>JAPZDV010000004.1:9208958-9257998 GCA_029814665.1 Acanthurus lineatus | reverse complement strand
AGACAAAAGTTTCTGAACATAACAAAAATGTTTTTCTTTTAGGCCCATGTATAAATTGCAAAGTTTATGTAATGGTATTCTTTATTATACTAAAAAGAATAACTCATTAATTTATTAGGTATTATGTATATCAAAAAGTTTTACAAAATTCACTGTCAATTGATATCATACTACTGCAGCATTTCTTGCTAAGTGTTGTTTTATTGGGTGCTCAATGGGCAGAACTAAATTCATAATAATGCTGATATGTGTATTTATCTTCATGTTAACAACAGAGGGAAAAGTGCTCTTTTTTGCTTTGTTGGTCTACAGATTTTTTAACACATATTTTATGTGTTTTTGAGAAACTTGACATTACACTTAGCAAAACAGATAATTGACACGATCCACTTGTTGTACTTGACCACACTCAAACTAACATAGTAGGTGTATGGCTTCACTGCGTCTGTGTCCTGTTTTTTAGTGCAAGTTCATAGTGCTAGTCTGTTATGAGCTGATAAGAACATAACAATCCACTTAGAAAAGCTTATTATCACTGTGATATACCTTTATGATGAAATAAATACAATAAAAAAAATTTGAATTCAGGGTTTGTTCTATTCTCGCCAGTAGTTCATAAATGTAGATGGTAATTATGATGTAATTTAGTAAGTTTGAGTGCAGGCAAAAGATTAGATTTACCTTTTTGGGTTTAAAGCTGTAAATGTTTTGGGAACTTCTTCACTAAAGCACCAGCATCTCAGACCAAAAATAAACTTGTGCGTCATTTATTCAAAAAGTTGGACAAAAGAAAGAAGCATCTGAACGGTGCTCACAAAACTCAGAACAAACTGTTAAAGTAGGCAATGCTGGTATGTATAAATATTCTTATTGCTTATGTTACCCTTCAAATGATTTTAGAAATATACTTTACAATACTGGTGGCTCTAATACAAAAAACTTTTTGACCTGACCGCAAGTTGTCTCAAATATGTAACCTCTCAGTCTCAAGCTTGATTTTATCAATGGATCATTATCAGTTTTTTTTCATACTAATCTTACCATTTCTGTCATTTATCCACTTCATTTTAATCTTATCTACCACGGATATGACTTGGTCCCACAACCACAAAAGATATTTTATAATAGCTGGTGCCTACTGCAATAAATACAAAAAACAAAGCTGTGTGTATATCTGAAGCTTCTGCAGGACAAAGGTATTCTTGCCAAAGCTTCTTTCCAAAGCACATCACAGTATGATAAAGATCGGATTTTATCATGTTTGACCCTGGTGAGAATTGATCCATAACTCTGCCAGTGTTGGTGCCCAGCTCTACATATTCATCTACACAGTATTACATCACTGTTACTGATGTTGTTAAAATAATATATGTGCAGTACACACATCTAAACACAGAGTGGCAGTATCATTGTTTATAGATTCATAGATGCACCAGCTATAAAAACTGCATTTTAAGGGGCATGTCAGACTGATTCACAGCACTGTATAATCTAGCTGTGCAGCGCTGCAGAACTGCTACATTGTGCTGACCTGTGTGTTCATCTAAGCTGTGGGTTATGTAGGGAGAGAGAGAGAGCGAGAGAGAGAGAGTGTGTGTGTGTGTGTCTGTACGTGTGTCTGCATTTAAATGTTCAGAGAATTGAGTGCAATTCCCCTGTGAAGCTGGGAAACTCTAAACATGGTTGACTGAACAGATAACCATATGGGGCATGACTGTCTGCCAAATGCAGCCTACATGACACACACACACACATACACACACACAGAGCTGTCAGAGAGTTTCTCAGCTTAAAAAAACATCTGTCCTCTTCCCCTAATTTAGTTCTTTTAAATTAACAGTGTTAATGTGGTTGCAGTTCACTAAAGCAGAACTAAAAGTTGTTATTAGGACTGCAGCTACACAAATGCTGGAATTTCTTAGGTGGTCATTGAGGTTAACATTTGAGAGCTTAACTTTACTACTTTGTCAGTTTAATTTTTTACTTATTAACAAACATGCTCACATAACATAAACATTTTTTGAAAGACTCCCTTTTGATAAAGAATACTATAAAAGATATTCCCAAGAAGTGTAGCTGATGAGACATGTTTGTGAGACAAATGTTTGAAGGAGGTGTGTAAGCTTTAGTGGCATCTAGTGGTGAGGTGTCAAACTGCAATTAAATGAAAAACCCAAGCATTATAAGAGCCTACAATGGGCACTTAAAACATGGCAGTGCAGCGCACAGTCTTCATTTAACAGGACCCTCTCCCTCTGTAGATTTAAAGGGCTTTTTTTGAGTTTAAACAAACACAATACTTATTTTTTTCACATAATTTTATATTATTGAAAATATACTTATGAAGATAACTTTTTATGTCTAGAGGGGTAGATCCCCCTAAATCCTATACACTGGACTTCTGGCAGCAAACATCATTTTTCATCAGCGCTTTTTTGTTGCTTCTTTCTTGAGACAATGTCAAAAAAGTACTTGAAACTTGAATGATGTTCAAAAAAATCAAAAGAGAAAGCAAAGAAAATGTGCCAGAGTGTCATAAATCTGTGTCCTCTAAATCTGTGTAGAAGGCACTGGCACCAGTTCCAATTTGTTAGCACACACCCCATCATCCCTTCACCTACTCAGTCATCATCATCCAGCTCGACATGAGCCAAACAGAATGGCAGTGTTGTAACCATTAGCTTTGTGTATGTCTGTCTGATGTGTAGACAAGAATGTCACCATGCCTATTTTTTTGAAAATCCTTATGTGAGGCTGAGCAAGAAAGAACACAAACTTCTTTAGAAGTCAAAGTGACCTGCTGCTGGTGAGGGAAATTGGAGTTGAGGATTATGTCAGCACACACAGATCCCTGTATGTCTCATCTTACCTACTGTCAATTTTGAAACCACTGCAGAGTGAAATAGAGGAGATTTGTTCTAATTCCACAGCAGCCTTTACACCTGTTACTTAGCCTCCTGTTTTATCCACATGAACCACTCAATTCATAAAACAGCCAACCGAGTCATTCACATTCTACTACTACAATTCCAGCTAAAATTTCTGCCTCTATTCTTTGTCTCCGTTTACTCTTCCTCACTCACTTTCTTGCAGCCTATACCTTCTCTAAATTTACTTTGCCACCCACCCTGACATCACTCCCTCATTTTCCATATCTACCTCAATTCATTTTCCCTCCCTCCCCTCCTTCATTTTGGTTAGCCTCATTCAGGAGAAGGCTTTTGTGATTGGCCAGTATTTATATCATCTAGGTCCCAGTGCCACCTGGGACAATGGTCTCCAGTCAGATCCAGGTCACAGCAGGAAGAACCATTCTTCGGCTCTGTGCGTATCAGTCCAGTCCAGTCCAGTCCAGTCCATCTGCCACACAAGCCAGCTTCAGAGACAGACATAGCTACTGCACCAACTCACCCACTGGCATCACACACACAGGTAGATAGGCACACACACGTTCATCAGCAGGTGCTGCATCACTGCTCTCGTTTGCCTCACACACAAACACACACACACAGGTAGATAGTGGGCGATCTGGCTGACTGCACTAACCATGCACACAGGTGAATATTTACACAGAGCTTACCTCTGAGCCCAGGAGATCCTCTGCTACTCTGATATCGGTCTTCACAGCAGATGACAACACTGGCAGTGATGCTGACAGGTAAAGGTAAGTGGATGTAGCAATAACCTGCATGTTTGACAGCAGTAGAAGAAACAACTAAACTAGAATATATGTGCAGATTTTATGTGTGTATTAGAGTTAATAATGCCAAAATACAAATTACCAGCCTTAATGGATGGACACAGTTAAATTAAAACAATAAAAGCAGTATTTGTTATGATAAATAGCATCACTGGCATTATATTGGCTTCAACATTTAACAGTAGACTGCAAATGGCCATTTAAAACAATGTGAGACCAAAATGTTAAGACTTCCTACTGGAGGTAAATAAATTATAGGGCACAGATGTTACAATTGACCCTCCAAATGTGGGCTTATTTGCCCCAGTGCTGGTACCCAGTCACCGTCAGTATTTCACAGTTACTAGAGTAGTTTACACAGGATTACCGAGGGATAATCCATTTACAGTATTTAGAGACATGAGTCGCCATCTGTTTGCATTTATCTCAGCGAGGGAGCCGTCACCACCGGCTGGATACAAACAAACACACTTCAACGGTGAGACGAAGATGTCTGAAATTATGTATGTAAATATTACATAGCTGCAGTGTTAGTGTACCGGTGAACTACCCGGTTTGTCTAGCAGTAGCCGTTGTCACCCATATAGCCGTTGGTCACGACCTTCAAACTGCGCGCGCACTCCGGCCAGTGGGATTTGCTGCTTTCAAATGCTGTCGTAAACTCTTGTTCCAACTAAAACGCATTTTCTGTGACAGTTTTGTTTACGGTTAGCATCAAGGCTAATGGGCAGTGACACAAATAATATTTCATTGAACATACTGAACGCAGGACTTATGCTATGGTGTACTGTAGAGCTATAATAAAAAGAGTAGAAAATATCAGCCAGCAAATAGAGGGTAAGGTAAGGTAATGAATTTAGCAAGTAAATAAAAATTGAAATGTTCAGTAACGTATAAAGCCAAATAAAAACGAACAAAAATTACAAAGTTAAACGTGATATTTATATTAATTATTCGCGTTTCCCCTAAACTATTTCTTACGTCAGTTTGCACTCTGTTTTCTCATTTTTCGACAGCAAGTGAAAGCAGCGGTTGACCAGAAGACTTTATAGCTCCTGCAAATCAGGCAATTGTGACTTGCTGTGTACTACCTGATTAAGTGTTGCACAATTGACGGTTCCGACAATCGTCAATCCTCCAAGTTTGCAGTAAGTATGAGTGCTCAGCCCGACATTTGTTGATGTTAATTCTAGCCCTGAAAGGCTGCAAGCTAAGAGCAAGCGAATAAGTTTAGCTTGTGTCTGTAGTAATTTGCATTAATGACCCACTGGGTTGTGCAGTGCCAGCTCACTTCAATGACAGTGTTGTATTTCCTCACACCACTCTTCTAGGAGACTCTTCCTGTAGTGGTGAATTAATATCTGAAGACTACCTGCTGAAAATGAAGTTTCTAGACCAGAAACATGCTTTTGTCACCTGCAGTCATCAAACAAACGCAGTAACCTCTTAAACACCAGCTCTGTTATCCAGCATATTGTATTGCCTTATTGCTGCCATTGAACTTTACCAGCAAACCTATAAACATTCTCTACCTGCTCACGACTTGCCCAGGTGCTTTCACTCGCTGCAAAAAGCTCTTCCACAGTTTCCCTCTCACTTCAGAAAACCTCCTTTCACAAATGATGCGGACTGACAGCAAAGGCCGAAGTGCCTCACCTCACAGGATAACCTATAAGTCTGACTTCCATGCCATCAAATGTTCATTTGACACAGGAACCAGTTTTCAACCAAGGACCAAAGCTGCTGTTGCCCAGCACACTGCTGCGCACTCAACCAGGCTGCCATCCAGCCTGTCAGATCCCATAATGTCTCACACCACCACCAGCACAGGCAGCAGAGGGAGGGTTCGCAGCACCAGAGGGACCAAGATCAGAGAAAACATCTTCCTGCAAATGGACAGCCAGCAGCTGAAACAAGATGGTGGTCAAGTGCTGAGTTCAGGCTCAACACCACTCATTTCACCCCATAATCCTGGCCCACTGCCCCAAACGTCACCTTTCTCTGGATCGAGACGTTCAGTCATCAGTTCCTTGTCTGTTCTGAGCACTGTTGCCAATATGTCAACTCCAGAATCTTCTCTGCAAGATAAACTACCCAGGGCAGAGGAGATAGTTGACATTGATAGGGCTGCTCTGGCTCAGAAATTCTCTGTAACCCGCAGGTTGTTTGAAACCAAGATGATGGAGGTTGAGGGTGGTGGAGGGCTGGTTTCAAAAGGAATAACTGGCAGGCCAAGCAAAACAATGGCAGAAGGGAAAGGAGAAGAGGGAGAGGGGAGAGGAGGTGTCAGCCAAGTAGAAAAAGAGGAGGAGGCAAGTGAGAAAAGGAGGCACACAGAGGAGAATAGCTTTGATAATGATGAATCAATAAACCCACCAATCATAAATATTTCCTCACAACAACCTCCTGCGCAGGCCTCACTGACTCCTGCAAGTCTTGACCTCCACTTGACCCCTGAGGATCCAGTGAGGGCTGAACTAGTGGACGTGAAGAACGAGTCATCGGAAAGCGAAGAGAATGAAGAAGAAAAGGAGTGGAAAGAGGCTAAAAACTTGCTTAAGGAAGAAGGGGAAAAGTACCGGTGCATAGACAACGCTGCAGGAAAAGGCGTGCAGGACCTAGTGGATGATGTTTTTGAAGAGCCCTGCTTGGAAACACCACTTTATGCTGTGGAAAACAAAGTGGACCTCAGAGCAGAAAAAGCTATGCCAGTCATTTTCTCAAAGGAACACCATGAGGAGTTACCAGCAGGCATTTCGTGTAAAAGCGATACTGAGGATGACGGGGAAGGTGGAGGAGACAAGTATCGGCAGGTGAATGAACAATGGGAGGAGCAGAGCAGACAGTTCATTACATGGGCTACGAATTCAACAGAAAAGGGGGACTACAGGGAGAAAAAGACGGATGCAGGACTGGAAGAAAGTGCTGGAAGGAAAGAGAAAGGCATGATGCAGGGAGTAGATATTGACAAAGAAGTTGTGTCATTGAGTGTGGGGGAGAGAAAAAGTGGAGAAGAAGAATGCAAACAAAGCCAAAAGCATGAAAAAACTGACAACAGAGAGAAAAGAGAGAAAGAAGAGCTGCAAGAGGAGTGTGTCATTGAGGAGGTCAAGCAGGAGAGGAGCAGGGAGGGCAGTGATGGAAAAGATACTGAAGGAGGAGGCAAAGAAGACCAGACAGGATCTGCAGATATCCGTGGGATTGAGAACGAGGCGTTTGTGTACGAGCAAGAATCTCAGTCTCATTCAGCGTCACCAGGACAGGAGTGGGAAAACTCTACACATCCAGGAAATCAGCTTGTATCAGAATATGAAGAAATACCTGGTGTGCCTGAAGGGTCCGATCAGGAGGATGAGGATGCAGCGGAAGATGTAAAGAGAAAGGTCAAGTTCTCTTCAGCACCAATAAGGGTGAGGAAAACTTATACAAACTCAACCTTTCAACTTTCATTACTCACCTCACTGAAAGCTGAAGTGTTGCTTACTTGTAAATTCATGCATTTTATGGAAGCTTTTTATTGTAGAATTGTATGACAGTCAGTTATAGTTGGTGTTTTGATCCATAAAAGAGAGGTGTCAGCCCAAAGCCATGTCTCCAATCCATCAGAGGAGGCGGAGGAAAGACAAGACCCCACATGCTTCAGTCTGTCAGCGCAGAGTTGCCTTGATTTACTGTAAAAACACATGAAGCATTCCTGTAGTCTAGGTGTGAATCACATTCACTTTGTTCCCTTCACAACAAACTACTGTAACTGTAAGTGTAGTATCAGTAAGTGACACATTGAAATGTTGTTTGTTTACTTTGAGATTTTTGTAGGATTGTGTAATATGAATATTTAACTACCTGCTTCTAAAAGCCAGAACAGACGAGATGAAACTAATCATTGCACAGTTTTGTACTTTAAAAAGAAGTTCATCCCATGTAGTTTTTGCACTCCTGAGGGTAAAAAAGAGAGGATTTAGTGAGCAAAGATGGATAATTTGATATTATTTAACTCTGATGTTATCAAATCCAACTGACTTTGCTATTACAACAGCTGAAGTGGAAGTAGATGAAACAACTTCATAGACTTTGGCTTTGCAGAGCATTTTGACTGAGAAATCAGAGCTTTCATAGAGCCAAAAGTCTACGGCTGCTTGTCTGCAGATTTAACACAATGACAGAAGGGAAATGTTGGACTGTTGTGCTTAGCAAAGAATGGAAAAGAGGGTAGTGGAACAGCTACACCGCTTTTAGTTAATGAGGTCATTAACATCACTTTTGCCTTTCTTTACAGACACTACTAATCAGCTAAAATTTCATTCTCTGAATAATACATGACGATAGAAATTTCTAGATTTTTGACCTTTAATTTATCGACTCCATATATGTTGTTCATCCCTAATTTTTTTAAATTATTCTCTCATTACACTTGTGCAGTTTGCTCACGACTCTGCACTTCTCTGACAAATTAACCAACGTGATTAGTGTTTTGTTGTGTCAGTAGCTGAGACAGTAGGCCTGTATGTGACGCTGGTGTTGACATAAGCTGAGGCTCTTGCAGTGACTTAAAGCATATATTGAATGCTGTCTTTCAGGTGTACTGCACTTATTCCAACGCAGAGTACGACAGACACAATGACGATATTGACCCTGTGTCCGCCTCGGCTGAGTATGAGCTGGAGAAGAGAGTGGACAGGATGGACGTCTTTCCAGTGGAGATAGAAAAGGGTGTGTTTCCACATCAGAACCAAGAATCAAAAGAAATCCTGAAATAAATCATGTTTCATTAATGTTAACATATATTAGGTTAAAAAACTAAATTCCATGATTTTCTCAGCTTCCACTGTTATTTCAGGTACCAGGTTCTCCCTCTTTTCAGTAAATATCCCTTGTGTCTTTATTTTGCAACAGTCTTCTCTTGACTAATGTTGGTAATTTGAGTACAAATTCCTATATGGTGTTCTTTTAGGAGACGAGGGTCTGGGCATCAGTATCATAGGAATGGGCGTAGGTGCTGATCAGGGACTGGAAAAACTAGGAATCTTTGTCAAGACAATCACTGAAGGAGGAGCAACACAGAAGGACGGAAGGTGCATTTCAACATTAATCTCTTGATAACTGATGAATCAGTATGACTCAACTAAGATTTTCTTTTATCTGTGTGTGTGTGTGTGTGTGTGTGTGATAGGATTCAGGTGAATGACCAGATAGTGGAAGTGGATGGGGTTAGTTTGGTTGGAGTCTCCCAGCTGTTTGCAGCCACAGTTCTCAAGAATACATCAGGCCTCGTCAAGTAAGTTGCCATGTCTCACTATTTGTTTGCATTGCTGCTACTTCTGCAAAGTTTCAGAGTTTAAAGTCTTTCCCATTAGTGATTTAGAGACGAGGAGTTACAGAGGAGTTTCAGCCTGATATTTGATTTCTCAGTTTAATAAAAAGTTGTCCATCTGATCAGAAACAGAGCTGGACATCTGAGGGTTTGTTGCGTAAATGCTGTTATTTAAAGATTAAACAATAATAGCCAGATAAATATAATTTCTCTGCTGGCAGATGTTGTTTTTATAGTACTGTGCCAGTGCTTTGGAACAGCATCCACAAAGTGTGAGCAGATATGTGAGTTCTATATCAACTACACATGATTCAGACTTGATATTTCTGCCAACCACTTTCTCAAGCATATCATATTGTTTAGATTGCCTGCCAGCTTTTAGGATTGGAGAAACCTGTAGTGGAGCATAGATTATAGATTCACCAGTAAACATTTCAAAACTATAAATGACTGCAATAATACCATCCTCATGACAGCCACATTTCTTTCTTAGTTCTCTAAAAACAAATTTTCCTCGGTTTAGAGATACTTTTTTTGGTGATATACTGTATGTAACATTTTAGCACCAATATAGTACTTCACTTGTACTCTTAGGACTTAATTCAAGAGTGGCTAAATTATGTGATTAAATCACTGGACCCAGTCTCATTTGACGGGTCATAAAAAGTGCAGCACATTCCAATAATTAAATTTTCACCCAGGTGGCTCAGGTTCAGCTGCTGAGTGAGTGATGGAGTTGCACAGTTTGAAGGAGACAGTCACTTTGTACATAAAGAACACAATACAGATTTAATCTCCAATAATTTTACTGTAAAAGATGCTGAAATATTTTATGTATTACCTTTAAGAAACACTTTCAAAGAGTTTGAATATCAGTGTGTCTGTCAGTGCATTAACATTGCGAGAGTATGTAAAACTCTTTCCACTCATGTCTTGGCCTGTGCATCATTGATTCCTCTCCTTGCCTCCTCACCACACACCCTAGTCCCTCCCACCCAAGATGCAAGCAAAGGAGTCAACAAAAAGGCAAAGATCGGAGACAACAACATCAAACAAAATGAGACAACCCTGCTTTGTAGCCTTTATTTTTAGGCTGCATCTTCTATCTGTTGCTTCGTCACAGGCCTACCACCATGCTTTGTATGTGGTTGGTATATACCAGCTGTGTGTCACACCCTTTTGCATCCTCAGTAATAGTTCCTCCAGCAGGCCTCCTCTTTCCGAACCCCTCCCACCACAAGATGCATTTTTGGAATTGAGACATTTGTTAAGATGGCACACTGAGATTGATTTCCAGGTCACAGGCATGAGGACTTAGAGGAGAGGAGACAAGGAAGCACAAAAAAGAGAAAATGAGAAAAGCTCTTTTCAACTGTAAAATGTGCAATGACAACAAACTGCAACGCAACACATTTTGAGGACATTTTGACACACCACAGGGGTAAAAGCACAGGTGTATACAATAAAATGAGTGATGGCTGGATTCCATTTAGCTGCTTAAGTTTCAGGGTTCAAGCATTGTGCGTTCTGGCTCACTGTCACGCATACCATTGTTCATGCTGTTGGTAACGCCTGCACATTACCAACTCAAAATGTCTGCTGTGAAAGAAGGCTGGAGTGATGGCTCACAGCCTTGATCTAGTTCTCTGTTTGGCTGCAGGTTTTTGATTGGTCGAGAGAAGGAGGGGGTGGAGAGCGAGGTGGCCCGCCTGATCAATGAGAGCTTGGAGATGGATAAAACATCCAGGAAGGTGTGTTTACTAGAACAAGAGTAGAGTTTTAATCCTATTAACAATTCCATATGGTTTAATCGCACTGCTTTTCTGTGCATTTTTTTTTTTTTATCCATAGAAGGAAGTAAAAGCAGGAGATGAATGTAATGATAGCTGTGTGTCAGAGAGGGAGTCAGTGGCTGAGGAAGAGGAAGAGGAAGAGGAGGAGGAGGAGGAGGAGGATGAAGAGGAGGATGTGTCTGCTCTTTCTAGCTTGGACAACTACCAGCTGTGCCTCAAATACCAGCAGGTACTTTGAAGTCAACATGAATTAACATCCAAATTATGTTTACTTTAATTTTAACCTGATTATATATTGTAAAAAAATTATAGTACTACAATACTACAGTACCGTAAAAAGAGGTAAAATTTGTTTTCAAACCTTTTTCGTCTTTTTAGCTTCAGTCAAAACTACGAAGCAGAGCAGCCCAACTTCACCACTCCAGAGAAAAGGTAGGTCACTCAACTAGGATTGAGATATCTCTTCTTTATACACATACACACACACACACACACACAGGCACACACAAAATAAACAATAACTCTACTCACTTTAAAACACCACCTTTTGCATCCACATTTGGAACAGTCTGACCCATTTAACTGTGTGTGAGATGGCTCGCTGTGGAGTTATTAGGACACGGGCCGCGTTCCAACACTGCTCCACGTCAGCTCTGCCGCTCTGCCTTTGCCTTGAAGTAATCACCACTGTGACATAACTGGGTTGGAGAAAGAAAATCTGGCTTTCTTCTATCCAACCACGTTAGATCCGCAAATACTTCATTTGTTGTATTGAAACTCTTGAAGTAAGAGGATTAAAGAAAAACAGTTTCTCCAGCTCTAAAAATGAGTTTTTTGACACTTTGAGTAACAACAAAAGGGACTTATTTTCCTCCTTGTGCATCTGCCATTTATATACACATACAGACATACAGTAAATAATCTATTCTTTGACTCCATGTTAAGTTAAAGGCGATGGGGGAGCAGCAGGCCTTATGGGAGAGCCAGAAGGATGAGTTGGAGCAAAAAGTGGAGGATGGAGAGGAGAAAGCCGACAAACTAGAGAAGTAAGATGCCATGGGCTGTACACTGCATTTGTCTTGGAAATGAATTTTGACATTGGTGACATGATAAATTTGTAAGTATGTAATGGAGTGGGAGCCTCAAGCCTGCAAAAATGATAATCACATTAAGAAACATTATGAAGACTATAATGATGGTTAAGTGGGTGTTAATGCCCCCAACTCTTTTTATCAGGTACTGGCAAGAGGCCCAGACACTGTGCAGGGTTGTGAGCCAGCGACTGGC
Source organism: Acanthurus lineatus (assembly GCA_029814665.1). Lineage (NCBI taxonomy): Eukaryota > Metazoa > Chordata > Actinopteri > Acanthuriformes > Acanthuridae > Acanthurus > Acanthurus lineatus. The sequence goes on along the minus strand of JAPZDV010000004.1, from coordinate 9,245,907 downwards.
CGACGCCCAGAGCCAATCAGAGAGCTTGGAGATCAAATACAATAAGGCCAAGAGACTGGTCAGAGAATACCAAAGCAGGTATTTATCTAATCCATCCAATCCAGTTATCTGTCTGACAATGTGGAACACGACTCCTAAATGACTGGGAGTGTATTCTGGTAAAAGTATGCAAGTCCTTTCATCCATAGTTTTGCAATTAAACTTCTCAATTTTTTTTTTCCAGGGAGGAAGAGAGGGAGAAAAGAGAAGCCGACTTGAGGAGAGAAATGGAGGAGAGAGATAAGCAGCACAGAGAGACAGTTGAAAGGCTGCAAATCCAGGTGAGCGGCAACTTCTCAGTCCTGTATGGATTTACTTTACTGAGCGTGCCATTTCTCTGGAGTCATTGTTTCACACTGTTTATCACAGATAGCACAGCTGGAGAGGAAAGAGCCAGAGAGACAGAACCACTCTGTGGACTCTTCAGTCACAGGTAAGCAGCTAAATGACTGTAACTGGAGAGTTTCATGTGACTGTGTATCTCAGTTTCTGTCGCTGCTGGCAAGGAAAAAAGTTTAGAACCATTTTGTTTTTAAAGATTTGGCATCAGATGTGTCTTTATGGCTATTCTTTATGGCTAAAGAATTTTAAGCTTTGTGTGTCCCTTTAATCCGTTATAATATAGGAACTTTAACACTCTGGAATATAAATTATGTCTGTTGTGACTAAGTGAAGAGATGCTTATGTCTCAGGTCCAGATTGGTATATTCCAGTTCCTGATACAGGACGTCTGGACTCCAGCGCTCACATAGCCAGAGCTCAGCTGGCCCAGAAATCCAAGCGCCATCCGCCCTCTCGAGACAAACTCAGAGAGAGCTTTAGAAAACAGGTACTTAGTTAAATTTACACTCAGATTTGTTTGTTTCTGACTGTAAAACTTACACACACATGTTCTCATTTTGCCATTTAGGAAAATGATGTTCAGAAACTCCAGGAGGGCCAATCGCTGTCTGCCCCCACAGTGGTACAAAGGAGCAGCAGAAGTGACCTGTCCAGCACCTCGTCTTTCTGCACCCTCAGTCCTCAACTTCCCACTAGCTCTGACTTCACCCCTCCCATCTACATCACCAACACCATCACGCCCTCATCAAGCAAATCCTCCACATCCAGGAAGTCCAAAAGGAAATTTCCTGATTTCAGGTGCAGGGTCCCTCCCTCCAATGTCCCTCTCTGGGATCATAATACAGTGAAATATTTGTCACATATTCCCTGATTTAAAAGTTGTTCAAACATCGCAAATTTATTTTTTGCCACGTTGGTTGTTGAGTGCAGACACTGACTGGCCATTTTGCAGGTGGTTCCTTTTCATAGTTTTAAATTGCTTCTTTTTCCAGTGGCCTTCGCAAGTCTCTCAGTAAAAGGAGAAGTGAGAAACAGCGCAAAAGGTCCATAACCAACAGGTCTGATATCACATGTACACAACAAAAGCATAAAGGAAGCACAAAAAATGTGCAAAAATTAAATATGTCCATGAGTATAGATCATTAAAATTGATTATCTAAGCTACTGTATCTGTTTCACTTATGCAATACACACATTTGGTGCACATTTCAAATTATGCATAAAAATAGGAGTAAAAATATCAGATTTTTATTTTAAATTTGGAGCTACTTGGATGAAATTTGTACAAAATGTTTGCAACACTTTAATTGAGATTATTTAGATTATAAATAAAGCAACTTTTGTAATCTCACAGGGGCTCCTGTGGTGATCTGGTGGATGAGCCCACTGGAGTTTCCCCATCAGGTTCGATCACCTCGATGCCTTCTTGCCTGCCCTTTCCCTGGTTCGGAGAGCGAGGGAGGGAAAAGGAAGAGGAGGGTGAGAGGGGTAGGGAGAGACTTCGCTCTGTGTCCAGCAGCAGTTTACCGTACCTGACCACCACAGGTAGAAGAGATCAGGTAAGAAAAGCTAACTAATAATGACTCTGTGGGGGCTAAACATCCTAACATGTCTATGGACTAACAAGGATAAAAGTCAGGCTTTCAGCATGCCAGCCTCATCCCTCCCTCTAAACTCTCTGATCTTGATGTCTCATACAAACAGAAACCTCTCTTAAAATTAAATAAAAACGCACACATGGATTAGCATGCAGCAGGTGTGATGCACAGTGTGTAGGCATCCTCTTTCTCTTGCTTCCAGAGTATTGGCTCTCCAGTGCGCAGCTCTAGCATGGTGGGTCATGTCTCTGATCCCTCCCTCTCTGGACACTCTTACACTTTCACCTTTTCCTCCTCTGAGGTGAGTCTGTCCTTCTCTTCCTTTTTCTTTCCTTATTTCTTCCCTAATGGCACACTCTTTGTCCCAATTCTACTCTTTTCTTTAATTACAGTCTCCTTTCATTTCTTTGCTTCTCCTTTCACTCACTCTGTCTTATTTCCTTGTGTCAGACGTTGGACGATGACCCCGTTCCCACCAATAACAACAACCAGTGGCAAAGTCGACCCGTCCTGGAGTGGAGCAACCAGCAGGTGTGTCTGTGGTTAATCGCCCTGAACATGGATCAGTATGCGTCCGAGTTCGCTGCCAGAGGTGTGGATGGGACACAGCTACTCAACATGGACGGGGAGAAACTCAAGGTGAGTGTTACAGATAATGTTTAGGGAAAATAAAATCATTTATTAAATGTAACTGGCACATATACAAGGTTAATATGTATGTAATATTTACACATTTAAATGTCTAAAAAGGATTATAAATTTGTTGTATATTTTGCTAAGTTGAGTATATTATCTGAAATCTTTCTAAAAATGTTCAAACTCAGAGAAATATTTATTATTCAAGGTAGGGGTGCTCTTCTCTTTTTGCCTGCTGCTAATTTCCTTGGTAACACCAGTCAGAGATTGAGGTCAGCAAACATGACATTAATAGATTTTCTCATCTGTGAACATTTGAAAGTTGGATTTTCATCTGTAAAGGTTACTGTTTAACAATAAAATAAACTAATCTAATTATTCAAGGCTACCTTACAGAATTATCGAACTACACCTTTTGTTTTCATTGATTTAATGGAGACCCCTATAGTTGCAGAAATTACATGTTGTGTGCTGGATTTAATTACTCTGGAAGATTGTGTGCAACTATATACACATTTTATATCGTTCAGATATTCAAAGACCTGAACTACTGTCCTAACCTGTTTGAAGTCAGCAGGATAAACCTTTGTTTTCCTATTGGTTTTTTTTCCAGTGGGCAGTAACCTTTATTTAAAGTAGTCAGTGTGATTACAGGGTGATAGCAACATCTTTTAAACACAGATGGCACTGCAAACCCAGACTTAACTTATCTAGATTATTCTTGGGCTGATTTTTAATGATGCAAATAATAATGATTTTAAATGTAGTGAAATTTAAAAATGTTAACTCTGGCTTTGGAGGGTCATTATTTGAACCTGCACAGTATTCTACATCCTTTCTTTACAATGATGTGTCTTCCCTCTGTGTCACCTTCTTTTCTTTGTCAGGCTCTGGGGGTCTGCAGCCATAGTGACCGCTCTGTCCTTAAGAAGAAGCTGAAGGAGATCAGAAAAAGTGAGGAAAAGGGACAGAGGAAGCTAAAAGAGGAAAAGGAGAAAGAAAAGAATGCAGTTTTGGACAGAGAGAATGAAGAAAAAGAGAAGGCAAGGATGATGATGGAGAAGAAGTCAGTGAAAGATGCCCGACACGGTGTCAGAACTGTAAGAACGGAGTCACTCCTATAAAGGTGATGTCAGAGGTGCACCACCAGCATGAGGGTGTGTTTTCAGGCTATGACACACAGAAATAAACTTGAACCAGTCTCTATTAAGTGAATAGAAACCACTAGATCTACTGCACACATCCTCGACTGCTCACATCTTCATCGTTATCATTAGGATACAGAACACTGAGTGGTTTTAATGGACACAAAGATCTTTGGACCAGAGCAGAAGTTTGACTCCAGCACAAAAGTTCACAGTCATGGCAGATCTTTGTCCTTCGGTATATGTCAGGTGTAAAGTGTGTGGCAATTTGCTACTGTTTTAAAATGTTTTTTTATTATGAACCTTAAATTATCCTTAGATAATGATTTTAATATTTAATTATGTGCTCATTTAAGCGCGCAGGTGTTTGCTGTAAATGCTTTTTTTATGTATTAATAAATAATGCTTTAAATTCTAATTTCTTCTACAATTTCTTCCACCTTTTATGAATGCATTTGCTTGTCCTTAAAAAATCACAACAGAACACTTGGTAACATTTAAAAACTTTTATTTAAGAAACTCTTTGTTTTCACTCATATTTTACAGCCAGTGAATAAAAGGTGGATTCTGCAAAAGCTTTGGTCATATACATTTACAAACCAAGTGCTCTACAGCTGTGGGATAAGTTGCAGTTCCTCTATTTAAAATACAACCTGAGGCACCTTGAGCATGAAAAATGTTGACTGATCAACAAGTTAAGGCAAATGCAAAGTAGAAAGGATTTAAAAAAATAAGAGAAATAAAATTTTTAGTGAAATAAAAATGCATTGCATGGCTCTTTGGCCTGTAGGGAATGTAACATAAAGTACTCCTCACAAAGAATAAATACAAACAATTCTGCAAAACATTCAAAAAATGTACAAAAAGAACCTATAGACACTCCCTCCCTCCCCCAGTCAACACTGTGAATGTAGCAAATGTACAAAACTAGCTCAGAGAGACGACAGAGGTGCAGGATCGTCTCCCACACTGCAACTCTCCTCCAGTGATTTCAAACAGACTTTATCCAAGATCAGTTCAGCCCTTGAAGCAGAATGTTTGATCAAGTATTTAGTCTTGAAAAAGTTTTTAACAATTAATTTGTTTCTTAATATTTACACTCCACACTATGTAAAGACAGGGCAGGAAGAAAAACTAGTAAAATTGGGAGTTTATCAGTAAGCGGCAGAAGTCTGTACAGAGTCAGATCTCATTGGCTGTTAAGAATAGTGTTCTTTGTCATGCCAGGTTGTCATCCAGGGCTTCTTTTCCACATTTTCCCAGTTACCATTCCCGGGTTTTATAGCTCTTTCCTCCCGTTTGATGCGAACAGCGTTGTAACTGGGAACCTTGTCTTCATATTTGGCTCGCTTAAAAAAGCCACACTGCAGAGAAGAAAGGGAAAACAAGTGTTTGAGTGTTTTGTTTGGGGAAAAGGCTATTTAAAGACATTTTGAGAAAGCAAAGGAGGATGATGAGATTTCAAAGTCATCACCAAGATGCAGTGAATCCATTAAGAGGTGTAGACAAGCCATCTGCACTCATCTTAAAGACAGGAAACATGTTCTAATGCCCCCAGCTTTGAATGTATAGAGAAAGAGACTGCATGTGCAATAGCAACAAGAGGAATTGAAAAGCAAAGTAAAAGAGAAAAAAATCAAAGAAATGCAGAACAGCCCCCTTGGTGAACCTCAGAGCATTAAATGACACAGTCACTGATTATCAGCCATCACCTCCCCTGGCCATGCAGGTAAACAGTTATGATTCACACATAATCATGTGTGAAAACCTTTAAGGCTTGAACTCGGCAGAAATAATCAGTCAGCCCTCACAGTAGCGTCATGTCACAGTGTGAGAATTGCCCACTGCCTGCTTATTACCGGAAAGCAGCACTTTTGTAGCAAAAAGGTGCAAAGGAAAACATTTCAACCAACGGTAGGCCAGGTTATTTTACCCTCTCTCTTTTTTTAAGCATTTGATGTCAGTCTCTCTTTTTCTGTTGGGTCCTCTTTATTCTTTTTCCCAAAGACTCCACACTGAGGAGAGGCAGATTGTTAGAAAACGTGTGTAATCTTTACATAAACCTCCAGTTGTCCTGTAAATGGTGCTTCAACGATTGAAAGCCAGTTTTAATGGAAACACATACTCAAATCTCATTGTTTAATTGAAACAATGAGAACGTAGATGTGCTGTATGTGTTTTTGCTGGCTGAGGCAGGGTGGATCCCTGGCCTTCATCCTACCTTCCATAGAAGGAAAATCAGCAGGCCCAACAACAGCAAGCCGAGCAGGACGGACAGCACGATGATCCACCATGGCACTCCTCCATACTGGGCTGCACGCCTCTCTGGGAATACTGTCATTCTCACCTGGAGGAACATCAGCAGGAATAAAAGTGTCAACTAAATTTTTAAATGGCTTTTTAGATTTTTTTATTTGTTTATCTAAATATATTATCTATCTATTATTATTATTATATATAATCTATCTTTATCTAAAACATTCACAAGCTCAGGTTTTATTGATGCATTATTTGCTTGTATACACTTATATCAGCGTAATAAACTGCCATATCATGCAATAAATATTCATGTCCACTTCTTGGAGAGAACAATGTCATGTTACTCACCTGTGTCTCAGCATCTTTCAGCACTGTGTTCTTTGTTGTGCTGTCCACATGCAGAGAGGCTTTCACTATCACCTCTATGTGGTGTAAATCGGAATAATCCTTTTAAAAGACAAAAGGACAAGATTGAGTTCAGATGAGGAGTAATCGCTCTACTATTAACATAATTTACTGCAACAAGACTTGTTTTCTTGATTAAAAAAAAAATGTAATTCTCTGTATGAGGCAGCCTACAAAGCTAGAAAGGTGTTTTTAATTTTTTAGTTTTACTTTCATTCATTCCTCTATAAACTGCATACAGGTTTTTAACAGGTCCATTAATAAACATTTTGTTTAATGATTACAATATGCTCATTCACATGGATGTATTATAAGTTAAAACTAAGTACTAAACGGCATATTTTAATTTTGCTACAACTTTGCAAAACCTAAGACTACTACACAAACAAAAAAAAGCATTTAATTAGATATACATTTGTATGATTCAAAGTTTAAAGTATGCAATATTAGAGGTTATGATTCTGGCCTGTTAAAAAGTATTTGTGAAATTCCTTTACTTTTCCTCTTCATGACTGTGAAGCTGATTCTCAACACAGAGTTGCTCCTCTCTCAAATCTTGAACAAATTGTGGAATAAAACCATACAATTTTCACATGATTTGCTGTATTACCTCTATGAAGGTGCTGTTCCAGAGACGAGAGTGGAGAGTGATGTCTGCATTACTGTCCAAGCCCTGCAGGGGGCACCTTATCCTCACACATTTTGCCCCATCCTCACAGGACTGTCAACAAGGAGGGAGTGCAAAGTTACTACTGGATTTTAGTACAAATGGTACAAAAACACATAAATATCACAATAACAAAAACAAAAGAAGAGAACTCTGAGGTTTTGTTTTACCAGAGATTTAAACTCCTTCTTGTCAAGTAAACGTGAAATCGTGCCCCCTTCAATTAGTTTAGTGTTTTCTGCTGATCTTCTTGTCCTGGTGTTACTGGGTTCCTTACAGCAGAGAAGAAAAACAATAAGTCCAACTTCAAATTCACCTCAATTTCTTTGTCCACATCAATACACATCTATAAATGTAAAATGTTCACTTCTTTCACCACAGGACTAAAATGCTAAAAATGCTAAAAGTCCACATGCAGGCATAGTTTGTGTTGTTTTCACTGACCACTTTGCGGGGGTTGACCTCATCTTTAGGAGTGCACTGTATGTTCTCCACTCCAGTGGAGCTGATCTTCATCAGGTAGAGCAGCCACTTCCCATTACTGGTCTCCTTCGGCCAGTAAATGTCAAGAGTGGCAGTGCCAAAGTTGGTCAGACGTTTCCCCAGATTGATGATCTGTTAAATCCAGACAGAAACATCTTCCTGACTCTGAGAGTTTGAATCATCTAACTGAAGTACATGTAACTGGAAAAGGAAATGACATCTGAGCTTTCCTGTACTCACTCTAAACTGGTGTGTGATGGCACTGCCGATGTCTTTCTCCGTCTTCATAGCCGCCTCACCTTTAGCCTGTCCTGTGAAGTAGACCTGAGATGGCTGGGCTCGTCTGGACAGACGGAGAAGAACAGTTAGTGGTGTGAATCACTGCACATTAGTGCGGCTTTTAGCCAATGAACTGTATGTGTGTGTATGCCTGGGTATGTATGTGTGTGTGTGTTTCTTACCCTGTTACAGACAGCTGCAACATGACGACAACCTTCGCTTTTGCTTTGACAGAGGCTAAATTCTGCTGGTCACTTGTCCTGTCAGATCAGAGGTCTCACACATGTCAAGTCAGATATAGATGTTTTTACATAATTAAGGTAAGTGCATCATGGCCCAGCAGCTTATCTAACATGGCTTATTAGACTTAATCAGGAATGAACTCGCTAACTTAAAATTATCAATTGAATCATCTATCATTCAAAGTTGTATTGATGTAAATTAATGTTTTATGCAGATAGATATACTTACGTCTCCGGTTTAAGGTCAATCTCCAGTTCAGTAGTGTTGAGAGAAATGCCTGACGTACCCAGAATGATGTAGAAAGTCGTCTAATGTAAACAAACAAAGGCATTACATAAGTATTAACAGTGAAACTTGTGCATAGAAGGCAGATGGTGCCAAAAGGAGATTTACTCTCACCTCTGAGTCACGTTTGAAGGGGTTTCCAAGCTCACAATCAGCCTGAGAACCATTTTTATTGGCCACACAGGTAACCTGCCGCTCCTGAAAACGATAACAAGGTTAAATCAGGGATGACATAACAGTGTGTATGTTTTTGTGTGTTTGCGTTTAAAAGAGAGAGGCTCACATTAGCTGGACTGCGGAAAGCAGAGTAGGTGAGGGAGCGTGGGAAGGAGGCCAACACAGAGGCTTCATATGCATCATCTCCTTTCATATTGGACACTTTGACCTCCAAGGCAATGTCCTTCTGGTTGCTGAGCGAGATCACTGGCACACCGTTCTCCCTTCAAATGAACAGCAGCTATGAGCATGTAGGCTGATGAACTGATGTGTAGTTTACACAGTCTGAAGGACGCAATGTTTATTTATTTTCTTTTATCTGCAGTTTACCTTTTTTATTCTAGGAGTAATAATTTTTCGCTTTTCTATTTTAATTTTTATCTTTTCATGAGCTTATATAAGATCTTTGAGCACTTTTATCATGTTCATCTATTGTCTGTGTTGTTTCTGAAATGTGTGATAATGGAAAAATTTCTAATCTATCTACAGGTACATATTAAGTTCCCTACACTCAAAAAGAGGCCTTAGAAGCTAGAATAAAAATGATGCTGATGATGATGATGTGTGTGTGTGTGCGTAAGTGTGTGTGTAGGCTCTTACAGTTGTAATGGAGTGAACGTGTCTTGGTCAGTTGTCCTGTAGCCGTAGCGATAAGTCACCTTTAAGTTGCTCTGACAAACGTTGTCATTGCCACAACCCTCCTTCAGGAAATTCACCTACATCAACACAAGATCACACAGATCAAACTGGAACACTGCATGTCTTTATAATTTATTTTTTCAGTGTGTCCTTACATTAGGTATCTTGCATACACACCTCTGATCTTGAAGTCGGTGGCTCATTGGCGTCCAGGACAGGTTGCAGCTGAGATGCTGGGCTCTGTCTGCGTCGACGTTTGCTTTCCTGGATTTCTACGGACACATCGATGGGGATCCCCCGAAGCTTGTCTTTGATATTTTCCTGCAGAATGACATCATCACATAAAATTATGTACCACCCACAATGCACTCGGATCAAGAGAGAAGAATTTCCAGGGAGATTCTCTACCTGGATGGTGAGCTGACGTGTGATGCACTGTTTCTTTCCTTTGCTGTTCATGGCCATGGTCCCTTTGGATTCATTTTCAGAGGAATCGATGAATGTCGCCCTGGGGTTGAGGCCAATCTTCTTATGGTCAGCATCGGCCTCGAGGGAGTATGCCACCGCTAGATGGGACAGACACATAAGAGAGAGGTAAAGGCTAACCCTAACCACCCTAAAACTCTGTGTTATTGGATAACTAATAATGGCTGTGTTTCTCAGATAATAAGAAGCAAAACATGTTTAACTATAAAATATCACTTGAATAAACAAAAGGATGGCTCAGCTTACTTAGACTGGGTGCGTAGTTCTTGGGGCTGGCAGTGTAGGTGAAGCAAGCCTCAACAGTCAAACTAAAGACACAATGCAGGTTATCAATAGTCAGACACAGTATTGGTTTAGTGTTTTTTCACATTAAAAAATATCATGTTTATGATTTATGATGAAAGATTTTCTAAAAATAAAGTGATTCATACGTCACACATTGAGGAAAAACAAAAGGGAAATGTACCAGAAGGCGTTGCCACAATTTTTCTTTGTGAGGTCAATTTCCTTCGGCGAAAACTTAATTTCCTTCTTGATGTTAATAACTGGACGGGCTCTGGAGAGACAGACCTTAATGAGAAACTCTATTGCCATGACCAGAGATGTAAAGTGAGAAAAAAAGGTAAAGGTCTTCTCACCTGAAGACAAAGACGGAGTCAGAAAGGGATCCAACAGCCAGGTCAGGGTAGGAGTTCCCATCCAGGTCCATGTTGCCTGCCAGAGAGTAACCAAACATCCGGGCTCCTAAAGACTGGCCAGACAGAATCTAAAGCAAGAGAGCACAAATTTAAATTACAGCCACACATTGTATATCCTGCTTGGTCCTCCAAGCTTGGTTGAGAATAAGGTAAACAAACTTGCATCTAATTTAAAACTGACTATTAAAACTTTATGGAAGCTGCAACTTAAGAGAGTAGAAATCTACGCTATGTTCAACAATATATTCCAGCTTATATAGCTCCAGTTATATAATAGTTCCAGTTTAGCTTTTGAGGTTCTAGCAAGAAGTTTATAATGAGTTACACACTTATTGAGGCGTTATTTGTTATTTGTTGAACACTCTTATTTGGTTTCTAGTATTATAGATGCATCCCTTATTACACATATGGACTACATTCTTCCACACCTTTTTCTACCTGACAGCCTTCCTTCCTCACAAACCAAAATACTTTAGCAGAGTTACAGTTAAAATTGTTAAGTTCATTGTTCTCATAGTTTATTCCACACCTGTGCAGCTTTCTTAGAGCTGAGACCTGTGGCTGATCCGTGGTAGATGTAGACAGTTCCTGCACCTTGATCTGTATAAGGAGCTCCCACAGCGAAATCTGACAGCAACAACAACAACAGTGACTTAAAGTGTGATTATGAAGACACCTTTCATTGGAGAAGGGGCATCAGTCGACAATAGTACACATATGCACATGGTAATATAATTGTAGCCTCACCATGGTATCCGTCCTGGTTGATGTCTCCAAGGTTTTCAATAGCCAGGCCAAACATGGAGTCCTTAGGCCCGTCTATCCTCTCTGCCGTGACTTTGTTCCACTGACCAGCTTTGTTGACAAAGACGTAAACGGCTCCACCGATATCTCCCTCCTTCTCAAAGTACTGAGGTGCTCCCACCACTATGTCCTGCCAGCTAACCGAAGAGAGCACCACTTGTTCTTAAGTATAAAGTAAGACTGAGAGCACTTTTTAAAGCAGAAGTTACAGGTTGTGCGTATCACCCAACATCACTCACCCATCCTTGTTAAGATCTAGAACAGTCAAATCGTAGCCAAAAGATGAGGCCAGCCCTTCCCCCTCTAAAGTGTACTCTTCTAACAGGATGTTGCTTGTGTCACCACCTTTCTTCAGCAGCACCACCGCACCGCTGTGGTTCGCTCTGGGAGCTCCCGCCACCACTGTCAGCTGGCCCTTCTTGGTCAGACTCTTCCCCGAGTCCAGAGAGAAACCTGAGGGACAGAGACAGAGTGACATTTGCTTATCAAGTCAGAGCCACTTAGGTACTTGGAACATGCTGAGGAGATCATGTAAGATTTGAAATGAATGGATAAAGAAAGCTAGCGAGGATTTACCCAAGTAGCTGTTGGCAGGAGCAGGAACCAAGTCAGGATTCTTTTCGCTCTCATCTCCCACTTCAAAAGGGCCGTCATCGAAGATGCCCATCAATAAAAAGGTGTCATTCTTTTGTTCCAAGCGTACAATCCCTGGAGGAGAGGGGAGGAGTTAAGACGGGACTATGTTTATTGAAATAAAAAGGGTGCAAAACCCATGAAACAATATTCCAGTTTGTAGTCATGTTTACTACATGACAGAAACAAGGGTTACTAGCAAATTCTTTTGTATTGAGAAGTGAACTTCACAAATCATGTTTGGTGAACTACTAATTAACCACATGATCATCAATATGAATTGCAGTCTACCATCACAAATCCCTACCTTTCCAGTTGTACGCTCCAGGAGCTCCAAAGATAAGGTAATGAAAGTCCTTGTCAAAGGTGGCAGAGAGGCCCTGCTGGCAGGAGCCAAACATCTCGTGGCCTCTGGGCCGGCTCTCGCAGAAATGCCAGTTGCCTCCATCTTCACTTGTTGAGGAATCGATGGTCAAGTCCTGACTCAGCACATAGCAGCGGCCAATGATGTCACGTGATTCAAGAGGGCTGTTCACATTGGATCGGCGCTGATAGCGATGGGCACAGGTCTAAAACAGAAACACACTCTTGAGTTGACATAATGTTGGTTTAAAATCAAAGCTGATGAGATGTTATCAAAAGAAAAGTGGCTTTTGTTGTTAAGTGAAGAGTGATTTTTATGTATATTTCCCTGTAATCCAGCATGGCATGTTTAGTACCCTTGAAAACAGCATATTGGCATTAATTGGCCATAAATGTTTTTGAGGGTTTAAAGGTTTCTGATTTGACACCTAATCAAGGCTGAAAGTGGTGATTTTTGTCATTATCAATTGATCTTGTAATAGTTTGGTCCCTAAATTATCCTAAATAGAAAAAAGACAATCCTATGTAACCTTTACATGTTTTGTTTTATCCATCAGCCAGATAGTTTTGGCATTTGGTCTTGAGAAATGACTAAAATAATTGATTATTAATCTGATCAGTTGTTTATTCTTTTTTTGGACTAATTAATTAATCTTCTAATTATTTCAGCTCTACAACTAAGTTATTAATATTGCTTTCAAGTTGTTCAAGTTCAAAGTCATGACTGGACACAAAATCTTACCACAATCTTGCCTCCTGGCCCCTGACTGCTGACTGACACTCCCATCCACTGGTTCTCTTTACTTTCTCTGGCTGTATCCTCTACACAGAAGCGTGGATGGGAGCAAACACAAAGAGGATACTGTGAGTCAATTATGGGAAAATAAGTGCCTGAACTATTGAAAATTTTATACAAAAAATGCACAGAAATTTTACCTCCTTCATCAAACTGAACTCTGGCACAGGCAGTTGAACTCATGTCACAGCTGTAAAGTCCTCCAGTGACTTTAGACTTTTGACCACCAAAGGCTTTTGCTTTCGGGGCACCAACCAGCAGCCTGCAACAAACACACATGAATCAAATGTAATAAATGACATATGCAACTTGATCATATGCGCATTATAAATACAGGCTAAAGCTGTAACCCGCATCTGCAAACGAGCATTTCTTCCACTCATACATTTTATTATCACACATTCCAGTCCACTGTGTCACACAACAGCCATATTCACACACAAAAACACACACACATCCGCCACCAAACCGATGTTCCATGTCTTCACCGTCCAACCTAGTCAAAGACTCCTTTCAAACGCCTGCTGTGCTTGATTGGACCAGGCTTTCTATCTCTTTACATACACATATGCACACACAGAGGCAGCCTTTGTGGAGCAAGGACAAGGGGCAAAATGCCACACCCAAGTCTTGGAGATTGGCATTCAGTTCTCAGGGTGTCTCTCAGAGTAAACCAAACTAGGGGATGTCATCCTTGGAGCTGATGCTTAAAGGAGGTTTACAGCAGAGGGAATGTGCACACTGTCAATACACCAACCTCTCATTCTCTGTCCCTGCATGTTTCAGAGCTCATTCTGGTTTGCTTTGTCTGTCTGATGACCTTCATAGTTAATGTTTGACAGCACACTGCCTTCACCACATGAGATTATGCTAAGCCATTTTTAGCTAGAACACAAAGCATTCAAAGATACACACACAGCATCTGGGAGGGAATGTACAAAGACATATAGTCAGAGTGAAGAGCTGAGGACTAATGTGATAAGCATGTTTGCAGCATGCAGCTCACTAATCAACATTAACTGCATGTGGGACAACATTTCAAACTGTTAAGCTGACTTTTTTAGACAACCGTAAATCATCTTGAGTTTGGACTTCAGCAGGTGTGACGAGGATTAGCAAAGGACAATAAATCCATTTATGACATAAAAAAGTACAGCTTAATAAATTCACAAGGTTATCAACAGTTGAATGTTGCTGTTATGTGATGGATTTAAATGGGTTTTGCAGGAAATGCTGAGGGAATATTAAAAAATTTCTCACTTTTTATCCACTTTTATTATTATTTTAACAATTCTTTTCTATCAAAGATAAGTCTTATTCACATGAGTCATCACTTTCAAAGTGAGGATTTGTGACAAACAGTGAATTCCCAGGTGGGTATTTCATCAACCTACAAGACACAGGAAGCAAGGAGAATGGAAGGAAAGTGTGTCCAAAACACACAAGGATTCTGGGAAATGGGGTCACAGGGTCTGGGGTCTTGATTCATAATGGATGCTGGAGTTCCCTCTTGCACATAATCACATTGTTATACTTATTTAGGGTCTCACTTAGCTTTTTCCTTTAGACTGCAACAAGTATGTGAAAATAAAATAGCGCATTTTATCAAGATTATCTTAATCAATTTGATAATTAAATGATTAGACAGCAGAAAGTTAGAAGAGTTGCTTACACATGATCCACACTATAAAAAGCCTTGTTCAGGAATCTAAATTGGAGACGGATCTTGACAGACAGATGTTGTCTTTATTGCTGCACATTATTATCACGTTTTTGCCATTAAAGTGTGAAGCACTGATATGATGTGTCAGGGAGTAACACTGTAATCAGGCTGACCTGCTGACCCACTGACAGAGACCCAGCAGTTTATCTAATCATTCACCACCAGCAGAGGAAGTGCCAACACACAGGCTTAGTCTACAGGAAGGACAAAAACAAACAGAGAGATAGACTGTATGTGTGTGTTCGTGTGTGTGTGTGTGCGTTCATGTGTTTGGGCACAAGGGTGCAATGACTCCCAAAACAGACACACACATATACTGTCAGTGACACTTGGACTTTCCCTGCACAGGACAACAGAGCGATCAGAGTGACAAGTAAAAAGACGTCCCATTGAGAGGGGTGTGTTGTTTTGTTGGCTGCCAAGCCAGGGCATGGCCTGTTGCCTAGCGACAGCCACCGACACCCTATCAAACAGAGGAGTTCGTCTCCAAACGGTTTGCAGATCCAGAGGTTCATGTCATGTGTTACCCGACTTCTCCCTCCTTCCGTCTGCCAGGATCGAGTCTGCTGTCTCTGACTAGTTGAGTAACAGCTTATGTTTGGTGCCCAGATGTAAAACTGATTTATGCTCCTCACTACATTCTTTCTGCCATCACCCTTTTCTATTCCTCAGGTCTTTTCTCTTTCTCTTTGATGTTCAATAACTTCAACTGACCTGAAGCAAAGAGGTGGGGGCTGTCTGACTCTCATACTTGCACACAGACCTTAAAAACTCACAAACCATGGGGACTTAAACACCAAACTCTACAGTTCTTTGTATCTCCTTGATCATATCTGCAATCTCGCACAGCATGACATTAACTTCAACATGTCTGCATCTATGCCTCCCTCTTTCTCACAGCTCTCTGTATCCTTTACGCTTTGAGTACATCTAACCATTTCTCCAGGGCTGGTTCATTTCTAAGAACAACACACACAGACAAGCATTTACTTCTCCCACACATTTCTCACACTCGATCCAAACTCTTAAACCTTCCTTCACTTCCACTGACTGTCTCCTCCACCCTCTTCTCTTTGTGCATTTTGTGCTCTCCCTCTTGATTTTATTATACAGACAGCTCCGTCTGGCAATTATGACCAGCCGTGGAATGCTACACATACACACACTTATGCACACACACACTGACGCACATGCATGCATATACACGATCTCAAAAGCTCCTGCCCTCTCCTGCAGGTACATGTAAGTCTTATCCCTGTGAGGCATGGAATACACTGGAAGATATAAAAGTTGGCAGTCACAGCAGACAAAGGACCGTGACTCACTGTGCACACCCAGCAGTGAGGAGACACGAGGGGGACGCACAAGCACAAACACACAGCATCATGTTGATGCAATCTATGTTAGTGAAGTCCAGTAGCAAAAGAAAAACACTGTCAGCACAACAAAGCTATCAATCAATGTCTTTTCTTCACTGCCTCAGGTTAGAAATGTATTAAGCAGCACACTGAGCTTGCTGAAGCTTTTCCAACTGACTGACAACGCCTCAGTGCTCAGCCACGGCATGCATCAGCACCATTAACACACACCAAACTGGAACTCACACACACATGCATCCAAAGGCAACACTTGAATGCATGTGCACTCACGTACACACAGTGAGCACATTCCACTTCTGTAACAGCAATGAGAGCACCATCACTTGGAAGAGTGGTTTCCTGCTCTAACATGCACACACACATTCAAATTATGTTGTAACATAACATGCAGATGCTGCTGCTAATGCTCACTTCTTTCTGGACTGATTAAGGTCATATACATTAGAAAAGATGCATTCAACAAACTGTTCAACTGTTCAACAGACTAGGGCAAATAGCTTTGCATCATGGGAAAGAAACCCACTGAAAACTTGCCAGGGTTTACATGTCTCAAAAATAAGGATTTTATTTGTAAATACAGTTGCTGTTGTTTCTTTCTGAGCAAACTGCTCTGCCCTTTAAACAATAATAGTCTAGTCGATAAAATAATGGACACTAGCAAAAAATACCCATCAAGATTTCCTAAAGGAGCTAACAGCATGTTGTAATTGTGGATAAAACAGTCCAAAAATCAGAGATGTTCAGTTTACTATAAAAGATGGCAAGGAAAACCAACATATCTTCATTTTTAAAACCTGGAACAAGTAAATGTTTGTCTTGTTTTTTCTAAAAATGACTTCAACAATCAGTGGATGATGAAAATTGCAGCTTTATTTTCTGTGAAATTACAACCCCAAGAATCACCTGATTGTTTCAGTATCTGGCACCTCCACTATCCGCTAGTAGTCTAGTCACTGTTCTAGTTCTAGTTCACTGAACTTCATTCTGTTTTCTTGTATTTTATTTCACAACCTGGTTCTGGGGGACTTTGTGATGGCTCTGGTCTCGTGCTAAAACCATGCGGATTTCATTTAGACACAGCCTAAAAGTAGGACACAAACTGTCACTGTGTGTTGTGCAGTTTAAGTGTGTAAATCTATTAAGGACACTGTTTAACCTCAATGGAGAAGGTTAAGGACTTTGGGATGCCTAATAACTCTGAGCCATAATAGTTAAAGATATACTGCAGTGGTTAAACACACTGTGGTGACCCCTGTGCCTTAGATATACATATACAACTAGATTTATGCTATATTCTGCACAACCTTTAATGTACATTTAATCAAGTATTAAATTTTTCAATAATTAATGATGCACTTGTACTTTACCTAATGTTTCTTCTTTAGGGCTATTTTTCTTTACACTTATTCAGAATAAAAAATACCGCAATTTATTAAACAGTTAAAGTAACTAAATCAGAAAACCTATGATGAGCTTGCTATTTATATCAACTACCATATCAAACTACCCAACCGAAAAAAAGGGCAGTTGAAATAAGTCTTAACCAACCAACAATAAGCCTAAACCTTAACCAACTTCAACACTAAGACGCTATTAATGCATAGTAAGTTTGTCTAAGTTTTATCTGTTTTGGAATAGTTTGTCCTAATGGATGTCACTATCTTGCTGACTGCAAAACATATCTAACTATAGGTATAAAAAAAGTAACCTGAACCTGATAATAACCTAGATTAAGTGCTTTACTTTTGATAGTCAAAGTACATTTTGTTAGGTGCTTACTTTTACTTATGTAACCAGTTATAATACAGGATTTTTTCTTAACACTGAGTGTTTTTACAATGTTGCATTCGCTCCTTTTAAGTATCTGAAAAACTCTTCTCCACCACTATGAACCAACAAAATAGTTTTAATTCCCTCAAACGCCACCAGACATTTAAATTTCTGGCTGATCCATAATATTCTAACAGATTCCCATATTAATAAAAATCTGAGAGCTCTGATCTCAGGTCAGTTAATTTGTGGACTATTCAAACCAGTGACCACTTGAAGGGAGTTAGCCTTTATGCACAGTGACAAATCCCTCTGAATCAATGCCCATAAAAAGCGTCACAGTGATTCAATGAGATGTTTTGTCCCTAAATGCCAAAACTTGGTCTCATCTTTAACATCACGAAAGAAACTTTACAAAACAGAGCGAGGCAGAGAGAGCAGGACTCACGAGTGCACGCGCAGTTGCGTGCGCGTGAAAAACACTTTGCTGTGCAGGTCCAGTGAGAACTTACAAATAAGTAACCTAGAAAGCAACTTTGAATAAATATTAACAAGCCTGCGGTTTCCTCACAACAGTTGTCTCAGGTACTTTTCAGACTGAGTATTAGTTAAAAGGTAATTAATTAAAAAGTTTCCTGATATTTTGTGAAAAACATTGAGGCTCTCGCGCTTTTTAACTAGCCTACCTGCGACATACCTGAACCAAAATGATTGCGTAGCATTTAAGGCTCAAGTGAGGTGTAAACTTAAACTTTAAACAGCTTAAAGAGTGTCTAAAGGTATCAAAATTAGCTTTTCGTCTCCTATAACAGCTTCAGCTATAAAAAATTAAGTCCATTATGACATTTTTATTATATGGTTAGCCAACGGAAGTTGAGCTTTTTAAACGAAGTGAAGTTTTTAACGTGTTTCCCAGACCAGGACGACTTAGAGGTATATAAAGTGCCCCTTGTTGTTGCCCCTTATGACAAAAAGTGTGGCTCTTACATTCTCTTTTCCACCGGTTGTAGCTGCCGGTGCATGGCGAGAGAGAAGCCGAACATGCTGCCTGGTTCTCCGTCCTTTTTGAAGGCATTCTCGCCGTCCAGGTTGAAAGCGGAGATTTGCCCGCAAGCCAACAAGAAGACGACCAGCCACAGTCCGCAGGTGATGCTGCCCTCCATCAGATATAATTAAATACAAAACTCCCCTGAAGTTTTTAGAGGTGAGTCCTTATTGAGAGAAGTGCTGAGTGCAACTGACTGGCTGATGGAGGGTTGAATGTTGTCCACTTAACATGCAGCTGCCCCTCCCACTGGCCTCCCCTGGCACACACACACTGAAATCCTACCACACCTCAAATAGCTTGGAAATCCAACTGTTATTGTAGATTGTAAATAAACTTCTATTGGGTCAAATCACTATTTTTCTTTTCTGTTTATAGTTTGCAACAATTCATTTGTGTAATCTAAGCAGCTCTGTGATGCCTGAGGACTTGTAGAGCCACATTTGAAGCAATTCAACGGGACTTCCAACCTCACAGTTTCTGACGCTTCATTTCTGAGCGTCAGACTTAAGTAAAATTGCCCAGGAAACAAGCATAAACAAAACATGTTAAATCCCACAAGAGGAAAAAACTTGCAAAACACCCAGTGACATGAGAGTGCAATTTGCACACTCAGGGCAAATTGTATACTGACATCCTTGGAGAAGCAGAGACAATAGGCTGGGAGAGGCTGGGAGAATCCTGATGGCATATTAGTTAGTCGATATTTATGTATTTTTTCTCATGAAGTTAGATTTTTGACCGAAGAAATAGCATAAACAGTGTGTTTGTAGTACAGTAGCTGGCCTCTACAAACCACAGCCAAGAGATCAGAAGCAAAAAAATTAGTCAGAATTTTAAAATCGCAGTCCTTTCCTGGATCTCCTGCAGATCATTGCATGTTATCTCTACAGGCCCTGTGTGCTCTGTAGTGACTCACTGGATGAGTCAAAAAGCTGGAGAAGGAGCCAGAGACCAGACTGGGCACAGACCGGCACACTAACACACTCTCTCACTAGATGGTTTTCAAGGCATTCCACGAGACGCTGACCCAAAGCCTGTCCTCGCAACACAGCATTTCAGCAGACAACGCAGGCTTTGTCTGCACATTGAGAAAGAGGGCGACAGAAAGGGAGAGGGAGAAAGAAACTGCCTACGTACAGTATAAAAGGCAGAAATAATGGTGGCAGAGAGGAGTGTAGAAAGGGAAAAGGGCAGGGGAGGAATGTTGCTCTATTATCTGCTTAAGTCTTTATAATGGTCAGTGAGGATCTGCTCTGTGATTTAATATTGCAAGGAGCAGAGGTTTACTCTTGATCTAATATTTTTTTTAATTAACAGATGGGAAAATAACGTGTATCTGAACAGGCTTTCTCTTTGTCCTGGTCAGGCATATGTCTTGATAACAAGCTTGATAATGTTCTGCTTCTTGGAAGTAGTGGAATCCCCATCATCATGTGACTGTCTACCCCTTGACTCTATTTTTTGCATCCATGTTGTTTTTTTTCCTGTCCAATATTGGCTGTTGCTCCAGTTCCAGGTAAGAGCAGCAGCCAAATGGACAATCACCGGTGATTAATGGTTCTTTGTGCAGAAGGTCAGGAAAAAAGAATCAGTCTTATCACTAATAAGAGCAGCAGTGGGTTCAGTGAGGTGAGGTGAGTTTGCCTAACTTGCCCTTGACTTCTGAATTTCTTTCACAATTAACTTCCATACCTGATGGTGTGTGTGTGTGTGTGTGTTTGTGTGCTCATGTGTGGTATTGACAAAGTGACAACAGACAACCCCCAATTAATTACCAGACAAATGACACAAATGACAACAAATCACAGCTCACCTTTCCCTTGTGTGTTCATCTGTCAGCCCTATTCATCTTTCCATGGCTACTGATTTGTTCAATGACAGCCAAAAAGTAATTTGATTGTGTTAAGAGTTTTCTCATTTGTCTAACCTGAATATCACACATACCACATGACATAAACATAATTATTCACTCTCCTTCTCTTCTAATGTTCTCCAGGGAAATAAAGGTCACAGATGTCTACACATAAACAGACTGAAAGGCCTCTGCAGCTCCAGTTGAGCATTGATCTATTGGCATTCAGTCATGATTTAAGGTTAAAACATAATTATAAAGGCACACAACAACCTTCATAGCTGGTAAGGATCAAATTAGGAATTTTCTGTGAATATTAAAAGTAAACAAGTAGTTCACAACTCTGAATATATAAAGAAATAATAAATAATAGGATATTCAGAAAGAGACTATGACAATAATTACATAAACTACTGCTTATTTAAAGTAAATGGTAATTTTAATGATTAAACTCAATCTTGAACAAATCCGCAAAAAATTCTCATTAAAAGTTTACCTCAGCATGCACACGCTGCTTATTATTTTAATTATCTCCACCTAGAATTAAGAATTGAGTCATGTGTTTGTGCTCAGGGTTCAGCATGAAAAGTGTTACGACAGCAGAAGAGCAAAAAAACCTTGCCTTGGGTGCTAAAGTAGAGGAATGACAGTAAGAGCAATGTTCTCTGACACACACACCCACCCACACACGCACACACACATCAAAAATCAGCGCCTAGACTCGCCCCAGCCCCAGCCCTGTATTTGTTCTTAAAGCTGCAGCTTCAGGTACTAAGGGAACACAAACACACACTCATCTGAGGGTGTGGTGTAGAGAGCTGAGTGGCAGGGTGTGTGTGTGTCTTTATGACACTGTAGAAACACATAGCCTTGGGATACTGACAAATGCATACACACACACATACACACACACACATACAATGCAGAACAGTTTCACAATTATACTGAACTCCTAACCTAAGTTTTTTCACAACTGCAGTTCATTTATGCACTTTCCCTGTGAAAAGTTGATCATGTGGGCTTGTGAATTTATTGACAGCTGATTCGGATTCAGATTCGAGAAATGAATGAAACATTTCTCAGCTGAAAGCTTTTTAAAAGCTGGCAATTTGGGTCTGTGTGTACACGGTGTACAGAAGCCTACCTTGAAGGAATAGTTCAGCATTTTGTGAAATACACATATTTGCTTTCTTGCCAAGCGTTAGATAAAAAGATCAAACACTTTCATGTATGTACAGTAAATATTAAGCTAGCCAGCAGGCTAAGCTAAGCATAAAAAGTGGAAACAGGGGAAACTTCTGGCCTTGTTCCATTCACATAGAAAAAGAACCACCTTCCAGAATATTTTTAAATTTTACATTTTTTTATGTATCAAACAAATAAGATACAGCTGTCAACTATTGAGCTTCAGAGAGATGCTGGTAACCAGATTTTTTTTCTAACCTCAGACAGAGTCAGGATAGCTGTTTCTTCCTTTTTCAAGTACTTGTGGTAACTAAAAGGAGGAAATAGGTTAATTAGCTTCATATTCAGCCTAGTTATTCTTTAGATATGAGAGTGACATCATTAATGTCATCAAAACTCTCAGCAAGAAAGAAAATAAATTCCAAAATTATCAAACTGTTTATTTAAGAGGACATTGTTGTGTTATTGCATTTGTAAACTAAAAGCTGACAAAAATGATTAATTTTTGTAGCCAAAGCTATCACAACAACAAATAACAAGTTACAAAATTAAGCCTATGTGACCAAGTCGTGTTGAAATACTACGAATGAAACAAAGAGAGTTCCTGGTCTAATGCATTTGGATGCATTCCTAACATCACGCAAAAGTCTAACACCCTTAGAAATCATAGTTTTAATGCTTTCATTTTAAAAGAACTGTCCTAGCTCATAGGATGCTGCTGACATGGAGAATATACAAGTGTGGTGAGGATGTTGTGTTTATAACTCACTGCAAAACAGAGAGAAAGCAGAGCTATCCATTAGCAGTAAGATGACATTGTGGGGACAAATGTCTGATTTACATTCCCCTGTGTGGTATCTCGTATTCACAATATTGATCCTGTTTCCAAGTAGAACTTTACTCATGGTTAAAACATTAGGATACACATATACACACATACACACAGAGCATGCTGGGACAGATCCTTTATACTCATTGATGAGTGTATTGATTACAGTCAATAAGGAGTAATTGATGTCTACTCTTGTCCAGAAGTGCTGTAACACCCTTGGGGTAATGCAGCCTCCCTTTGTACATTTACCACCTGGATCAGTGGTGTGTGTGAGTATATGTGTGTGTGTGTGTGTCCCAGCCCTGGCCAGAGGATGTAATATGAGATGGCAGGAGCTGTAGGAGGGCCCTTAGCGTTGGTGGGTGCAGGTGTGTGCTTCAAAAAGATGTTACATAACCTGAGGGAGGTGCAAGGAGAGAAAAGTTCAGCATTTTCCTCACAGATTCAAGTTGGCTGTTGGCGCTTCTCTCCCTGTTTCATCTTTCACTGATAAGATTATGTGTTAAATTCCAGTGAAGAAAAATACAATGTAGGCATTTTGAACTGTTTGTCTTTTACCCTTAATTTAGCTTTTAGCCATGTGTCATATGCAGATGCAACAAAGTACATTTTTAATATCTGCAACACCAGTGTCATATTACAAGCCCCATGGCAGACAACCTTATAATCTTTATCTGACAATAATAATACTACAAAATATATCTGGGGACAGATACTTAAAAAAGGACTGTGCTCGCCAGGCAATAATAACAAAAAGTTAAGGGTACAGTCCCTGGACTGGCTTGGACAATATGGATAAGATTGTAAATATCACTGTCCTTATGCATACAGAAAGATAGTTAAGTCCAAATTGCTCCAGTAAAGAGGCCTAGTGGCAAACAGTAAAAGACTGACTGTACTCTGTGGGTGTAACAGCTGGGCATTAAAACAAGGAGGTGCTGAAACAACCTGAATGTCACTGAAAACAAAGAATCTAAAATGATTGTTTGCTGTTTAATTTTTTTAATTTTTTTGTTTGTTTTGGGTGTTTTTTTTTGCTTGAATTTTGTACAAACATGAACTGACCCAAGAAACACTAATGCATTAAATTAAGATGGTCAAGATGTGCACACACTCAAACACAACACACACACACACACACAAACACACACACACAAACCTATAAACACACAGTGCATCCAAACTGTCCATAACTCAAAGCTGTCAGCATAACAAAACAGTTTCCACCATAATGAATGCTTTGCTTTTGCAGTCAGGGAGCTATACATTATTGTTTAGAAAGGATTGTTAATTCAGATACACACGCACAGAGACACCTATGCATACACACACACACATATAAATGCTGAGATTTTTTGAGGGTTCTTACAGGTCTTTGAACTTGAGAGGGTTGTTTTAGAAATTCCTCCACTAGTACACCATTCCTTTGGCACCTCGGTGAGAACTTCCTTCCCTCTGTTTGTGTCCACTGCACTAGACTGTACATTCAAACACACATACACACGCATGCAAACAAAGCTCAGTTGCTATTGTTAAAAATGCGCTTTGACTGAAGGAAGGAGAGCAGGAAACTAAATATGACTAAATGTAACTTTTAGAAACAAATAAAAAAACAAGGGTTGATTTATTTTCCCAAAGTATAAAGAAATAAAAACACTTTTTCTCCTTTCAAGCTTATCTGATCCTACCCAAATGTCTCCACACCAGCCCACACACTCACAGACACACACACACACACAGAGCTAAAGGGTATTGCTCTGAGCTGCAAAACCATTTTTTTCTCTGGTCCAAACACAGTAAGAGAGGCCATTGTGCAGGACATTGAGCACAGCTCTCGTGTGTGTTTTTGAGAATATGTGTGTGTGAGTGAGTGTGTGTGTGTGTGAGAAAACAACAGAAGCAGACAGTTACAAATTATCAGAGACCTTTTTGAACTGCCTCGGGTGATGCATACCATTTATGCACATGTGCACACTCACACACACACACACACACACACACACACACACACACACACACACACACACCCACACACACACACACACAAACACACTGCACCCATGCTCTTATTTTTGCAGACTTCTTTGGTTGTTTCAACACAGGAGAGGTCTAAACAACCTTTGTTCAAAGAAACAAAGAGACACACAAAAGCCAAACAGATACACCCAGGAATCAAGGCTACACACTGGGATAGCTTGGGTTCCTTAGTGGTGGTCTGTTAGCATCAGATCACTCCTCTTAAAATATTTCCACTGTGTCAAAAAGCCAAAAAGGATTCCTCTCAATGAAAGAGACAAAAGGTCAAAAGAGAAAGTTTTCCACCTTGTAAGTGTCAATCAAAAGAGGACCCTCCCTCTGCCTTCACCCAATGATTTTAGTTTACAACCCTCTTCTTTTGCCACACACACAGGCATAAACACACACACACGCACGGACACACACATTCTTGCAGATGAACTGTAACTTGTGACACACATATACTCTGGATGGCCTTATTTGACTCCAAAACACCTTTCATATAAATGTGCTTAGCTTTGTGAGCTGTGATCATAAACTTATAGATCATGATTCTCTAATCTACTTTTGTCTGGTACTATTAGTGTAGTTTATTCCAGGTAGTTCTTGGTAAAACATTGTCTATTTGAAAGAATGAATCAAGTTTCTCTTATATTCCAAATCTGCATTAGACTAAATTGATTGTTGGCCATGCCAGTAGCATTATGGGATATAATTTATAACAAATAAAGGTAAAGAAAAAGTCAATTACAAGGATGTCAGATATCATCCAGAATTCACAGCTTGAGACACATTGAGCAATACCCTCTTTCATGCTCCAAAGCAGATGGGGCTCTAATGAATTTACTGACTAAAACCAAGCTTCAGATAATGATTCCTGTCTCGACAGAATGAGAAAAAGTTTGTAGAGTGTAATAAACTAAAGTGACTTTTCTGTATTTCCTTCATTTCAACACTCCTTCAGTATAAAATGAAAAATTCCCATCACTGTAGAGACAGCGAAGGTATTTACACACTCAACATTTACTCTGTAGCTACATGTCCTGGCACATGTTTGATTCCAAGATACAAACTCAGCTGCTTTTTGCTTGGCCTTCAGCTGCTTGACTAAGTCCCCACAGAGAGGTTACTCAAATTCAGCACATGCCATCTGTGCATGTGTCAGACAGATTTGCCCCCACAAGTCTGAAAATGATAAGTCACTTCGCCATCACCTCAATTTTACAGATCACCAAGGAAACCAGAAAATTCCTGTGGTGCTCCTCAGTGAGATCCCAGGTAAGTGTGATATATCACAGTCTGAGTGGCTCTCACATACAGTGATGTAGGTATGCACACCTGGAATGTGAGAATGTGGGAGAACATATTCATCTGTTATTCAGTGGCTACAGAAAAAGTGAACACAGTAGATGGTAAACATGTTAGCAGACAAAGGAAGGGAGGTGTCCTCACACTTGGTGGAGTAAACGATGGCAGAAATAAACAATACAACAAATGTACATTTAGCATGAGTGTTTTATGGCTTGATGGCTGAGCAGCATCCATTATGAACACAGCCATAACTGTAATATCTGATTATTTGATTTTGAATCAAAATGTTTAGAAATAGTTAAGCTGAATAAGCATCAAAAATACATATTGTGATGATAATCACCATGTTAATTGGTTGAAGATAATGAAATTTTAGAGAATGAGTAAATTCTGTTTGGAAGTATTGGGTTTAGTACAAGGATGAACTTTGCAAAATTTGTGTCTGACCACTCAGACAGCAACATTTCAATGTGTTGCTGTCAGAAAAACAACATAAAAGTATTTTGAAATATAAAGTTTTTATGACACATCCACACTAAAACTGGTTTATATTATTAATGTTATAAGAGTAAGCAGTGAAACAATAGTTTTGCGATAAAGAAAAACAACATAAGTGTTTATAAGTGGCCACATGATGGCACTATTCTTCTCAAAGAGAACCTCACAGGGTTTCCCATGGGTAAAAGCCTAACCCTTAACAGTATGTCATAGGAAAAGTTTTAAGATAATCTTCGAACCAACAGGGACAAATGAGCCCCTTTGAAGAACATTTGTCGGGCTTCAATCTTAAGCAATAGAAGTATTTTTTTAATATTTTGGTGTGTTGTGCCGTTACAAGATTAAATACTAAGGGAGATCCTTAACATAAACAGAAGCAGAGCCACAGCAGTCATGCAAAACAAGAGGGGAGAACAGGAATGAGTCCCAACATGCATGAAAAGAATGATAGGCATATTCAAGGCCACAATCCAGCAACTCACCCTGCCACTCCCTGCTCCTCCCTAAATCCTGCCCTCTTACTCTCTTTGTCACATTTTCGCATTCTTGTTATCAAAGTTCTTAAATCTTATCTGATTTTTCTGATGTTTTAAATGTGTTGAATCATATGCTGGTGGGTGGTCATTAAAAAATGTTTATGAAACTCATGCTCTGGTTCACAGGAAGATCACACTCCTTCAGACGCACACAAACGCCACGCCCTGCTCTAAAATCAAAGGGGGAAGCTTAAGTTGTTTGGATTGCTTCAACAAATAACCTAAGCCACACAAAAGCAGGTACACAACAATCAGGGGGTCTTTCTCTCCATTAAATGTAAATTCTGATCTTGGCCCGTACAGCTAAATAAAAGTTAAATAAGAGTACATGATATTCATCATGATATGTCTTGCAGCAAATAAAATTATAAAATATGAATCATTTCCTGGCTGGACATGACCAGACTGCTGATTAGCTGGCCCACCTTTATTTATCTAATCCTTCCTGCCCCACCTACAAACTGGTACTGGCATGAGCACAGAAGAGCACACACAGATAGATATACACACACACACACACACTCACACAAAAGTACATTGGCAGGAAGTGTCAACACACCCAGTGGGCTGGAGTCCAATCTCTCTTTCACTGTTTTTTGTCTTAGGAATCATCACTTGTTCTCCTCAGTTGCAGTCATAATAAGAATAACAGTATCGTCCAATTAGCACTGGGAAATATATCAATATTAAATTAATAATGTGATTTGAGTCTAGATATTGTTTGTGGTTAAGGGTTTCTTTATATCATATTATGACATACATTTCTCTTCCCGATTTTAACAGCTGTGTTACAGTAGTGATGTAAATATCTGATCAATCCAAATTGCTCTAGCTGTTCCAATACTTGTCTTTACCTGCTTCTTTATTTTATCCACATTACTAATCATTATTTGTTATTTAAATCTATGCTAATACACATACTTGCTGAACATTTAGCTCATTTAATATCAGAAATTAATGAGACCTACATTGTGTGTTGCCAGTGAACCTAAATATACTGCAATGTGTAGCCCATAACTTGAAGCCCTGTATCACATTTAAATGTTGTCACAGCATTGTGGGCATAAATTAACAGTTTGTCCTCTAATCCTAGCAAGAAATGTCATAGATATTGTGCAAAGCTTATTTTGTTGAAAGCTTAAATAAGTGGAGCAACAAGAGAGAGGGCCTTGTAAGAATTTTTCTCCTTTTTTTTTATTAAACCCACCTGTAGACAAAAGATACAGTAGAGAAGAACTGGAAGAGAGCACAAAAGAATGCCACTATGCCTGGAATTTACAAAACCTCAAAGCAGCATTCTGTCCAGCTTTGTTTTCTTTAAAATATTAACAAATCTATCAGAATTTGAAAAAAAATATCTAATGAAGCCCTGAAAAACCCTTGTCATAGCAAGCAGCTGATAAAACTAGTTAGCCTCCAATCCTTGGAGAAGATTTTCTACTACATTATTGACACTTAATTTTGATTTATCAAACAGTTCTAATTCAATAGACTAGCTTAAAAAAATACCATAAATTCATGCTTTCAGCTATTAGATATGGGCCAAAAATTTTTTGACATGTTCATTTGATAGAATGAAGATGAGATGCCTGCGTTGACTGCAAAATTCTCAGTTTTTGTTTAAGTGTGTGCTGCCATCTACTGGCTAAACTTGGCTATGCTGTATGACACTTGCTATGAGAGATTTTCACTGATTGTGAGGTTTACTTCTAAAATAAGAGATTTAGAACTTGAGGAGCAAATAAAATGGGTAGGATTACTTTCTCAAGTTACATTAGTATGTGGGTTCTTTGTAAGACTGATTCAGATATTATCTATAATGTGTAATTCTAAAATATTTTTGGATAGTTTGACAAAAATTACATACATTACAGTGCAGAGACAGCTCTAAAACATTAAAACAATTGGGAAGCATTACTGATATTACAGGATACACGACTGAACAGTTAAATAAATTTGATAACTTTCATGGGCCACAGCTATCTAACTGTGAGGACTAAACAAATCTGAGTATTGGCTAAAAAAAATAATAAGTTTTTTTTTTAAAAAAAGGCTAAACCATCTGGCTGCTGAAGCACAAGCAAAAGAACAGATTGAACCTCTGAGAAGATAAGAGCCTTTTATGCTGACAATATAAAAACTCAGACAGTGGTACATTTCAACTCCAGTAATAAGAGGCACTAGCAGCCTTTTTTTGAAGTAAAGTTCAGAATAAATAACATTATTTAAACTAAATATGCAGATACTGAGTGTGCAATTCCTGCTTAATAATTACAAATATAAAATTAATATCTGTTTTATTCATTTTTATACACTTCACAGAAATAGCACACTTGGTTGAAACAAGTTTAGGTGAATCACCTTTCAAGTTCATGTAACAGTGTTCAATCACCAAAAAAGGTAGCTTAGATCCTGATTGATGTAAACAGATTTCCAACATCTAATGTAGGGGTCAGTTAATCCCTTCAGGTCACAGATTACTCTCTTCTGGCAGTTTGGTGAGAATATCCACTCCATCAGACGTGATGACCACTGTGTGTTCAAACTGAGCCGACCTGCATGAATGTGAATAAAACAAATCACAATGCACGTGTCAGATTTTAGAGGAATAGTTCAGTATATATATTTTTTAAAACTCTAACAGTGAGGTCAGAGGATTGATATCACTTGTCAGATCTGAGTATGGAGCTCCAGCGGAGAGTTGTTTAGTTTAGCTTAGCTTAACATACGAACTGGCAGCAGGGTTAAATAGCTATACTAGCTCTCTCTTGAGTTTAAAAATAGGCCTGATGATATTGGTAATTAAGACACTGAATCTTAAGTAGTTAAAGTCCGCACACAAACAACATTAAACAATAATTTGTGCTTTTATGGACTATTCAGGGTTTTATGGGTAAGGAAGAGTTTAAATACTTTTAAGATGTCAGCTGGGAAACCATTGAGTCAGTCAGCAGGGGTATTGTTGGTTGTCCGTTACCTACCTTTTATCATCTACGGACACTGCAGTCCACTTGTCCTTAAGTATTTTAAACTCTACAGAGCCCTCCATCAGTATGGGCTCTACAAACCAAGAGAAAATACAAAGTTTTATGAAATATCAACCACACACTCAAACATACTGACTTCCTCAGGTGCATGTAAAAATTTTAAAGGGTAACTTGCCTATTGTGAATGCCATCCCTTCATCCATGGTCATGTTATTGTCATTAGCTGAAAATAATGCAAAGAGAAGAATCTAGAAAACAATCTATAATCTAGAAAAGCTTAATTTTAAGGAACCCATATAATCTCATAGAGAGTACTGTGACAAACATGCACACAAACAAGCATATAAGGCACATAAGAGCAGGTATCCGCTTAAAGTCTTTTTTAAGTTCTCACACATAAGTTTGTCACATCAGTCAACCACAGAGTCAAATTTACCATGGTGCCAGATCTCAGGATAGCAGTGAAAGTGGGAGCCTATTCCATGTCCAATGAAATAAGGACACACTTGGAAACCACTGGCATGAGCAATTTCACTGCAGGCCATACAAAAAATATTATTTGGCATATCAAAAAAACATGTAACAACACGGTACATGTGTGTGTGTGTCTGTGTGTGTGTGTGTATGTGTACCTAATAGTGTTTCCTATGACACAGAGCTGTGCCCCTGGCATGCAGGCGGCGATGGCCTCATCTCTGCAACGCCTGGCTGTTTCCACCAGTCGCCTTCCAACCTCATCCACCTCACCAATCAAAAAGGTTTCAGAGGTGTCACCATGGTAACCATCCAAATACACCTAGTGTGAATAGGCATTGGTCAGTGTCAGTGGAGCAGTGTTGCTCGTCAGAGGTCACATGTGCAGTAATGCCTTTGAGTCTGTTAATGCATCAACTCACAGTGACATCAATGTTGATGATATCACCGTCTTGAAGTTGTCGACTGTTAGAAACAGACACAAAAATTTTTTTTGGATGAAAGCTAACATAAAGATAAGACATTTAAAATTAGATTGAATATTTTATCAGCAATGCATTGCGCATCTCTGTGCATCTAAAAGAGTGATGTCATTAGGACAGTTTCTTCATGACTTGTGGGTTATTGTTAAATCCCATTTCATTTGGACTGCTGTGGGTATGAAAAGCAGTTCCTTCTGTTGACATTAGGTGTCACTATATGTATAGATTGCTTGAGTGGCCATTTACCTGTCAGGTATTCCATGACATACCACGTTGTTAACAGATGTACAGACTGACTTGGGGAAACCCCCATATCCGAGAGGGGATGGGTAGGCATTATGCTTGATTGTCTCCTGATGCACGATGAAGTCTATTTCATCTGTAGTCATACCAGCCTAAAAGCCACAGGTCATAACTATTAAATTGTTTATCATGACATAGAAACATTATTTGTAGAGAGTAGACACTTACCTTCAGGCTGCAACCAGCTAGCAGCAGTACATGTCTGGCGAGCTGACATGCTCTGGCAAGGCCTTCAATCTGCTCTTGGCCATTGATCTCTATGTAGTCTGGCCATTCTGGGACCAGTCCAGTGCCTACATAGTCAGGCTGCACAATGTGCTACAGTCGAGGAGGAGAGAAAAACAGGATGCAAAGGATGGGTGATATTCTTGTCCCAAGGCTTCATATAAAAAATAGAACAATTATTCTGAGAACAGAGACCAAACTGTAATATAAACTGTTGTTTAGTAGAGGTCAAATTGCCATAACAGGGCATAGAAAATCTCAAGTGTATGTATCTCAATTGAGTGTGATAGTAAAGAATAAATTATTGAGTCTGTCAGCAAGTCTTAAAAGTTTTCCTTTACCATAAGGCCTATTTTAATGAGAGAAGTCCTCAGATAACATCAATACAAACTGAACACATATGTAAGTGAACTTCTTAATAGGTTTATAATGCAACCTCTACATCTTCTGCATGTACACTGAAGCTGTTACTTAAGACATTTTTTACAGTCTGAAAGCAGTGGCATGGAGGTCAACATGGCCCCTCTTTTAAAATCAAAAAAATTTAGAGCCTGAAAAAGGTCAGAGTATAACAACGACACCCTTGTTTTGAATGTGTCTATCATGAGAAAACTTCAAAATAAAATGACAGGAATAATTTCTGTTGAGAAAAAAAAAAAAGATATAACTTCAAAGTACAGGTCATCCTTTAGTGACACTGATATCCTCTGGCCTTTACAGTCAATATTCTGCATAGGATGTGGCATTATGGGAGCTTAAAGTGCTATACCTCTGGTACATGATAGGCAGGCTTAACAGTAGCTGGGCGAACTACATTGTGAGAGCTTATCCATTTCCTCCAGAAGAAGCACCGACGTTGCTGACTAAGTAGGGCTTTGGCCGGACCACAGCTTCTTGTACAACAAACTCTCTGCAGGAAACCACACAGTCCTGAAGAAAAGGAAAGCAACAAAATGAATGCTTAGGCTGTCTTAGATTTCCCCACACTTTTTTAACTAATTGTTCCCAAGCGTAAATTTCATTTTATTCTGTGTGTGTGAACCAAAAGAAAAGCAGAATGAGGGGACTAAATGAAAACAAACCAGTGGTCACAAAAACTCATGTAACTCTGGTGCTAATGATGATGATGATGACTTGGTGATGTAACTTGAAAATACTTATTCATAAGGGTTATTCCTTGCATCTGCTATGTGTAGATTACCATAAAGCCCTCAGTCTAAGAATTTTTTATTGCACCTTATGGATTTGCTTCTTTTCTTTTCAATTAATGATGGTAAAAGAAAACAACCTTGTAGCACTGAGGGTTTGGCCAAACACAAGTTTGACAGTACACCAACTGGTACCCGATATTAACCACAACCACTTCCTTAACATTTGAGGCATTGGCCATGTAATTGCAATGTTAGCAGTGTGATTCTGGCCAGGGAAGTCTTTCATATCACCCCCTCTCTAACTATCCAATGAAGGCACAAAACAATAAAAAAAAAAGTACAAAAAATGTATGAGTACAACTGCCTTGTACAATTGACATGGTTAAATTGACAGTTGTTTTCTAAAATTAAAGATAATATTAAGCAGGTTGTATGATATACCTCTCTTACATTAGTTGCCACAAAAAACTTGCACAGATGACAGTGGACCAGCCATATGGACATTTTCCCACATTGTCCTCAGTACATCAGCCAGTGGCAAAAAACACCACCAAGGCTTTGTAACAACAGTCAGTGCATCAGGATTTCTGTTTCAAAGTTTGTTGTGTTACACATGCTAAAGAATTAATTCATGATACACTCTGTTTCCAATGTCTTGCAAAGTGAAAATCAGACAAGACCCTTTAGCATAACAAACATCAAATATTAAATCTGACATTGAAGAATCGGCATAATAAAAAACACCACGAGGTAAAACTATGTCTTTTTTAGAGATACTAGGACACCACGGCTGGGTTACAAGCCGGCAAACCTCATGGCAAGTTGTACCAAAAAAGTATATTACAAGCACAGTGAGGTCTTGCAATAAAATCAAATTCTGTGGTTCTGTCATGAAGAGGGGCCACTGTGGCAAAGTCTTAACCTAAGACCTTTATTTATTACAAAAAATTAAGGGGCAGTCACTATTTTTGTAGCATAGAAGTGCTGGTTTATGTTAGGGCGAAAACTGAAGCGGCACGTGTTATACAATGCCTGAAGGAGTTTAATGCATTAGTTTTGTTAAGTAAATTGTGTTTAGTAAATTGTGCATAGTAAAGCTGTGACATTGTAGTCTTCCGATATCCCCACATGCGGAACGTACTCGGTAATGCTGCGGTCCCGGCTAGCTTCACCTAATAAGCTAATGTCTGATGGCAAAAACACCGCCGCTTTACTTAAGAAACATTACAGCTGCTATCTTGTTCGAATGTATTTGTTAAATCGATAACTGTTTATTTGTTTTTGTTTTCGTTTGTTTTTTGCGTGAGGGGGGGCACGGTTTTTTCAGCATGCTTTCCAAAGTATAGACTGTTTCAGCTCCGTACCTGACCTCGTCGCTAGCCCCGCACAACAGTTGACTGCCATGTTTATTTGTGGTCACATGGGGATGGGAGTCACGTGACACGAAACACACATTTTTTTTTTTTAATCTTTATCAAGAAATACAATGCAGAACAGTGTAATACGATACAATGTAATGACAACGGCCAGGAGGCTACAAACATTCAGAGGCAGTATTTCAGAATATCATATTATACAAATACATTGAAAAGAGCACATATCAAGAGTCTTAATGGTTTAATGGCCAATTTTAAGTTTGGTTGGATCAATGGGTAATAATGTTGGATTCTGCTCTGCTGTACTTTTAAATAACATAATTACTCCATCAGGGATTGCATTTATAATAATATTAAATTCATTAATAGGGATTAAGATTCTGTATTTTAAGATAAATTCTTGATATATCATTAATGACCCATCTGGGTTAAACAACTGACGAACCAAGTGTATATTGTGAGTGAACAAAAAAGGGTAAATTTGTTTCTGTATATGATGTCTTTATTGTTCCATATGTAGTATCTATGTGGGAAAAAATTATGTTTGTAGATTAATCAAGAAAGAAGCATCTGTGTATGAAAGTAGGATAGTTTTTAGGGGATTTTTTCAACATTATAATTACAAAGTAAAAGGAAATTTAGGCCTCCTAATTTAGAGAAAATAAAATTTGGTATGAGTTCCAAGTTGAAGATGGGTTCTTGATGAATTGTTTAAGCCAGTTTATTTTGAAAGTATTATTTAAAGTGCAAAAGTCTAAAGAGTTAATGCCACCCTTATCATATGAGTTCATTATTACTGATTTTTTAATATAGCGGTTTTTGTTCCTCCGTGTGAAGTTATACAACATCTTGTCAATATCTTTTGAGACCCTTTTGTTAACATCGAGAGGTAAAGCAGCATATGTAAGACGGGCTATTCTCTCAGCTTTGGTTGGCAAAATTCTGCCTTTCAATGACAAATCTCTCTCAATTTTTTCTGGGTTTTGTCAATAATTAAGTCAAAATTCAGATTGCATCTGGCTTCTCTATCTTTAGTAACGACGATTCCCAAGTAAGTAATAGTGGCTTTTACAGGTATATTGCAAATAGAAGGGATGTCACAATATTTGAGAGCAAGCAATTCACATTTCTTTATATTCAAGCAAAGTCCAGATGCAGCAGAGAAAGCATTTATCAGATCAATAGATAATGGTATCTGAGAGAGATCTTTTAAAAATAATGTCATATCATCAGCGATTTGGCTGATGATAACTTTGTTGCCCGCTATTGAGATACCTTAACTGGACTAAGCTTTATAGAGTCGGCGAGTAGCTGAGTGCAGAGCAGAAAGAGATTAGACGACATGGGGCATCCCTGCCTGACCCCGCGTTTAAGGAAGAAACAAGGAGAGGTACCAGCATGCAATCTGATTGAGCAGTTTCCATTTGTATACACTGTTTTGATAGCACCACTAAAATATAGCCAAAGCCAAACCTCTTTAAGGCATGGAATATGAATTTATGTTCGATTGTATCGAAAGCCTTGTAAAAATCTAAAAAGAGGATGAAACTTTCATCAGAGTATAAATCTGAATAAGGATACAAGGGTACAAGGAAGTTTGTTGGTCATTATACAACAAGTTGTATAATGTAATTAAAGTGTGGTTCCCTCTTGATTGATTGATTGATTGATTGTATAGAAAAGATAAAGTGATTAAACATGGAGGAGTGCAGATGGTGCATTAAGTAGTCTCACAGCATGAGGGAAGTCGCTGCTCTGTAGTCTGGTGGTACGGCAGCGGATACTTCTGTATCTTTTGCCTGACGGCAACAGGGTAAACAATAATCAATAATAATTTATTTAATTGAATAATCAATTAAATCAAGTACTAGTCTGATATTGTTGGAGATATGTCTGTTTCTCATGAAGCCAGATTGAGTCTCGTCAATTATAACATTCAGACTCCTTGGTTAAAATATAAATCGGCTGCAATTGGCCAAATGAAGTACCAAGAAGTATCTCTTATTTGTCTCTTCTGTTTCTATTCAGTGGTAACTATTATTTACCCATCATTCTTATTTCATTTTTTTCAATATGTGATTTTTTCCTGTTATATCCACTTGTATTCATCGCCTGTATTTTGTTTTTTAGAGTTCGGGTTTTTATTTTGCTTGGCTTTTATTTTTGAGTTGTTGAGGTGGTGGTGGGGCTATTTGATGAAAAATACTCAAGAAATGCCCTCCAGACATCCGTCCAAGTTAAAAAAAATCCCATTGAAGAAACTGTGATGTAGTGTCCTTTACAGTGATTTAACCATAATTTAAGTTTACTAGGCTACCACTGTAGTGCTATGACTAAAAAAAGGGGGGAAATTAAAGTCAAACATTTCAATCTGCCGACTAGGATAAAATGCTTAAAATGCTTATCTGAAATGTCAAAATTGCAGACAAAGTCCAACTTTATCCAGCCAGTACGCACTATATTTACTTTGGTTTGGTCAATTGCAGATGACTCCAATTCGTGAAGTATTTCACTGATTCTTGAGATAAGAGACAAAACATACTGTAGAGCTGCACTTTTTTTTATAATACCACATTAATTTCAAATAGATATATTCATAGGCAAAGGTCTCAGCCACCAAACCATTTAAGGGAAAAGGTTTTTTATAAAAACACTTATTATGAAAGTTGACCTTTTATTACTCAATAATGTGATTTATGTCAACTTTGTCAGACACGCAAAAAAATTGTTATTTTGAAGTGATCATTTAAACAACTGATTAAAGTCCTTAAGTATCTATTTCTGA
>JAPZDV010000004.1:9138762-9208858 GCA_029814665.1 Acanthurus lineatus | reverse complement strand
TTTTTTAATGGATAATATAATTTAAAGTTCTCATAATATGTTATTTCATATTTTCTTTAATGCTTCAGTTCATTTGACATTTATATTTATCCATTTGTAGCACTTTTTAATATTTTTTTGGGAAGTTAAACATTGTAATGTCCTGCTTAGGGCAGGTCAAATTACATATCCTTTCTTAGTATAGAGGCTGTATTTTAACAAATTGTGATGAATTCCTCTTCTAATGTATTAAATCCATTTCATGAGAATACACAAGTGTGACAGATTTGACTTTTACAGTTTATTTATTTATTTATTTATTTATTTTAATTTTAATTTTTATTTTAATTTTAACATCAAGAAGACTTTTTTATGTGGGACATGTTTTGTCCCTTACCTCAAGAATCAGTGATTTATTTAGCCAAAAATTGGGTCAGTAAAGGCCTACATACTACTTTTTTTTTAACTTTTGTTGGTGCATGGGTGCAATCAAGTGGATGGATTTACCCTATTTTCACATTATACCTAACACCTAACCTATTTACACATTACGACTTACAACTAACCTATTTTCACATTACACCTAACACCTAACCTATTTACATATTTAAACCTAACAACTAACCTATTTATACATTACAACTTACATCTAACCTATTTTCACATTTGGGGGGGAACCGGAGTACCCGGAGAAAAACCCATGCCTGATACATACTAACATACAAAATGGCCTTTTGGGACCATTAAAATGTGGGCTGTCCATGCACCTTATCGTACATGTAGACTATCCCATTTGCATACAGGCCATTTGGCCTTTCTCCTGATACGACTGATATATCAAGATCATTTGCTTCAATGGTAAGTTCACCACAAAACAAATATGACCAAATGTGCTCTGAGTCTGGGTTGTGGCAAATGACAGAGGACAGTCTGTAGCACTGTGTCTTGTCTTTTCCCACAGGAATTTCTACATGTCGAGATGGTGTCACGGGGGGTACAGATCCATTAATGACTGACCGGCACAAATAGATAGTCAGAATGTCTGGGCTATTCCAAACATGTTCTCTCTCAAAGGTGGAGCCACATGCCGCACATTGCCCTGAGTTTTGGCTTTGGCTGAAGGCACCTTTAAGAAGAGAGGCTACTGAGTCATTTGCGCCTCGTCGTTGTAAAAAGCAAATGCTACCCAGGGATGAGGTGCAGGATACAGTGGATTTACATCCTCTACACCTACCTTTTTCGTTAACCTGGATAGACGTTTGCACTCCACATTTGTCCAACCAGAGCAACAATGGGCCCAATAAATCAACCGCATCATTACTCTGGAACAAATTAAGTGCTGGAATTGCTGCACTTAATTCCCTCAAAACCGTTAGAATTTTTCTTTGTCTGATTTGTTTCCCTGGGTTATCAAGGGCTGTCAAAAACAGGCATGCAAATGCTGGTGTAGTTGATAACTCCACCAGAGACTCTAAGGATTGGTGCGTTAATTTCTTGTGTACAGCTGTCAGGTTTAGCACAGCTTGTACTGTTGCATTCATCCAGCAGTTTGAGTATTCATTTGGAAATGCGCAAATGTAATCGCAGGGATCACTGTAGAAGTCATCTGATCGATATTCTGACTCAAATTCAGTGAGTCCATCGACACATGACACTGTTGCGCTGTCTTCCTCCACTCTTGTGAAAACAGCAGCATCTTGTAGGGCATTGTCAGGGGAAGTAGGGATGATCTCTGATGCCTTGGTGCTACATCCTGAATCATCCTCACATCGAATGGGACTGGCAGGGCCTGGGGTGGTGACTTCTTCTTCAGCTCCTGTTACCCGTGTGAGGTTTGTAGCAGAACCAGTGGTTATGGAGATGGCCTCTGTTGCTGTGATCTTCCATGCTGAAACATCCTCACATCCAGTGGAATCAGCAGGTTCCAGGGCGGTGGCTTCTTTTTCTTCTCCAGCTCCTGTTACCCGTGTGAGGTTTGTAGCAGAAGCAAGGATAATGTGTCTGGCCTCTGAGGCTGTGTTGCTGCCCGGTGAGGCACTGTCAGATCCAGTGGGACAAACAGGTTCTGGGATGGTTTCTTTCTCTCCAGCTCCCTTCACCTGTACAGAGTATGCTGCATAACCAGTAGTCACTGAGGTTGCCTCTGATGCTTTGGTATTGCATGCTGAATTAACCTCTCTTCCACTTGGACAAGCAGGTTCTGAGGAGGTTTCTTTCTCTCCAGCTCCTTTGCCCTGTGAAAGATGTTCAGCATGAGCAGTAGATATAGCTCTGACTGCTGATGCTGTGGTGATACTTTTTGAATCCACCTCATGACTACTGGGACCTGCAGGGGTGGTTATATCTTCAGCTCCCTTTCTCTGTCTGCAGTGTGCAGCAGAAGTAGTAGTTTTCATGATGGCCTTTGATGTTGTGGTGCTTCTCTTTGAACTACCCTCCTGTCTTGAGGGACCAGCAGGTTCTGGATTGGTTTCTCCATCTCCATCTGCCTGTGGATAGTATGAATCGAAAAGCCTCCGTGCAGCTTTACAGGCTGCATAACCCACGAGAAAACCGAGTGATAGCATTGTGATGTCTGTCTGAATTTGTCTGAATCCAAAGAGGAAATGTCCAAGTCTTAACGATAACGACAGTACGTATAGTCACGTTGTATGGTTGTGTTCTAGAAACGATTGATAGATTGATGTGTGTGTTCCAACGTAGCCTGCCTTAACCTATAACTTTTGACAGTGATGTAAGAATGCCCAAAAAAAACGTCATAACTTCAAAGGCAAATACGCAAAAAAAAACTTCAAAGGCAAATATACACACAAAATTCAAAGACAAATATACACAAAAAAACTTCAAAGGCAAATACAGATCCAATGGCGCTACGATTCCAAAGTCCCCCCCCCCATAAATAAATAAACAGAGAAAGAAAATTAAATTAAAAAATGCGGAGTGTGTTGGTTCTACTGAAGCCGATAGATGATGCATTTAAAAGCGTGCTTAATGCAATAATATACGTCTTTTGACATGTGGAGGTGTCTTAACCAAACTAAAGACCACAATTTAGAAATTAGCCTGACGGCATTTCATTTCAAATGTTCCCAGTTGTCTATTTGTTATTTGTGAAGTCTTTTGAGAGTATGTATTAGTAAATATTGTTTTAAAAAATCCTTTCCTTCGAAATAAGCTGCTTTGTATATTGACGGGGCTAATCGTTTACAAACCTCCTCTGATTATTAACTATGTACTTACCTGAATCTATACATGAGGGTTACGTTAGTTTATCATTAAAGTTATTGAATTTATTTAAAATTTTTAATATTTGACATGTTGAACAATAAAACAGTATTTTTAGTTTATTATGTACCAGCTTTGACGCGGGCAAGGTAACAGCCGAGAACAAGACGAAATTCAAATATTTAAGTAAATTCGTCTCGGTCGTAACTATGAATGAGACAACCTATGCCGTCAGACAAAAGCTAGACTGTATTTGCCAAACCCTGCCACTGTGGTCCAAAAGACTTCGCTAGTATTTATATAGCCTATGTTAGGTAATGTTAATGTTATGATGCCAGCACAAGATTCCCCAAATAAAAGGGCCCCCTCCAAAACGATTACTTAACTGAATATAAATTAAGACAGTGGGCCTACTCATAATACAAGGATTTACTGCTCAAATTATTTTTACAAAAATTAAGTCAAGCCTTTCAAATATTTTAATTAATGTTATTTAATTTGCGAAAACATTAATTAATAAGTCATTGGCTGCCAGTATGATTACACAAATGAAACCGTTGTTCATAGTGTAAATGCACAGTAAAGAGAAATTTGAAGGACCTTCAACCTCACACACACTTAGGATATTCCTTCGAACGACAGTACCGCATGTGCCCTTTGTTAAACAAAGTTATATAACAAAGGACATAGCTAGTGTTATGTGCTAGTAGAAATACTATACTACTTTATCAGTGACAAACACTGTTGATAACTAATATGGACATCTCGCTGAGGTCAGAGATAAGCTCTCACCTGTTAGCATGAAATAGATAAAAAATGTAAACATTTCTCAACTCAAAAATAAATAATTGTTGCATCTGTATGTTGGAAATAAGTCAGTATTGATTTTATGAGTTGAATGAAAAAGAGGAACCAATTAACTGAATAAGCCTTTTTACAGTAGAGATTATTTATCTGGTCCTAGGTGGAGCTCGTGGGAACAAGTTGTAACTATCTTTACTAATGGCTCTGTTCTATTAAAGTGTCTTCTATTATGTCATGACAATGTGACAACAAGTTGTCATAAACATAAAAAAGACCCTGCTTTAGCAACAGCGAAATAAAATTAGGCCATTATTAATTCTATTATTTACACCTGCATCTCCCTTATCGGCATATCTCAAAATATCTTTTAATGAAACAGGCACATTTACATTACACACGCAATGAAATTAAAGCATAAAGTTTTGATCTGACTCATTAATCGATTATCTAAGGTTGAAATGTAGTTGTAGAACTATATAGCAATATCAGTGTCAAAAATGGGCCCATTTTGTACGTGACAGATTGCCATCTTAACCTGATCTTATCTATATTCTGTGGATTCTATCTGTATGTACAAGACAACTAGGATCATATTAGCTGGTTTTTCATATTTCATACTCTATATGGACCGTATGTTGATCAGACAGAGCAGGGCTATTAACTAAATAAAGAATTTGATTTAAAAGTGTGCTTTGATTTCTGTCAGTGTTGGGGCTTTGCTGCCTCACTATCTAGAAAAAATACTGTTAAAGAAAGTGTGCCCTGTATGTTTATTAGTGGTAAAATTATAATATAAGCAGCAACAAACACCGACAGCGATAGTAATAATCTTTTAATGGTACTGAGAGAGTGAAAGAGAGAAAGAGCGCACACTCATACGTCTTGGGTTCATATACAGTTAATTTAGCACAGCAAAACCATTAATATTATTACTTAAGTTTAATGATTGATATGAATTATTGATTATTACATGTATCTGCTGACTTGTTCATCGGTTTGCTCATTGGCTGACCTTTCTATCGGCTCATGATTGAACGTCTGCGCGGTTCAGTTTCCGACTATACGTGCGATGGCGTACGCTGCGCTGCTCGCTCACTGTACGTGACGTCAAACCAGCATGGCGGTCAAGGTGACTTCGGCATCGCTCTCTTGGCGATTTTCAAACCTCTATCTTAACATGTCTGCATGTCTTCTGCTCGTTTTCGTGTATAGGATTTATCAAAGCTAGTCTTTCTGGTCCTGTCCGGGTAGAGTGTCTCGGATGCAGTGTACTCAGCGGCTGTAGCATCACTGGGCTAGCCGCCGCCCGGCTGGCCTTGATGACACATCCACAACCTCGAAGTTAGCGAGTGAATGCTAAAGTGCTATCGGACTGCTAACACAGCCGTGGTTTAATCACTAAAAACTAGCTGAAGTCGCTTCCTTTTACAACAACCGACTCTTTGTCAGTTTGTTGTCGCCCAGTCGCCTTTTGACGATTTAAATCTTAAACATATCATTGCAACGGTTTGTGTCCTCTTCCTTTGTGTGGTTTGTGCTTGCTAACCGGCTACCCAGTTGTGAAATTAGTTTCAGTTTGTAACCTTATTGATTGGTCGAGTGTTTAGCTAGCTACCTTGCTCAACCTGATGGTATGCCATTGTGTAAGTTAGTCGTTACGCTTTGATTGTGAGTTATGGCTGTCGCAGCGTGTTGTGTCTCTCCTTCACAGTAGTGGGCGTTTGAAGGAGAGACATAAATCCAACGTATCTTGCTTGTTTTTGCTTCATGCTATGTTAAGTAAACTGCCTGCAAAACTTGCTTCACGCAGCTGCTGTTTTGTTAATGTAATAACGCATATTCGTATTGTGGAGCAATGTCATGATGTCATTTTATTGTGTATTGTTTTAGGTGCAATCTACCAAACGTG
Organism: Acanthurus lineatus; assembly: GCA_029814665.1. Classification (NCBI taxonomy): domain Eukaryota; kingdom Metazoa; phylum Chordata; class Actinopteri; order Acanthuriformes; family Acanthuridae; genus Acanthurus; species Acanthurus lineatus. The sequence continues at coordinate 9,202,941 of JAPZDV010000004.1, read as the reverse complement.
GTGACCCAACTGAGCTGAAAGCAATCTTCCAGAAGGTAAGGTTTGCTCAGATGTGATTCACACAAAATCAGATGAGCTTCTTTTTTCCTTTGATCGATGCTGCATTGCTCAAGGCTCTGTATGTGCAAACCTGCTCAACCGAGACTGTTTTCCCTGGTAAATGAGCAAGTCATGGGGTTTATATTATTGCATTAGCCACAGTTAAAAGTCCAGCACAGACTGCTTTTGTTGCATTAAAACACAAGTAATTGTAACTGAATGAAGCTTGTGTTTATATTAATCAGTTAGCCAAACGTGTTTTTCTGACAATGTTGAAGTCTAAACATAATTGTTGTTCATATTTGTTGATGTGGCGGCAGCTGTTGTGAATTCAGAGCGTAGTTTTGGTTTAGTAATGCAAGAGTAGTGTTTAGCATCTACTTCTCTCAGTCTGTGTTTGCTTTGACCATCATAACATGCTCAAAGAATGTGTTGGGCTGTTGTAAAGGATGCATGAAGATGTTGTCACTTTTAACCTGGAGCTCAGTCACTAGAGCGTTAGACTTTAAGAATTCAAGTTCCTGTAAGGTGGGATTGTTGGTTTTTAGTCCCACTGTCTTCAATGCAGCACAAGCAAGGACTTGCATGTCATTGTACTCAATGGACCAGAGAGCACCGTGTCACACCAATGCTCTTTAGGTATTAAAAACATTGAGTCAGACTAAAGGCAATTGCAAGTTAGGATACAAAGACAGGCTGCTCAGTGTATGACTATGAGATGTGCATGAGTAGAGCAATAAGAGTGGATTTAGTTAACCTTCACCTTTCTCCACTGTCTTCATGCATGATGAGTGTGTGAGCCACTGTGTGATGGTTGTGTGGGCTAGCAATCCTTGGTTACACTTAGGTGCATAGGTCAGATAGCGTGTAGGCCAAAAGCATGCCAGCATGCTCATGCGTGCCAAGTGTGTGCTGGTGTCATTGCTGACCTGTCACTCCACAACTGCAATGGTTGTTCATGTGCAGCACAACCCATCAGCACAGTTTAGCAAAAGAGCGATTACAGAGCTGAGTTTTTATGAGCCACCAGCCTCAAAACTGCCTTTACAATTAACACCTGTTTAATTGCATTTATGTAAGTCAGTGTAGTGTAGTGAGTGGGACATGCTTCTCTCAGTGTTGTGTAATATTCATAGATAATAACCCTAGATTTTATCCATTAACAAATAGCATGCAGTATAAAGTGCATAACTGCTGACCTATGGCTCACTGAATCCATGTTCTTGTCATGCTCCATACTTGAGCCTTTGATCACTGACATAACGGAGAAATAACTACCTCACTGTGAGGGTTATCAAGCCTGTTTTTATTGTATTTGTTCTTGATGCTATTTTTGTTTCTCTTTGCTGTCAGTATGCCAGTGTAGTGGATAAGGATGGAGAGAGGTTCATGACCCCAGGAGACTTTGTCCAGAGATATCTAGGACTACACACACAGATCCACCACAACCCCAAAACTGTACAGCTCATCGCGGCTGTGGCTGACACTACAAAGGACGGGTATGTACTGACACACAAACTGTGTGTGCAAACACGCTTGCAAACAGCTTATCATCACTACATGACAGCTTATTGAGCCATGTAGGATCAGTATTTGTCCTAGTAGCCCCTAACAGATAAGATAAAACCCCTCGTATCACCAATTTTCCAGACTGTTTGTGCAAGAAGGAGTTTTTGCACAAATTTAACAGATATGAAAGAGTGTGTCTGTTAGCTGCATGTCATTTCATTCGCTGCCTGGCCTTCCTGTTCTCAACTAAATGTTTTACATCATATTACTGCACATAGTATTTTTTATGCCAAAGGTTAAAAAAAATTGGAAAAATATCTCCTGAAACAGAGAAAAACTTGTCTTTGCAATTGTGTTTCTTAGATTTTAGTGAAGGGGTCTTTTATGCAGCATCTTTCCTTAGCTTCAATCTTAAGATTTCATGTGTTTAACAATGTTTTTTTCTGTCTTGTTTCACATACAAACCCACATCCACAGGCTGATCTCTTTCCAGGAGTTTCTTGCTTTTGAATCTGTGTTGTGTGCTCCAGACGCTCTGTTCATAGTAGCCTTCCAGCTGTTTGACAAGACTGGAACCGGAACCATTTCCTTTGGTACGTGCCAGTGTATTTCCTGTTTTTTTCACATAAACTAAGTTCAGTTCACAAGGTTGCAATGAGTACAAAAAAGACTATAAATGTAGCATGAGTCCAAAATATTTGAACTATCAATTTTTGAAGTAAATCCTCATCTTTAAATAACTTGCACTGAATCCATCGCCGTTGTTTATGTGTTGCATCATCAGAGCAAATTTACAAGCCTTCCTTGTGGTGGACTGTGGAGAAAGAATTTCCTAATATGACATTGTTAACCAGATTATTCCCTGTCTAAGTCATTACACATGGATGGACTTACATAATCACTCTCACACACTGTTTTCTCTTTCAGTCCTTCTTATTTCTCATATCCAAAGCTTTATGTTATGACATTCATAAGGAAGATTGTCTGTTAATTCCTTGTTTTTTTCAAAGCATTATTATATGTATTTGTGCTGCAGAAAATGTGCGGGACATTTTCAGCCAGACCACAGTGCACCACCACATTCCCTTCAACTGGAATTGTGAGTTTATCCGCCTGCACTTTGGACACGACAACAAGAAACAGCTCAGCTACCTCGAGTTCACTCAGTTCCTGCAGGTACGTCACCTGCACGCACACACACACTGATCAGTCATGAATTTTTTTCATTCTCTTTGTCATGTTGTCTTTTACTTGATAATATTAACACCAAGCCTTGTGATGTCATGACTTTGTTTTTTGTTGTTTTTTAGGAGCTGCAGTTGGAACATGCACGCCAGGCGTTTGCCCAGAAGGACAAAGAGAAAAATGGCGTCATCTCCGCCATGGACTTCAGTGACATTATGGCCACCATCAGACACCACATGCTCACACCATTTGTGGAGGAGAACCTTGTCTCAGTGAGTTTTTGAGTGTTTGTAAATGTGATGAGATCTTACTTACTGTAACTTGTATATTTTGTCACTATGACATAAGAGAACATTTAGTCCTAGTTTACAGGAGGATGAATGTTATTCTCAGATAACGGCAGCTTTAGCTGTTCTAAATTAATTTCATAGCTGGGAGCTCTCCCATTTCAGGTTTAATAGGCCATGACATCTCCCACATTTTTGAGTAGCAAACTGTTTTGCTGCTTTTTGGTCTTTCTGAAGTCTAACTGGGACAAAAAGTTTAGTTTGTCACATAAAGTCAGATATGCTGCTAAGAATTGTTTTGTGTACCATTCAGATTTTTCTTTTGAAACATACATTCCCTGTGAAGAGCCAAATTATTAAATGCCTAAGCCAAGGCTGTAATTAAAAATAATGTTTGTAGAATTTGACAATTCAAGTGAAGGCTTAAAGTCAACCTATACACCTTTAGTAAACAAAATTATTCTGGGCAAATAAATCGAAGGCAACTGGACTCTGGTTTTATCCTCTGTGGAGGTGTTCCAAAGGACAATGACACATGAGGCCAGACCTGAAACTCTGGCCTTGTGTGTCTCCAACCATTCCGACTCGTAACGACTCCAAACACCTGTCGTTACAACAGAATGGAGCACTACCTGAGCCACACCCATGAGCACTTACCATCATCAGACGCCATTGTCCCTTAGAACACCTCCACAGAGGATAAAACCAGGGATCTCCACCAACCAGTCAGACAGGCCTAGCCTAGTCTGATGAGCATGAACTGATGAAGCCCCTTGGATAAGAGGCAAAACGTCTTTACAGACATATTACTGAGTCCAGTTGCCTTCGATTTATTTGCCCAGAATAACTGTGACCTGGTTGAATGAGAACATTCACAGATTAGTAAACAAAAGAAATGCTGTGGGTTAAAATTCTAACTTACTTGAGGCAACATGATATGTAATATTAGCTCCTATAAATCTCAGCCATTTCATTAGGATAACCTGCATATTAAACACACTATGAGGAATTTGTCACAGGTTATACAACATTTACAATTTATTACTGATGGCGATTTATTAATCACATAAGCCCATAAGACTGTCAGCAGGGCTCTGTGGTATGAATACAGCCTCAGTACATGTCGCATGCTTCCCCAGATGAGCTACTGGGGGACCTCACCTTAACTAATTATAGTTACTGCTTGCCACAGAATCATATCCAATTGTAAAACACTTTTTTGGGTGAAGTGCTGAAGAAGAATTGAGGCGCGTCAGCCTGAGGAGTCTGGTGTTAAAATGTTACCTTTAAAGTTGGCTTTGCTGCTGAGCTACACCTTACCTGTGCTTACTATTATAGAGATTCAACATTACACAGTGTTGCAAATTTTAGCTTAGCTAAATGAAATTACCATTACAGAGCTAAAGAATCTGTAAACTGTAGGATTACAGGTAGCATTGATACATAAAAATTCATGTTAATTCAACAAAATTGACCTTTTTCTAGATTGTGATTCTTAAGACAAGTTCCTTGTTGCTGCTTTAATTTAAAAACCAAAAGCTTATTTATAGTCGCATCAGTATGCTAACATCCTCTACCTTTCTTCTACCAGGCTGCAGGTGGCAGCACCTCTCACATGGTCAGCTTCTCGTACTTTAATGCCTTTAACTCCCTTCTAAACAACATGGAGCTGATTCGCAAGATTTACAGCACACTGGCTGGTACACGGAAGGACACGCTTGTGACTAAAGGTGCTTAGATTGTTGCATTGCCGTGTTTTGTCTTTGCCATTCAGCTAAGGTATTACGTGGGTATATTACTAAAGTTCATGTTATTGTTGAAGGTAATTCTCTGTCCCTGCCTTTCCCTCTGCAGAAGAGTTTGTTCATGCTGCCAACAAGTTTGGTCAGATCACCCCCATGGAAATTGACATTCTGTACCAGTTGTCGGGCCTACACTCCCCCTCAGGGTAAAAACACTCACTCAGTGCTGCTCAGTCAGTCTGTCATGGAGTTAATTAGGCCAAAAGTACTTAAATCCACCTTTAAAGCTCTGATACTCTGATGTTTACTCAAAAATATAATGATCTGTGTGCTAAGAGTGATGTAAATAACTGGGAGTTAAACATCTTTGTTATCAGGCGCCTGAATCTTAGTGACATTGAGAGGATAGCTCCATTAGAGGAAGGATGTCTGCCGTACCACCTTGCTGAAACCCAAAAACAGGTATGGTGTTTGTGGCAGTCTGTGTGCAAATCCTCATTAATGAATAAATAAATAAATAAATAAATAACATACTGTGTCACACACAATATATTCACACCATGGAAACAGGATTTTGTCTTCCATGAGAAGAAGGAACACTTTATAATAATGACATCAGAAACAGTTTACAAAATATATAAATCCACTATGGACCTTTATTTGTTTTTTCATCAGACCCACGGGGACACCTCCAGGCCTGTGTGGCTCCAAGTTGCAGAGTCAGCCTACAGGTTCACCCTGGGCTCCATTGCTGGAGGTGAGATATCATTTGACCAGAGACAGATGGCTGTCCGATGGTCTCACAGCATCTATCTAAACTGAGGGATAGTATTGGTTTGAGTGTGTTTATTGTGTGTTTATGCAGCTACGGGAGCAACTGCTGTGTACCCCATTGACTTGGTGAAGACTCGTATGCAGAACCAGAGATCCACAGGATCCTTTGTTGGGGAGCTGATGTACAAGAACAGCTTTGACTGTGCTAAGAAGGTGCTTCGCTATGAGGGCTTCTTTGGCTTCTATAGAGGTGAGCCAGAAAGGCAGAGTTTTGTATTTGCTCCTGTATAATCTCCTGAATGCAATGGCAACACAAGCAGTTTGAAGTTCAGTGACCTGTAGTTCATTTTGTTCATTCATCTTAGCCATGTTTTTTTTTACTTTTTGCATTGCCACACTATGTATTTATTAAAGATGTATCTGTTGTTATTAAATTGCAGTTAATTTCTTGTAAAAGCCCTCAGAATGTACTCCAGAATCAACATTTTCTCAGTAGAAGCATTTTATCTCAGTACCTAGTACAGAGTACTTCAAAATGAGGACCAATTTTTTATTCTCAAGTCAATTAATTATTTTTTTGTCTTGTCAAAGTGATGCAGCATTCTTTGCACAAAAATAGCAGAGTTTCTATTGCTGCATCCTGTTTTGGGCATAATTCTGATAACAAGATACTCTCAAGTTGTAAATGTTCCTCTTTTCCTTTCTCAACTCCTCATCTTTCAGATCATAAATGAAAGTTCTCTGTCTGTCATTTTTGGTCTCAGCCTTTATGTCTTATTTCCTTTTGACTTCCTTGTGCTTGCTGCTGTTTGCTCAGCGATACAAATGAAACGAGATTCTGCTGTCACTCAATCCCCCATGATTCCCCACAGGTCTGGTTCCACAGCTCATAGGTGTGGCACCCGAGAAGGCTATCAAACTCACAGTGAGTACCTTCTAACATGCACACAACACAAATTCCTCCTTCACTCTGTGTTCACTTCACTTGCACAGTTGTGTTAAGGTGGAAGTAATGACGTATTTTATAGAAGCCTCATCATCAAACCTGCATATGACAAAATTCTATACAAAATACAAAAATTGAATGAAATAAAAATAAAACAAAATGGATCCACAAGATTTACCAGAGTGAAAAGACCAAACTCTAAAAGAAGTCATAAATGAAAAACATATCACTGGGGTGGATTTAGAAATTACAGGACAACTCTTCTCTGAATTGTGTTTGGTTTCATACCTGCGTTGTGTTTGTGTCCCACAGGTAAATGACTTGGTGAGAGACAAGTGCACCGCAAAAGATGGCACAATTCCTCTATTTGCTGAGATTATTGCCGGTGGCTGTGTAAGTAAAAGGCCCATAACACTTCTCAAAATCACTCCATCTGTGTATGAATGCATAATAAACACCAGATAAGAAAAATGTAGATGCACTCTGTTACCAAAGCGTGTTCCTCCCTAGATGTAATTTGTATTTGAGAATAACTCCTGCATGCAGTCTGTTTATTTTTGGATAACTTGCATGCAGAGTTCCAAGTGGCAGTACTAATAGTGGACTGCAATGTTAAATAATGAATTAATTGCATCCAGAGTCAATTTTTCATTATCCAATGCAACATGTTTGTTTTCTGTTTTTGTTTTCGATAGCGTTGTTCATCCTTACACACATTGGCCCCGCACACCTTGCCGTCCCAGGAAATGGCAAAGTAAATGAGTGATCAGGATTTAATTTTTTCATTTTTGTTACATGTAATGAGCAAGAGTTGGCTCCCATCGCTCAGCTGTGTCCTGTCAGATTCAGGAGTAGTGTTTTTTTTCCTGTTTGTTTGTTTCATTTAAGTGTGTGAACAAGATATCCTCTCCCCATCTATTCAGGCTGGAGGCTCTCAGGTGATCTTTACCAACCCGTTGGAGATTGTGAAGATTCGCTTGCAGGTGGCAGGCGAGATTACCACCGGACCTCGAGTCAGCGCACTTAGTGTAGTCCGTGACCTGGGCTTCTTCGGCCTCTACAAGGTAACGTGCTCTGGAACTTATCACAATGTTTCCTCTGGCTGCCCAGTGATGGTTTTATGAGTGTTCATTCACTCTTTTTCTTTGCTTCCCCCTTTGAAAACCTTCTCTTAAGCAGTCTCATACACTTGTCTTATCTGTGTTTCTCTTTAGGGTGCTAAAGCATGTTTCCTGAGAGACATCCCCTTCTCAGCCATCTACTTCCCAGCATATGCCCACCTCAAGACCCAGATGGCTGACGAACAAGGCAGGCTGGGACCTTTGCAGCTTCTCACTGCTGGAGCAATTGCAGGTAACCTCAGATTCTGACAAAGAACAGTTAAAAAGCAGTCAGTCAGTGCCCATTCAGAGCACGAACCAACAATTTACCTGCTCTCTATTCTGAGTTACAATATAAGAGAAATGCTCACTATTTACCTGAAACCATAGCCACAAGTTTAATCAAGATGTGCCTAAAACCAAGCTGTTGTTTTTTAATTCCCACTGAATTTAGGTCCTGTAGAGCACATTTTTCACACAGTTAATCATACAGCATCTGATTTTTTCGTCTCTTTCCCAGGTATCCCTGCAGCCTCCCTTGTGACGCCTGCTGATGTCATCAAGACACGTCTGCAAGTTGCAGCGAGGGCAGGACAGACCACCTACTCGGGAGTCATTGATTGTTTCAGGAAGATTATGAGAGAGGAAGGCTTCAGGGCTTTGTGGAAGGGAGCTGGAGGTGTGTTTGTGTGCTCTTGCATGCATGAGCGCGGTGTGTCTCAGATAGTTTTTAGGTTAACACCACATTGAATTGTGTTTCTCTCTTTTCTCCAGCTCGTATGTGCCGGTCTTCTCCCCAGTTTGGTGTGACCCTGGTGACTTATGAGCTGCTGCAGCGGTGGTTCTACATTGACTTTGGAGGACAGTAAGTTGATCTTTTATATATTTGTTTTTAACCTGCTTAGACAGCTGAAAAATAGAAAGAGGAAGGGAAACGAGTGACGAGTGGTGTGAAAAAGGTTAGCAAAGTCTGTATCACCCCTGTTCTCCTCTTTCCTCTCTGCAGTCGTCCATCAGGATCTGAGCCCACACCTAAGTCTCGCATCTCAGAACTTCCTCCCATCAATGCGGACCATGTTGGAGGCTACCGCCTGGCAGCAGCTACCTTCGCTGGAGTGGAGAACAAATTTGGCCTCCACCTTCCAAAATTCAAGTCCTCCGGTGTGGTTTCCATACATCCTCCAGAGCCAGTCACAGCCACGCCGGCTCAGGCCTCATAGAAGTCTCAATCTCCATATCAAGTTGCCATCCTTCTCCTCCTCTACCAGGAGCCAGACACATAGATAGATACACAAACAAAACACACACACACACACACACACAATTAAAACACACTCCACAAACAGGAGCCGTTAACTTCTTTACGACAGCAGCCCGTTAGCCTCTCTAGTGTGAAGATGGGCTTCACTTGTCCCAAGCCAGCGGTGGAGGTGGAGAGCTGGCTGCAGCTGCAGACGTAACTGAGCAGACAGCGAAGGGGAACAGAGCGCTGACTGTGTGGTATCTTCGGTGGCTGTACGCTCCTGGCATCTCCATATTTTGTGTTCTTCTTGCCAGCATTTCATTTGTAAAAAAACGGAGCTTTGGCCTTCTCTTTCTCTCTCTCTCTCTCTTTCTCGTAGCTGATATGATTTTGATTTTGTTTTCTGACACTCAGTATGAGTAGGACTTCTCTTAATGGACTTGTGGGCACAGAAAATATTAGATTGGTCAGTAGGTGTGTGGGGCTTCACAAGCGATTGGTCCTCACAAAGGGGGCTACATACTGTACATACTGTATACCTGTACTGAGACAGCACATTGACAGTAAGCAGTGAGGAAATGTTACAAGACAAAGCTCCGTAACACTCTGTCAGTATCATCACACAGCAACTGTCATGTTATGGTAGCATTGGGCCTTTGGTCCTGGTCTCTGAGAATCACTCTTACTGATGTACAGAACTTTTCAATTAAGTGTTTTCTTGATGAAACAAGAATCATGAGCAGAGAATTAGGTATTAATAAATTAAATGTAACTGAATTCAGTCATTGTATTTTATTGAAATAAATCATCCATATGGTTTTAATTTTAACTACGTCTTGAGTTTTATTCCACTGGAAAATTGCAACCATCAACTGTATCAGGAACAGTAACAGGGAAGGATACAGTACAATTAATCTATGCAGAATACTGATCTTGTTCATGTCATTTCAAACATGGTTGCTGCAGTGCATTTGTTTCAGCTCATTTTGAACATTTAAAGAGAAAGCAGTTAAGCAGAATTTTTTTACCAGCCTGGTAAGGTTGGACTGCTGCATCCTGGCAGGAATGAGGAACTGGATGGAAAAGAAAACTAATGAATAACACTTCTTGTTCTATGGTAAAAGTTAGCTTCCCACTCTAGCTTATCATCCCCTTTTAAAACTTCATGTAGTTTATTTGGATCCTCTTAAAGAGGATGATTCAGAAAAGTGTTTTCTACTAATACAGATACAGATACAGATTTATAAAACAATAACCTTTGGTACAGAAAAATTTTAACTGTACTAGCATCAAATTCAAGGCAAGTAAAGTAACAGATTTTGCCTGGTAAAATGTTTGTAGTGCTAATTTTAGGAATGTACTACTCAAGCTCTTAGTACAAAGCAGCATTTTTTAAACAATACACAAATATATTTAAATAAGTGCAACCACCAGAATAAATATTAAATATTGTAGTGGTTAAAATGTAAGAAAGACACACTTCTGCACAGGCCAGAGTGAGTGTGTGTGTGAGCACATTAGCTGTTTTAGTCATCAATTTCAAGTGGTGCTGAGGATAAAGAGGAAATGATAGTGATATATCAGCTTTACTTTTTTCACTCTGTTGTCACACACTTTGCCAGCCGTGTGCACAAGCGTCTCTGGAAAATATTAAAACATGTAAAAACACTCAAATGGTAATAAAAAGGTGCAAGTACAAAGGTTTGCATATTTAAAAAAGAACTGAGTTGGTTGAGGCCTCAGGAGAAGAGCAGTTGGAGCCCTGAGGATGTTATCAAAGCTAGAAGTTTAGAGTGGACGGCCACAACTATGCCAGAAAACACATTCCTATATTCCTCTGTCTGTTAAACTTGACTGTGGCTTCTGTACTGCTACTGCTACACCTGACATTCATTGTTCCTACAAATGTACTCTAAAACTCTTAACACTTTTTAAAAACACATCTAAAACTCACCTAAAACTGTCTCTTCTATCACTTCTAGCTCTGCACGTCTCCTCAGGCCAATTCATGTTGTAGTAGGTGGAAAAGCTGGAAGCCAAGTATTGTGTAGTGTGCTATAGGTGTGTAGTGTACTTGAGAGGAATTTCTGTGCAGTTGTCTGTGTGGGGTTTGTTAACATCAGACGTTGGCCAGTTCCTCAGCTTCATCTCGGTTCTCATTAATCTCAGCCAGCGTCCTGACAAAGCGTGTCCACTCATCAGCCTTGGGCACGCAGATTTGCTGCAGAGAGACAAAAGACGTTGAATTAGACAGTCCTCATGAGAGAGTAAGAGAGGGTAACAGAAAAAAACTTTAGAGGATCAAAATAAGAACATCTGGACCGGTGTAACTGGTTTTCAGTGGTATGACTAAGTTACATTAAATCCCAATACAAAAGAAAATTCAAAGTGTCATGGTTATATGGGATATCATCTCACCTCCCCTACATCGTAGACCTGCACTTGTCCCTCTGAATCTCCAGTGGCAATCTCTTTGCCAGAGTGAGCCCATCTAACACGGTTTAGTGCTGTAGACCCATCCACACACACACTGGCAGTGGGAACCTGAAAAACAAACAAACACTGGATTAGAAAGAAGCAGATTCACTGATGTTTAACAATATTTCCATTCTAAGAGAAATCTATTTTTTTTTTTGGCTAATGGACTATTATTAGGAGATTTAGCTCTTAACACTGTACTTAAGGGACATCATTTTTTACACTATGATGAGAAGATTGATACCTCATTTAGTTACAATAAATATGTGTATGTTAATTAGTAAGCTTTAGTGATACTGGTAAGTGGATTTTTTACTTTTTGACAGAGATAATCAAGCTGTTTCTCTCTGTTTTTAGTCTCTATGCTAAGCTAGGCTAACCAGCGGCTGGATCCAGCTACAAATGCACTGTACACACAAGACAGCAGTATCATTCATCTAGTCTTACTCATCCACAAGGTCAAAGGTCAAATTATTCCTTTAAAATGCATAATTAAGGTTGCAGTTTTCAGCACATTGTGTGTGTGTGCATACTTCTGTATCATTGTTGAGGTTCCACAGGTCCAGGCGTCCAGATAGGTCCACACATGCAAACAGAGCAGGGTGTGTTGGAGACCACATAGCATCATAGACATAGTCACAACTATCCTCAAATGAGTACAATGGACGGGTGCTCTGTGAAGAAGAACACAGGAAGAAATGGATTCATGTAAAGAGGCATTATTGATAGTGTCGTTAATTTGTGCAATTGTGACTGTAAATGTCTCACCTTGGTGCTCCAGAGTTTGACAGTCCAGTCGAAAGAGGAGGAGATGAAGAGGTGAGAGAAGTCAACAGGTCCTCCAGCGCTGTGGCAGCTCAGCCCGGTCACTGGACCATGATGGCCCTCAAACACCTCAGTGATACCTGCCTTACTGTAACACACACATTAAAACGACTGTGAGGGCTTCTACTAATTAGCCTGTTCTCCAAAAAAGGATTTTTCCAGCATTTGTTGAAGTGTTGGATGTAAACCAAACAACATTCTGTCCTCAGGAAGCACTTGGGGCCAACAAAGACAAAGGTCAAAGAGCACTCACCTCCCATGGCGACAGGCTGTGTAGACGGAGCCATCCTCGCTCCCCACTACAAAGTTGTTCACGTCACCCAGAGGAAAGGCCATGGAGGTGACAGCCACTGCTTTGCTCTGTTTGAAGACCAGCTCCAGGCTGTCCTGCAGGGGGAGCACATGCAACCTCAGAATCTCTGAAAAAGCAACCAAGACTTATGAAGGCACATCTGAACATCATCAATACAAGATCAATGTACCTGCGGCTGGGAGAGCATGTCAAGGCTCCAGGAGCACATTTTGCCATCAGTAGAGATGCTGATCAAGTTGTTAGCATTTTGGGTTCCTACCACATTCACACAGTAGACTGGGTGCTGGACACAGCAGAGGAGCACAGTTAGAGGAGTTACATGAAAACAAATTCCCAAGGAAACCACATAAAGATGTAAAGATGCAGGATAAAAACAGACAAAATATTCTGTGTGTGGACATAAAGGTGTGTGAGCTTCAGTGCATTACTGTGTGTGCAGCTGCAGACAGGGGAGTTCTCTGAACAGGGGTGCGCTTGTTGCTCCTGTTGTCCCACAAGACAATCTGTCCAGAGTAAGTCCCACCCACCACCAGATTGGGGTGAAACTTGGCAAACCCAGCAGACATCACCTCTGACTGTGAGAAAAAAAATATCCAATTTAAATCCATCTGCCTCTGCCTAAATGTTTTGTTGTATTAAGCTTTAATTAATGCCTTTTACACCAGTGGCTGCTGGGCAACTGCAAGTGAATTCTCTAATTACCTGGCAGTGGAAGATGTACTCAGGCGTATTCTTCTTGTACTTCATGTTCCAGACCAGTGCCACTCCATCGGGCTCATGAGGAGCATCCTCATTGTTGTTATATGAGGCCACCAGCAGCTCAGGATACTGTGAGGAACATGGCAGCAATTAAGATGCAGAGAGGAAGCAGGCAAGAATCACTCAAGAGTAAAAGATGAATTAACACAGTAATTACAGTTGATTTTTTGTCAGTTTAACTGTGCACATGCATGCTCTATTTGTTAGCATAAAAACATAAGGCCTTAATGTTAGACAGGGTAAGAACTAAGGTGGAGGAGTCTTAATCCTTTATAGTGGTGCAGTTTTGAACATTTTATGGGATGAATTTTTCTGTGGGGACCAATACAAAACACAACCCACCTGAGGAGACCAGTCCAGACAGGTGACCACTCTGTTTTTAGTCCAGCGCTCATCTGCAAACTGCCTGTTCAGAACCAGCTTTGCACCTGCCTGCAAGTCACTGTGACAGACCGAAAAACAAAGAAATATTATCTACCCTACCAATCCATCTACCAATCACTTAACTCCTATCTATGAAATTTACATATTGTTTTTCTTATGTCTCACCCCTCCTTATCCTCTAGGTCTCTGCCGCTGTAGTCGAAGCAGACATCCACCTGCTCAGCAAGAGCTCTCTCCACAATTCTGCTGCCTCGCTCAAAAAACGACAAGAACTCCTCAGAGTGCAGGACCTGCAGCTTCTCTTCCTCTGTCAGCTCTTTAGGGGTGTCTATACACGGACAGTTAAACAGGACATAAGCAAAAATACCAAAAAAGATCTTGCTTGCAAGGACATATTGCTGGAAAGATCAAAATTAGCCCATAATCATTACTTTAAGAAAAAAAATTACGTATGGCATGAATAAAGTTGTAAAAGCTTAACAGTTGGAACTTTTTTTCACCATTAATCAATATTATTAAATCACAGCAGATCACAACAGCCAACTCACACTCTGAATGTTTGCATATTGCAAATTTTTCCTTACCCTCCTCCTGCTGTTCACCCTGTTCATCCTTCTCCTCCTGGTTGTCTTCTGCTGGTGGCGGGGCAGTTATCTCCTCATCCTCCTCCTCGTCTGGACCAAAAAAATACACACTCATTGATTTAGTTTTTATTTTATTCTTATTCAGAAAAGGTAAAAGCTAGGAAAAATGTGTGTTTGTGTTGCTTTGTTTTACCTGCTTTTTGATCGGTGTGTGTCAGTGCTTCAGTGGGTGTCTGTGTTTCTTTGGAGTAGGACACCATTTCCTTTGGGACAATGTCCACCTGGGTCACTTTGGACATGCCCAGCCTCACAGCTCCACGTCTACACACACACAGAGGCACGCATACCATCATGGGAATAAGTGAACAAATTCACAGCTTTGCAGTACAAAGCAGAACTGAATGAAAAGGTTACATGTCGAGACAAAAATAATGATGTACAGACATAATATTAACACATTTAGACAAATCTAAGATGAAACCACAAACTCTGAATAAAGCTGGAAGACAAGCTAAAGGAGAGAGGAGGAGCAGTACCCCATGAGCTCAGAGTCGGAGTGGAGTTGCAGAGTAGAGGGGTCAGGGTCCCAATGCAATGTCCTTATACAGCCAAACCACCAGACGGTGTTAGTAAGAGAAGGACAGCACAGACAGAAAAGAAAGAAAGAGGTAAAGAGGAGGATGAAACCAAACACAGTACAAGAATACAGGCAAAAGGTGAGCCATATAAGAGATGTTAAAGATGGGAAAGACAGCAAACAAAGAGGGAGAGAGACAGAGAGAGAGAAGAAGAACCAAGTGGAGGTTAATTGAGTAACATCAGCGTGCCGGTGAAAAGGCAAAGAGGAGACATGTCAGAATTCATCAAATATATTCACCATGTTAATAAACACACACTGCATGCAGGTAAACCCAAAAATACATAAAAAAATGAATTCAACAACCACCCCCCCATCTCTCTCTCTCCGTCTCACGCACACACAGACCTTGGTCCTGCGTTTCCGTCCCCAGAATCTTGGCTTCCTGCATCGCTGCCCACTGATTTGTTGGAGGGAGACATGGGGGCGGGGACTAGGTAGTGAAACAGACATGTATCTTCTGTTACTACCCTCAGGGGCTGAGCTGTGAGTGCGTGTGTTTGTGAGTGTGTCAGTGAATGAATGGGTGAGTGAGTGAGGGAGAGAGTGAGTGAGAGCGTGAGGGAAGACGTGACGTATGGTAGAAGTGTGTCAATGAGTGAGTGAGTGGATGAGTTTGCATGCAGTAAGGAGGACAAAACACAAAAAGACAGACAAAGGGGAGAGAAGAGAGAATGAAAATAAATGGCAGGCAGGTTTTAGGTGTCATGCACAGCAAGTACAGAAAATGTCCAGATATTGTGTGAGGTGGGGGTGGGGAGTGTGTGTGTAGTAGAAAACGGAAACCAAGCCAGACAGCAAAGTTAGAGGTGACATTTATAAACACCGCAAATCCAACAAGCAAAGGACCAGAAAGTGATGGGAGATAAGTGAGGGTGCGCGGTACAAACAGCATGCCGGCATCTTGTGTTTACCGTGGGGAATGTCAGGGGTGATGCCAACACTCTGCAGCAGAGCCTCTGCCTCCCTCCTCTTCCTCTCCAGGTCAGAATCCTCATGGCCAGACCCGCTGCCAGCCTCAACCCCACGCTTTGAGTCTCCCTACAGAGTTTAGGACAAGGTTAAAAAATATATGTATATATGTATCGCAGCAGCCTGGCAAGTTCTTTGGTAACATGTTAGAGTTATGGTTTCTACCACTCACATCCTTCTTTTTCTTCTCCTCTTCTTTTCTCTTCTTCTCCTCTCGAATCTGAGCGATCCGTTGTTTCTTCCTCTCTAGTTCTGCCTTCAGCTCACTCTTATCAGACATACTGCAAGAGGAAGATGTTTCAGGACAATAAAGACATTCACCTCCAGGAGGATGGGGCAAGGCAAATAAAAAACCTCTTAAAAAATTCTTAAAGTATGATATTATTAAATTCTGGTTAATGTGTTGCCTTAATTGCCTTGTGAATACATGTAAGCAAAGTCTCTGTGCATATTAAACACTTATTTATGAATCATGAACTGAACAAGAAGTGTATTTCGCTGAAGTGAATACACTGCATATCCATTTTAGAGCTGCAACGGTTAGTTGATGAACTGAAAAGCTCACTTACAGAAAAACTAAATTTTACTTTCATAATTTATTGACTAATTGACTGTTAATGATGAACTGTCAATTTTCAAACAAAAATACCACATAAAAGGTTTTTTTAGCTTCTTGAATATTGGGATTTTCTTGTTTTTCTTTAACCTACATGGAGGAACATTAGTTTTTTTTAAGTTTTAGACTCTTGGTCAAATAAAAAAAGGTTAGAGATTTTATAGATAAAATTGTTAATCGATCAAAGGAGAAAAAATATTCAAGAAAATTAATCTTAAATGAAATTAAATGGTCACAGCACTGATTAATGCAGTAAAATCTTTGACATGTACGGACACTTGAGTTGCTTTGAATTTGAATCAAGAAGGAACAAGGAAACTTTTTTTTTCTTGCTTTATCCAGCATGACTGAGTTTCTCAAAGACACTTCAGAGGTAGGTGCTTGAGTGAGAAAGATATATTCAATAACTGCAAGGTCACTCTCTAAAAGTAATAACGATTTTAGCACAGCAACAGAAAGTATCTTGAGGAAGTCGTGTTTTGCCTTTATAAAGTACTAGTACATTAGTAATTGCTGCAGTATCTAGACAGTGATGTTTGGACCAGTGGCTGTGCAGCGTTACACAGTAGCCCTGGGCCTGTCATCCTGTAAACATGTGAACACCAAACAGCTTTTGATAACAATGTCCTCTTTATGTGTTTTGTCCATAATGTCACGGCAACCTTGAATGACTGAGAGGGTGTTTTATTCCAAAAATATACGAACCAGATATATGCTATTAGTCCAGCTAATAATACTTCACCCAGTTATGTTTTGGTAACTAAAATAGTTATTTTTTCTTCGTAAATCTGACTCTAACTTTATGACATAGCTTTAAAACCAAGAACGACGTTTTAATAAATTATGTTAACCAGTTTTGTTAGCATTTACACAAGCCAAATACTGGTCACATTCATGCTCTAATCCTAATATATTTCTGTCGTCAGTATCCACAACAGTCGGACAACCGAGATGCTCCAACATCACTCCACCCACTGTAATGCTAGCTGCGAGTAAAAACGCAAACAAGCCAATATTTCAATGTCTTCGTTTTTTTTCTCTCCATTATTAGTCGTTAAGTTTGTAACGCTTCAGGTTGTGAAAGCTTTCTACGGTGCAAATTATTTCTCAAACACCCTATCCTCTATAACGGCTACACTGACAGCTAGCATAGCTGTGTTAGCATGCTAATCTCCATGGCACCCGGCGGGCCGCTGTAAGAATAAGCAACTAAACTGTAGCATCGCAAACCAACGCCCGAGCTTTACTGCTTTATTTTCTCGATATCTTACACGCTTATGAGCAACGTAGTTATGAAGAAACAGTAAAATACCTGATATCAGATGTTGGATTTAAGTAGACAGATGACAATAGTATCCACTTTTAAGCCCGTTAAGTCTGAATAGAAGTGATGGTGCTGACTGATGATGTTGGAAGAGAGACAGTAGTTTACTTCGCCCTGTCCTTCTTCCTCGGCGGTTTATTGCACAACTGTTAAAGTAGAGCATTTCCGCCCCCTGCTGGTGGAAATTACACTTCTGTGGCGTTTGAAAGACCTTTAATGGGTTTTGTTTAGCTACAACCAGTCAGTGTAACGGTGTTGTTAGCGGGAGGGGTAGAAGTAGTACCCCTTTATTTAATTAAAATTCAAACAAGTCAACTAAAAATTTCCGTTACGTTATGTATACGATGTTGTTGTTTTTTTAAATTGATCCAGTGCTCTCAACACAGGTGTGAATAATACAGAAAATCTAGCTCATATAATAAATTAAATTTAATTCTGGCAGAGTTTGGAACTGTTTCACATCCATTACAAGTCTTGTATTCTAATCCCCCTCTGCATGCAGCGGGTGCCCTTTGCATTACAATGCAATTACCACACAATAACACAGTATAATATAAAGTTAAATCACATGATTTTTATTGTCAATATTTTTAATTCTTTTTTAAAATTGTTTTTATATCATACAAAACTTATTGTGTATTCCTTATGGAGACTCACACAAGCACAAAGCAAAGTCATGGTGTAGTTGTCATATAGAAAAGTTAAGAGCATGTAATTGTTGTTTTCTTGTTTCATTCAGTTATTACACACTTTGTTTCACTCTTCTTGAGCTGGATTGGCATAACGTATGGGGTCATAAAGGTCACGTGTGAAATCATAAGGGTCAAAGTAAGGGTAGAGGGGTTTCTGGGTAGCCGGTGCTGCAGGGGCACTCTCCTCAGCTTTTGCTACTTCCTCTTTCACCACTTTCTCTTCAGCAGGTGTCTCTGGTGCGGACGTTTCCTGGATAGGACGGGGAGGGTGATCGATGAGGCAGTCAGGGTCCCAGTATGGGTCACAGTCGTACTCCATACCTTTAGCAGTGATAGCAGGAGGAGGAGGTGGGGCAGACTTTTTTGGAGCAGGAGGAGGCGGGGGTGGTGGGGGAGGGGCAGCAGCTTTTATCTCTTCCTCTGTTTTGGGCCTGCAGGCGGGGTTGAGTCGTGGGTCACACAATACTGGAACACCACCTGTTGGCAGGTAGACAATCGAAGGCTTGCACAGTGGGTCTTTGGGGTTACACAGATAGATTCTCTGAGCATTCTCCAGAGGGTCTGGTGTCGGAGCAGGTGTGGTGGGAGGTGGAGGAGGCTGAGTGGTAGTAGTTGGTGCTGCAGTGGTCGTCAGTACACCCATGACACTTTGGTAACTGGAGGCATCTGGGCCATAGGTCAGTTCCAAGTGACGCATCTGCTGATACAACATCCGGATCCTGTCGATCTCATAGAGCTGAATGAGAAAGACATGGACACATTTCAGATAAAAAGCAAAACTTTCTTAATTCAATAGTGAAATCCATGTTAAGCAGCATATGTAAAAACATTAAATCGTCAACTTACCCCTTCAATGTGTCCAATACTGTTGTAGAAGCGGTAGTATGACTGAAAATCAGGATTGCCTCGGTACCATTTTGGGTCAATGTTCCTCTTTGGTCGGGAATTAGTCAAGAAATCATGAGCCTGAGCAGAGCTGATGCTAAATGAACTTCCTGCAAAAGAATCAGGATCAGAACTCAGAATCAGGTAAACAACTCTGTTTGTTGCAATTAAAACTCAAATTTTAAGCCACTTTGATTTATTCACTGCAAAAATTAATTGGAAAAGTGTTTTTATCAATTAATTAGTTTAAGGATTAGAACTGCCATGTAAATCCCTTAGAATTATAAGCACTGTGATTCATTGTAATGAATATATGATTAAACATAAATATGAATCACTCTTTGTAACAGTTTACAGGGGTTTTTTTTATGAAGAAAGTAAGTGTCAGTAATAATGTTAAAAATCAGAATCTTATTTAATTTTTAGGATTTACTACATTTTTATGTCTTGTCATGCATGCGCTTATACATTGACTTTAGAAAGGGTAGCGTTCAACCTCTACATGCTAAATTAAATATGTATTTTAATCTGTGAAAACTGTTGTTTTTCAAATTCCCAGTAACTGCAGAACTGTGGTCAGTTTTTATTGCTTTAACTTTAACTTTAATTTTTATAACTACTAAATACAAATGTATCACAATATTAAAAAAATCTGCAAGAAAGACTACATACCTGCAGGATTTCTTACTTTTACCAGAGATGTTGCCTTTAGCAAACCTGGTAGGAGGCAGAGAATGTATGAAACTCAGTGATATTAAAAACTCCAGTCTTGAGTCAACTTCAGTCACAGTTAAGCTATTATTGGTAAGGTTTGAACTTCAACATAAATGACATTAAAAAAATTCAACACATTTTTCTTAGACAAACCTGGCATCAACATTAGGCAGCATAGCGCCCTCAACAGGGACACCTTATAAATCATCCTTGATATCTGCAATTACAATATCAGACAAAATCTTATTTTGCATTCTGTCTCACATTACTGCTGTTGTTGTTCAGAAAAAGAGTATTAAAGAAACATTTATAAATCATTAAAATTAAAACCACTAAACATTAAAAAAAATAAATAAGAAAATCAGAGATACTTAAAAACACCACAATCTATGAAAAAGAAAAATTGGATAAAAAAAAATTACCCACCACTAAGATGCCTGTTATAATGATCATTTGCAGAGCTTTTAAATAATGATTATCTTTTTTCTGTTCCGTGGCAAGTGAAATGATAAAATTCAACACAAACAATGCAATGCAAAGTTTGCCTTGCAGTGTTTGAACAACTCTGCTTTTAAACCTTAGGTGGCTACTTGAGTGAAAAAGCAAACTGAACATGCTCACCTGCTGTTGTGTCTCTCCAGTCCTGGTCTAATCTGCTGCACAACATAACTGTTCATAAATACTGCTGTCCGTTCAGGGGCCTTTCCATTGGCAGCTGTACTGCGAGGGGGCCTAACTCCACCCCTCATGCATTTTCTCTTGAGACGTGGAAGAGCTCGTTAGCACACTGAGCACGAAGCAGCAGTAAAAGACCAACTTCAAACAAAATGTGTCTACTTGTAAATCCACAAGAAACAGGCCTCTAACAGCAGGGCACCTACTGGGTGCACAGGCAGAACAGTGTCTTCACTCTTTCTGTAAGGTTCATCGGCCTGAAACAACCCACGAGGACTTCTATAATTTTTACATAAAAAAACAGACAAACACTTTCATTTCCAAAATGTTAACATGTCTGACAGAGATTCTTATAGTTGCTGTATGGACCAAATATGCAAAATAGGTAAGAGGCACCACGTTACTGTAACCCAATTCTTGACAAAACATGCCTGGCAGGTAAAAATTAACACTCTGTCCCAAAACAGCTGGATATGTTCTTTTAACTTTGGTCTCGGCCAGTCAAAAAATAGGGGGGAAGTCTAGTCAACTGCTGTTTAAGTCCCTAAGAAATATGCAAGAATTATGGGCTAGCTTGTCCAAACACTTAATCAGTGTAACCTAGCCTGGGAATTGTTGTTTAGAGACTTTAAATGCCACTTTTATTAGTTTCCTCATCGATAGCCATATTTCTGGGTGCCTGGATTGCAAAATACATAAACAGATTTTAATATTCCTGTCTTTTCTTTCTTTCATGGGTTAAACTATTAGAAATGGTTCAGAATATAACGTGGTGGGGCCTGATTTAAACGGAGTTATAAACAAACACACATCTCTACAAGTATTACCGGAATGATGATAATGAAGATCCCAATGAGAGATTTTGACCATAAATCTTTTTGTCTTTTGCTGATGGTGTTGCCAGATTCCTTCAAGCTTCTCTAAAATAGTCCCATGTAATGTAATGTAATGTAACGTGGTGTTTTTGCACTAAACCTGTTCAGACTATTAAAATTGAATCAGGCCGAATCCCTACCTGTGTTCAGACAGGTGAACATTTTCTTGGTATCTTCACTTGATTACATTCTTTTGACTTTCTTCATTTTCCACCTCGCCTGCATGACCGCTCAGTGTTTGTCATTTCAACAGTGAAGCAAATTCTATCCCTTAAACCAGCAGATCAAAGTAACAGATGGAGACAGGGAGTCTATAGGGGCTCTACCAGGTGGCTAATAGCAAACATCATACTGTAATCGGTCTGCACACATGACAAAAATGGAAGGGTAGGGGTATGCGTTACTTTTAAATAATATACATTTATTTAACCAGCACACTGACACAAACCAGTCACCCCACAAAATAAATCAACTTGTCTGACAGAGGGTGTAAGTAGAGTAAAAAGCATGTTATGCCCCCAGGAATCTGACATTATTATTATTAATGTTATTCTTCTGGACTTGCCAGAGTAACGCTTGTGGATTACTTTAATGTGCTGGCAATATTAAAGCATTTACCAACAATAGAGTGAGCCATCAGTTTAGTAGTGGTTACTATTGGATCAAACCAAACTGGATAAGCCCTCTTTTTGTTTAACAGAGAATTGAAAAGAAAAACTCTGTGGGGAATGAAATTTGCAGCAGTACTAAAAAGTAAGGATCTAACATCCAGGTAGCTACTTACAGTGTATTAAAACACTTTATTAAGAAATAATGTATATGACCTAAAATTATTTTTCTTGGTGGCATTAAAAACTTCCTAATGGCAGTGGATCATTGTATTTTTCTCTATTGGTTTTAATGCAAACCGATAAGGTGACTTTGGAATGGCTGCATCACCGAAATATACAGCAGTGTTTGTTGCACAACTTTACCACCAACTCCAGGGTATCAATTATGGTGGTCTGTGCTCCTCTGATCTTTAAGTGAAATTACACCTTGTCCTGGAGCTCTCTGCAGGACACGAGAGGATCAGCTCAAACTAATGTTTTCAACTCTAAGTCTTCATTCCACAGCCATGGTGTGTCTGTGCCATCTTTCCTCATCAGCAACAGAGCAAATTTCAAGTCTGATCAGTGTGGTAGAAATACTGAACAGATTATCAGTATAAAGGTTAAAGGTAATGCTCAGTTTTACTGTTGTAAAATCATGTAACATTGCAAATAGTTTGATTAAACTTCTGTCATGCCAATTGCATTCTTTCAATAGACTGTATAAGCACAGTTGGCCCTATGTTGGTCCTCTATAGGGTCAGTCAAGGTTTAGCACTGGTCTCATATTTAGCAAACCCACATGTCAACCACCTTTTTCATAATAGGCCCATATTGAAGCTGTATCAAAAATTTGTGAGTGACTGTATCACTTTACTAAAATAGGCCAAAATAAGCATCAAAATGTTGTAAAACAAAGATCAGAATTATGCCACAGTGTGTATACATAATGTTAATTATGGTTTATGAAGTCTATTTAGCTGCTTTAGTTTTGTGTGCAAGCAGGCTCACTGTTACACTGTCATTGACAGAGCCATCATTAATGTTATTTGTAACACCTGTGCTTCTCCTAAGGGGAAATAAATTTATTAAAATTAAGTTAACTCCAGGACATTTGAGCCAGAAATGTTGTATTTTTACTCCACTACATTTGTTTTAGTCCTATATTTACATTCGGTGGAGCTTTTCTATTCAAAATATTAGATAATTTTTACTAAACAAGTTTAATTTTGCCACTGATATCTATGTGTTTGTCTGTGCAGTATGCCTAGATTCTGAATGCAAGACTTTGGAGTCTAAATCACGGTAGTGCTACTTCTCAAAGCAAAGGTTCCTAAGAATTTTTTCACTTCTTTAAAAAGGCACTGCAGTGCCTATAAGAAATAAACGCAGAGTTTTCTCAAAAACAATAATAAAAAGTAAATTAAAAAAAAGAAATAAACGCAGGATGTCAAACTTGTGCATAGTAAGTTTACCACAGGTCCAAAGATAACCTTTGTGCCAAATGTGAAGATCATATAGGAAGGACATCTTTTTTTAGTGTCATTCAACAATACACACTATAACCACTAGGTGGTAGCACGATTGAGCACCGGAAATGTCGGACTCATTATGTCAGTTCCTTGTTGAAGTTTTGTAGTTCCTGTGTAGTTGACCTGTCAGCTTTGTAGTACAAGCTGTCAGTGCTGTTAATTTGTCTGTCTTTCTGATTGTTGCACATTCCGCCAACAAAAAAGCGAGCATAAGGGCGTCGGACACACGGGATTATTCTTTCTTAATGTTAATGCTGTTGTTTGCTAACCAGCGAGTTAAAGGCTAAAGTTGCTTACAAGCCCACCAGCTTGACAGCTAGCTTGCTAGCTAGCACTCGACGGTAGCTAGCTACGTTAGCTGGCATTTTGTAGTTGGCGAGCTAACCTGCTGGCAGTACAAGGATAGGAAGCCGCCCACTCTTGCAAAGCAGCATTCCGGATAAAAGAGTGAACGGTAAGTAAGCAGAAACTAAAATTGGCCGTCTAATGTTAGCTAGCACCACCATTCGGGTTTGTTAGTATATTGACTTTAAGGATTTTTGCCAGAGGCGAAAGCGTCCAGTAGCTTTGGTTTGACAGTAAAGCTGCATAACCTGTGTCACTAGTACAACTCTTCTGCCAGCTGTTTGGGTCACTGGTTTGACTTCTGTCATTACTTTTGACAACTTTTGGCTTATTTCTTCTGTTTCTGTGACATTATTCAAGTGACCTATTAAAATAAACAAGAGGGCATACAGAGGGAACATTGTGTGAAATACAGTTGAAGCCTGTGTGTCTCAAAGTGTGGTCCGGGAACCCTCAGCAGGCCAGGAATGACTTCCAGTGGCTCAAAGGCGAAGAGGACATTGGATTTTCAAAAGTTTTTTAAACTTTTTTTTAAAACTAAAATATCGACAGACAACAGTCACTGTATGAATGATCTCTGTGTTCATCCAGAATAATAGTTTATACTGAGAATCGACTAATTGTTTCCTAGTGCGGAAACAATTAGTCGATTAACTGATTTGTTAATAAAAAGTTATATATTTAACTTTTTACTTAGCAAACTCTCACAACATTAATAGGTTTCACCTTCTCAAAAGTGTGAACTTGTTGCTTTTCTTTGTTTAATACCTTTGTAAATGGAATATGTCTTGGTTTTTGATTGCTTGTTGAACCAAATAGGCAATTTTAAAACTTCTGGTCTGGTAAATTGTAATGTGCCTTTTTTACACTTCAGTTTTAATTGGAAATAATGATTAACCATTAAGTGATAAAACAGTTAACCAGATAATCAGTAAATTACAATTTTATCGGCTACATCCCTCAATGCTGGTAGCTACTGTAAATCTTATTCAGTCTTACTTCCAAAATATCTCAAATTTGCGTCTTTGAGAAGCATTTTTTCACTAAATACAGTTGCGCCGGCTACCATGAATTTCTGTTGCAAAGCATGTGGTCAAACAAGACTTGGCAGTGTGCTTTTGTTGCTTTCTTATTATAGCAGCCTGTTTCAGTTATGATGACATGTGCTGTCCATGTAAATCTTCTCTGTCAGTGAGCAAGAGTCCTGCAGAGCTCCTGGCTCTCTGTGATCAGCTGTTGCCAAGAGAAAAGAGGCAGGGGGCTGCTTGTGTGAGTGCCCAGTGTTGGATCAGGTAGCTGTCACCAGCAGGATCGTGTGCTAGCACGTCAGCCACCCGTTATACTGAGTCACACTTTCATAACTGACACAGCAACAAAAGTCCAGCCAAAGGTTTTTAAGACCTAATAGCAAGTCTGAGAAATGACAAGACAAGTCTTTTCAAATAATAAATCCTCCCTCTTATGACCTGTGGCTTTTATTGTTGTTGGTGTAACGGAATGTGTGGAATGGGGCAGAGCCTTTACCCACAACACAGGAGCCCTTGTAATAGGATATCAGCAGTAGTTTCAGTTGTTCCTCTAAGTTTGGAAAGATACTGTGGATGTCACATCATCATCCTGGATAGTAACATACAGGATGTTGTGTAGTGAACATGTGATGACTAAATTCAAAGACTACTTTAGGTCCAAATCCTTTTCTACCGGAACACTGAACATTAAATTTTGACTAATTTCAAGGTTTTTAAAGCTAAAATTCACAACTTTTGAGGGCTTCCGTTCTGAAAATGAGTTGCTTTTCTCTGTTTCATGTCATTGTGAACAGAATATCTGTTGGTTGAACAAAACAAGGTATTGAAAGACTCAGGTTACTCGGGTTATGGGAAATTTGGCTTGTTGAAACACTAACCCGCAAAAAATTTTGTTTTTCTTGTCATTATTCTCAAAACTTGAACTATTTTCAAAGTATTTATTTTTATACTTAATACTGGAGTTTTGTATTTCTTAAATGTAGTGCTGAACACACCCCTGTGTGCAGTCACAAGAAAATCATTCACTGGTTGTTGTGTGCAAAACAAAGTCAGCTGAAGTCTGGTGAAACAGTGCTGCTGATGCCAAATGTGACATTGACATCAGACCAGAGCAGATATCTGAGGTAAAGACAGGACGTGGTTATTTGTCTCACATGTTTAGGAACAAAGGGTTTTATGTTGAAACAGGTGGCATTTGCTTAATTTTAGTTTGACCTTTTTTATGTGTGTCAGTGCAAAAATGCACGTCCTTGTGATTCATTGCACCAAGTCACATACTTCACTAAATCTCCCTCTGCTACTGGGTCAAAGTTGATTGTGTCATCTGTCTAAACCTTCACTGCTGTGTAGATTTACAGCTGGTCCTTATTATATGCAATAAAATGCTCAATTTGATTATGTAACAGAGTTCATATCCAGACACATTGTACAGAGAAGAACTAAGTCTCTACATTTGTGTTCCCCTTTTTAATCATACTTGACGATGGCAAAGCAGTGTATAGAGTGTCTAAAGTATACTGTATTGTAATTACTTTTTTTCCCCGGCCTTTGACGAAGATGGAGGCTCAAAGCTCCAGCGGGCTGCTGCTGTCAAGAAAGAGGAGAAGAGATGGCTCCAACGGGGAGACTGAGGAGGGAGAGAGGCTTGGGAAAATCCCCAGATGTACTGTGGTGGGTCAGCTGTTTGACTTGGCTGTCATTGAGCAGCATGTTTGTCCAGCATGTTCTTTAGGCTCTGTGCACGTGTGAATTCATGTACCGTACTTTTCGGACTATAAGTCGCACCTGTATATAAGCCACACCCACTGAATTTAACAACTAAAACTACTAAAGCTGACTCAGAATTACTTCGTCACACACTTTCTCATTTATATTCGTTTATATTCATCCATAAATTAGCCGCATCATAGTTTAAGCCGCAGGGTTCAAAGCGCCGGAAAAAAGTAGCGGCTTATAGTCCGGAAATTACGGTATACATGTACATTCATACCTCTGGTGTATTGATGAAAGAATGAAAAATTAAGACTTATTGTCCCACAGTTACATAATAAAGATTTCAAGCTTTTAATTTTTCTTACAAAAACCTATATTCTCTATCTGAAATCTGTTTTTTTAATCTGCTAAGTATGTATCATTTGTCAGACTCTTTGGCTAAAAAGTGGCATGCTTAAAAAAACTCATTTGCTGTTAACCACAACAGCAGAACCTCTAATTGGTACTTCAGAGTTTTTCAGGAAAGAATATTGCAAAATTAGTGTCATAATTAAATTTCAAGCAGCCAAAGAAAAGCAAATTATTTATTTGTTTTTGTGTGAATAAACACAGCAATTTTTTGAAGATTGAACTCTTCCCTCTTTTGTTGGGATTGTTTTTTTTTTTAGGGATTGAAGCACCCCGCACCTTTCGCAGATGAGCTCGAGCCAGCTGATGATAAACCTTATGTGAGAGTCAACATGGAGGAGGCCAAGAGAGGAACACCACGTGAGTCTGATTCTTTTAATCTCTTCACTGATATGTTTTGTACGACACTTCCTCTGTCTGATTTGGGACTTTTGGTCTCCTAGGACCTTTCATCTTTTTCTTTCTCCTCATGTTCTCTAAGCACATTCTTTCTGTTTTTCCAACGTGGGTATATTTTTCTCTTAGAGTCTGCAACAACAAGAAAGCAAACAAGCACAATTTTTAGATTCACTCTCCACAGAACAAATCTTTTATCTCTGCTTGTCTTTTTCTCTCCATCCAGCAGACAGACCTGTGCGGGTCTATGCAGATGGCATCTTTGACGTTTTCCACTCAGGTCATGCCAGAGCTCTCATGCAGGCTAAATGCCTCTTCCCAAACACACACCTCATTGTCGGAGGTAAGATTGAGTCTGTTTGACTGTCCGAGGCCGTAAAGGCTTTCAGAGCAGCAAATGTCTTTAAGCTCTGTTTCTTTTATTGTATGAAACTAAAAAAACAGAGAAACATTTAAGAAAGTTCCTGTACAAGTTTCGTGAGTTCAAACATCCAAGAAAAGTTAGATCACTGATAACAATGTCAGATAAGGTTAGTCAACTGTGGAAACTTTAAGTTATTGCTGGATGTTCATAGGTCTATTTTATGAATGGGGAGATTAAATGGTGGAAAGTAAAATATGCAAATGTTTCATTGCTGTACAATAAAAGTAAGCTTAAGTGAAGATAGCATAGTGTTTTATCATGCCATCTGCTCTCTCCCTGCACCAGTTTAATACATTTTTCTTTGCTAACCAGCTTCAAAACCGTCAACTTTGTTCATTCTTTTTTGTTTAGAACTGAAACTTTGGTAATAGTAATCAAGTATAAACAGTAATTTCTGTATTTTATTTTTAACTTATCAAAGTGTGCAGTGATGACCTGACCCACAAATACAAGGGCTTCACAGTAATGAACGAGGATGAGCGCTACGATGCTATCAGACATTGCCGCTATGTGGATGAAGTGGTGCGAAATGCGCCATGGACGTTATCGCCAGAGTTCCTCGCAAAACATCGTGTGAGTAGATGAAACAGAGAAACTCCTGACTTATAATACAAAGACTACAGTCACAGAAACCCACTCTGTTCATTACTTTAGATCTCGAGAAGTGAGTTTATGAACTGTTGAGAGTTTTTTAGTAAAAGGGGCGAGTAACCTTCCCTGATCCTCTCTAACCTTTTCCCTGCTGTGTTTTGTGTATTTTTGTTTTTGTACAATTTGTAAATCTGAATCTACTGTGTTGATGTTTGTTATCATGACCTCTCTAGATTGACTTTGTGGCCCATGATGACATCCCATACTCCTCAGCTGGCAGTGATGACGTGTACAAGCACATCAAGGATGCTGGTGAGTGGTGGTGATACACAAGTAATTACAGAATACAATTTAGGATTTACAACTGCTGCCAATGCACAAACCACACCGTGCTGCACTGTAGTTTACAATGCATTATGACCCGTCATGTATATTGAGTAGGAGAACATGGGTCAGTGGAATATAGCACAGTGTGTATTGTCATACCAATGATCTGTCCTTTTGCTAGTTCATAGGCAAAAGTTTGCCCTTAAGAGCATGCATCAAATCCTTTAGACACTTGCATACTGTCTATGAACACACATGTGATATACATGCAAGTAAAAGAACCCGAAATATTAGAGAAAGAAAGAGAGGAAGTGGAGGAAAATACCTCTATTAAATAAGCTATAAACTATAGAAAGGCAGGGCTAGTCACTTGTGTTCACGCATAAATGTGTTAAAAATTGGGAGACAACTTCTTTAGCACACTGCATTAGGAAGCACCAGGATTTGACACACACTAAAACTGTTATTATTTGTGAATGACAAAGATCATAGCTTTCTTTAAACGCACACCAAAAAGACTTTACCGTGTCATACTTTTAGCCTAAATTCCTTCTGTGTCCTCAATTTCATGGCATCATTACTGCCACTGCTTGAATGAAACCTATAAACTGCAATAATAATTTGGGCCATTTTTAGCCCCAGGTCGAAGTAATTTTTTAAGAATAGTTTCTCGACCCTCTGATGTAAGATGCATCTGGTCAGAAATGTGTATCTGGTGCCTGCTGAGCTTTTTGTGCTTTTCACAGGTATGTTTGCTCCCACCCAGCGGACGGAGGGCATCTCCACCTCTGACATCATCACACGCATAGTCCGTGACTACGATGTGTACGTCAGACGTAACTTGCAGAGAGGATACACAGCAAAGGAACTCAACGTCAGCTTCATTAATGTATGAAACTTAGCTTTGGTTTAAGTGTGTGAGTGTTGGATAAACAGAGCTTGTAATGTAATGGCTGTTGTTAGTGTGTGAGGCCGTTCATGTTGAATATCTGACAGTTACAAACCTCTCGTCTTATTTTTGGTATCCTTCGCTGTCCCGTCTCTTTTTAGGAGAAGAAGTACCACCTGCAGGAGCGGGTGGACAAGGTGAAGAGGAAGGTACGTGACGTGGAGGAGAGGAGCAAAGAGTTTGTCCAGAAGGTGGAGGAGAAGAGCATCGACCTCATCCAGAAATGGGAGGAAAAATCCAGGGAATTTATTGGCAACTTCCTGCAGATGTTTGGCCCCGAGGGAGCTCTGGTGAGGATGTTGGTTTTGTTTTGTCTTTTGTTTCAACTGGCAGTGTGACCCATAATCTCATCCTTATTAATACCAGGAAAAAATGGGCTTTATAAACCACAATACACAGCTTGGAAAACAACTGGCGTAATGAAACACATCTAATAATACAGTTTATTTAGTTGACCAATTTTGAAGGCATGAATTATTTCAGTTAATTTGCTGTACCATCACTCTTTAACATTTTAAAATAGTGCAACATTTAATAAGATGTCCTTTATGGGTTTTACAGAGGTTGATAGAGCTGACATTATCAGAGAATCTTGTTTCATGAGAAGATTCTTTTTGTCATGAAACAAGATATATTCTGCCTACTCTTCGACCAATCAGTTGGACCAAGGATCAGGGAGATGAAGCTAAAGCTAACTTTAGCCAAGTAAAGGTTTGCTTTGCAATAGAAAATTGCACACAAAGCAACACCAAAAAACCTACATCCAACCTACTAGTTGTTACTCTCCCCACAATGTTCACAGTTTTTTTCAACTGTCTCCAAATGAAATACTAGGCAGCATTGACACTTTAGCCGCACAAAACACTGACTCAGAGTTCAACATGCTAAGGTGGCAAAGACTGACAAAGCAGGCCAAAAAAAAGCCCAGCACAGTGACACAGAGTTCAGCAGGCTAACCTATAAAATATACTGTAAAAAAAACTTTAAACAAGGTAAAACTTAAAACTTTTAAGTTTGAACTCAGGTCATAGACAGCAGATTTTGATCCATTATTATTTCCTGTATTGATGTGGGTCTGGAATCAGACAAAAATGTTTGTCTTTTTATTACAAAATAGATTTAACCTGGTAAGTGGGCTCACAACACCAGTTAAAAGTACATAGACAGAACTTTTGCCTTCTGACTGGAGCAGGGATTTGAACTCATCCTCTTGTGCTTTAAATTGACTTAGACTGACAAACATCACAGCAGATAATGTCTACATGTCTCTGTCTTGCCTCCACAGAAACACATGCTGAAGGAAGGGAAGGGCCGCATGCTGCAGGCCATCAGCCCCAGGCAGAGCCCCAACAGCAGCCCCACCCGTGAGGAGCGCTCCCCCTCTCCCACCTTCCGCCTGCCCTTCTTCACCAAGACCTCCCCGCCTCCCTCCCCTCCCTCTCACCACAGCGGAGCCCGGGGATATCTCATCAGCGAGGATGACGACGAAGACGACGAAAACTAGAGCATGTTTGACTTGTTTGCCTTTCGTGGGGGGCTTCACTCAGTGCTGCTGGTTAACTGAGCTGTCAAGCATTGTGGTTTCCATCGAGCCCCTGCTTCCATTTATTCTCGTTTATCATTTTACTTTAGCACTTCAGTGTCACGTTAAGTTGAACAGCCAGTTTCTCCACCTATTTTCATTTTAAAAGCCAATTTCATCCTTTTTGTTTTTGTGTAATGGTCAGTTAAAGTCACCTACCTAAGTTCTTTAAAAATTAGTCTCGTTATCTCATATTTCTCACTTTTTCATGTTGAGTTTATTAGTCACTCACTGTCACTAAGGAGTATTAGCAGGGTTTACACTCGGTGCACTCTTCCATTCATGACAATATGCTTAAGGTTGGCATTGTAGTGCTTTAGCGGGAGGGCTCGCTGGTTTATGGTCATTCTTTGAAACTGCACATCTTGTTTGGTGTGGGAGAGGTGAGCTGAGACCTGATGGAGACACTGTTAAATATCTCCCCGGGGGAGGTTTTTTTTCCAGAACAGGTCAAAAAACTGGACTTTTTAATGATCTGCTCATGAGCAGCAGTTTATATTCTGCTCCTACTAACAAGACACCAACCTGGCTTTTTTTTTCTAATAACAGGGAAATTCCAGATTAAATCAAATCTGAGAGTCAAGTGTTAAATGTCTACTAAACAGCAGCTTTCCCATGTTTGTCTGCCTGCTTTGGGGCTGTGTGTGTATGTGCATGTGATGTTTGTGCGTGCAAGCCTTTACACGAGGATGTTTGAAATGTCTTCAGCCAACCTCCTCCACCTGTTAACACATCTGGGCTCAGTTTTGAATTAACTGCATATACTGTAGTAATAAATTTGCTTTTAAATATATTTTGTCCGCTGACAAGATCAAGTTTTTTGAAAAAATAGTTTTAAAAACTGGATGCTTTTTGATTGGTGTATAAGAAAGCCATGCAAGTATGACCCATTTAAATGTTTATGTAGAAATACTTATTTTTGTAGACTTCCTCTTTTTTTTCATTGTCCTCTGTACAGATGATGATCTTGATCTTCCCTGTTTAGAAGTGCATTGACTGTCCAAGCAGTGAATCAACCAGAGCAAGGCTGGTGTTGCGTTTATCTTTTTGTAATGCAGGTTCTTTCATCAAGTTGGTCTGTAGGGAAGTGATAACTAATTTTTAAAGAAGAGCTGAGAATTGTTTAAATGCACTGCTTCTAATAAGAAACTACATCATTTGGTTAATAGAAGTCACAAGCACAAAATATGATTCTTTTATGAGTAAGGCTGCTTCATGTGTAGCACACATGCAAAAAAGCTGTACAAGGCTATTCCAAAAATGTAGGGCTTTGCGCCATCTACAGTTGAATTGTGCATGGAGTCTACATAAGTTTAGAGAATGGATGAATTTGGTGAACTGGACTGCACTGTGTCACATAGTGGTGTGAGGAGTCTTGATTTACACGTAAATGAAACTCCAGATCAACATTTATGTAGCTACCTTCTTCTGAACTGATTCTGTTTCCCAAGATGAGCACAAACTTGGAGCATTGTATTTCCTTTCTGAACAGAGCCATCATTGCAGCACTGAAGCTATTTAACTGGGTCAAATATTTGAGACTTTCCGGCCTCAGTGTGTGTCCTGCATCTCAAGTGATAAAAGCATGTCTTGTGTTTCCTATATAACCTAAAAATGAGACATTACAAATGATCTGAAAATGTAATTCAATACTGTTATGTGACTCAATTATAGATGTTGACAGATGTTGGATTAATCTGTTCTAGACTTGATTTCCCCAAAACACAAATATTTTCAATCTCTTCTTCAGCTACAAAGACTGCCTCTGTTGTTGGAGGTGTAAATCAGATTCTTGAGGTTGGGAAATTACTGAAAAAGTTTCCCACAGTTATAAAGTCCTGCTTTTGGTATTAAATGTACAAAAACAAGTGTAATTAGTGGAGGAAATCTAGCCTAGATTTTGGTGCTAAGCTGCTTTTGGGAAGCCTCGCCTCGATTCTTGTGGAATCTCTTAATGTGAATGTCTCAGTTAGAGCATGGTCACGTTTAGAGTCCAAGGTGGCAAAGACTCGAGTGGCAGGCCAATAACAGCCACTACTACTACTACTAGATACAAATGTACATGTTTTTAAACTGCAAGTGTTTTAATCATGCGTTATTTTACTGTTTTGGGTTATTGTTTTATGTCTTGGATGTAGAGAAGGAGCAAGGCAGGAAATTGTATTAAACATGTTGGCCAAAGCATTTGTTGACTAATTACTTTGTCTGTTGTGGTTTACTCAATGTAAATACTGAGGGATTTTCTGAAATGGGCATTTATTGACACAATAATAGTTAGGATTAGGGATTATCTTTATTCAAAGCCTATTTAAACCTGTATAGTCGAAGGGTCAACTTTGGGAACTGTTTACTTTCGATTCAGCTTTGTTTCCTTTCAAATGAAAAAGTTTGTAGCCAGTTTATTTCACCAGTAAATGCACAGGATGAAGACTTGATTAACTGAAGCTCTGTTGTAACCACCGTCACCCACTGTTCCTACACCCCACACCCCCTTACTTCAGACAATGTACAGAGGAAACACTGATACAATAGAATTAAAATAAACTATTATAATATCAGCTGAAAGAAAAGACACACAGAGGGAAGGCGAGGTTGGTTACATAGTCAGATTTTATTGGACAGAACGGTCACCAGGGCTACAAACATTAAGAAGCAGAGAGTGAAGAGGCAAACACCAGGGGGAGACTTCACCTCACTGCAAACACACTACCACTGCCAGATTTCCCCACAGCATCTTTGAATCAAAATAGTGTTCTTGGTGCTTAAGAAACAGGAAATTTGAGTCACATACTAGCTTATCGGGATGATAGTCAAACCTCAAACCTGTCTGGAATGTTTTCCCTCTGTTTTAATGTTGTTTTGACCTCACTCACTGAATGCTGGTAAAACCTATGGTGAAAAAAGGCAAAGGAAAAAATTGATATATCCTTCAGAAGTACAAAAACCGCTCCGTCACTATCAGTCACTCCTCTTTTCCCAACTAACGATACGAGACGCTGAAATGAGACCTTTGATCCAATGACCATTCCAAGAAACACATCAAACATCAATCAGTCCACAATACAGAATTAGACAATGTTTTTCAGTTTGAAGGGGAGACTACTGATACTGAGGCTCATACACAAGAACTATGCCGGGATTCATTTTCAACCACAACAGCTAGAAATCATCTTACCAGTGATTAACTCAAGGGCTTGTGGGGCTTCTAAAGTAACTGGAGAGAAGAATAACACTGAATAAACACAACAGGGCACCCTTTAACAGACACCAGAAGAGGTGCCTCCAGTCCTCTCCCCCTGGTTCCCACCTGCATCACTTGACTCTTCCTTTCAGACACCGGTTGGTTTACAGGTTTACTCATCACTACGAGATATATACGATACAATGGTTCACATTTTGCATATATCTGTGCATTATATCATATTTACTTTTTTTTTTTTTAAACGATGTAAATTCAATCTCCAACACCTAGTTAGGAAGGGGTAAGGTTGGTGGCGGGTGGGGTGAGGGTGGTGGTGGTGTATAAGAGAAACTATAAGGGTTGACGGGGAGGAAGAGAGACAGTAGGAAGGGGGCAGAAGAAAGAAATCTTAACAAGATAGATGGGAGGAAAAGTGGTCAGTTCGCTGCCTGGCGGGGTTGAGCTTTAGCAGCGGGTTTCGTAGATGCCCGAGCGGCCGATGTACCGCACCCATTTGATGACATCGTGGTCACTGTAGTTGAGCTTGGACTCAAACACCTTCAAGTAGCGCACCTTGAGACCAGAGGGAGCAAAAGGAACCTGGCAAGACAAGGAGAGGAAAGTTGAGGACGTGTCAGGGCATGCTGGGAGCTGTAGGCCACACAGGTTGAAAACCAAATGAGCTCTGAGCAAGAAGTCTGTGTGTGTGTGGTAGGCATGTTGCAATTTACTTGGATCACATTTGATTGTGTATGTGTGTATGAGTGTGTATGAGTGACTGTGAGAAAGGCAGAGATGTAAACTAATAATTTGTTCTGACCTCAAAGTTCATAGAGATGGGAGGCCTGGCCCACTTCTTCTTATCATTGGTTGGCAGCAGCTCGATCTCAGCGCTGATCTGAGACTCCTTCATCCCAGCCATGCGTTTGATCCTTTACACACACACAAACACAAATAAACACACAGAGAATGAAACTATGGAAGTGTCTTCTGGGTTTCAAGGAGACTGATAAAAAACCCCACAAGAATAAGTAAGGTTTTAGTAAAAACAGGGCTCACAAAACAAAGAGGACTTTGTGTCTGAGGTTAAACAAAGACACCAAAGACAAGCAGTTAATCATTCACTTGACAAGAGAGCATAGATTAGTTTGCATATATGAACAGAGCATATGAACAGAGCTACTACTCACTTCCAGACAATGGCGTTCTCACTGGCCTTGTACTTGGCTTTTCCCTTCATACAAATCACCTGCACGCCGCTGGTATTGAGGGGTGTTGGGATACGCACCTGAGGAGTTAATAATGAAATATTGTTAGGCACAATGCAACTTTATATGCATAAATGTAGAGGGGTTATACACTTTCCCTGACTATATTTGGGCATTTGTGAGCTGTAATGTGAGGAACAGAAAATCATTCATTTCATAAATCTGTTTTTGTGCTGTCTGTGCTGATTGACATCTTGACTTTGATAAGAGCTCACCTCGATCTTCTGAGCCAGCAGTGAAGGTTTAAAGTTGGACTTGATGACCACCTTCACCTCCAGTTTAGTGCGGCCAACTTCCCTGACCAGAGGGATAACTCGGAACGGCAGGATGATGTCTTTAGTGGTGCGATACCTGCAAAAATGGGGAGGCAAAAAAACACAGCTCATGTAACAAAATGGTAAATTTTGAAATATTATGCGTTTCCGTGTTCATCCATGTCTTTCACATTCATTTCTTGAACACATAAAATTTAAAAAACAGACTGTACCACATGGTCACAATGTGGTGTATACTATAGCTCTAACTATGGTTTGCATATTTAGGCTCAAGTCCAGGGACGTTCTGGCACATTCTACTCTTGTCTGGATAAAATCAAAGCTTTAAAGACTTTTCTTTTTTCTTTCCATCTACTGACCTCATGAGCTCATACTCTCCATCAGGGGGGATGAAGCTGATGCTACGCTCTGAGTCAAACTTACTAAGGCGCACACACTGGTGGAAAGTGCAGTCATCGATGGCTATGGACTGCTTCCCACTGTCGGGAGAAAAAAACATCAGAGACAAAAGAAAATTAGTTAACTTATTTGTATTTAAAAATTACATAAGTATGACACCAATTTATTAAAAAAGATAAAACTACTACTCTCCCTCAGCTAATGTTTGATGTTTAAAAAGGAAACGTTACGATGAGTACACAGGGACAAAACTGCTAGTATCATGACATAAAACTATGAACAAAACAATGACACTATTGTGCAAAAAAAACAAGTCACAATCCCTGTTAGGTGTTCTGGTAAAAAGTTAAAAGTCAAGCAGGTAGGTGCGGGGTAGTAAAAACAAAACCAAACATTCCACAAAAACAACCACCGGGCAGTACAGTGAAGAGTTAACAGGACGTGTTTGATGTGTACTGAGTGTGTGAAGAGCAACACTGCATGAGATGTTCAGATTCTTAATGTGCTTAAGGGCTTAAACAAGACAGTTGGGTGTGTGTCTCTGTGTGTGTGTGTGTGTGTGTGTGTGTGTGTATGTGTGTATGTGTTGAGGTGGCAGAGGGTGAGGACACTTGTCAGTACAGTACCTTCCTCCCCCTAAATCACTGAGGTACAGCACATAGAAAAGAAAGAGAGGGAAAGAAAGGAGAGATGCATCCAAAGGAAAGAAAAATAAAAAGAAATTGTAAAGCCTGTCTTGTTGTAAACAGCAAGACAACACTCATAACACAGACAAGGGGCTAACAGACAAGGTGGACTCTTAAAACTTGACAATTAATTTCCTTGTCAGGGTTTTAAAGATGGAAATAATATATAAGGCACAGCTTTCAATAAAAAAAACTGTGTTACAAATTATAATTAAAATGTCAGACATTGCCATCAGCTGACCCTTCTTGTTGGGTCACTCACCTCTTCCCTGCCTCATCGGACGCCCCTCCCTTGCCCTGCTTGTCGATGACAATCTTGTCGTTCATGCCAAATTTACACTCAGGCATTCCGCTCAGGTAGCTCTTCATCACTACACGGCCCGACACGTGGGCGCTCAGGACCTGGCCTGGATAGGAGGGAAAAAATGTGAATTTACAAATTTTTTTATCGTTTTTTTTTTTAAATGAGTTTTTCCACTTAGCTGTTTGCAAGAAAATTCTGCTCTACTTTGAATAACAACCTCAGGTACAAATGTAAACAAAATGGTTATTGAGCTATTAAAAGACTGAACACAAAAAAAGCAAAAAGCAAAAAAAAAGCCTGTAATTTAAAATTACTCTTAAGTGACAAGCACATTCTTTTCTCCATCTGTAGCTAAAATTTTAAATTCACTCCATTTGCAACCCCAATCCTCAAAAAGCTTGACACTGAGTAATTTGCTAATCCATCTTGACATATACCTGTCTGGTCTGAAAATAATGCAAACACAATGGATTTTCTACTCCATTTACTTCATTGATTTTTGTAAATATATGCTGATGTTAAACACTAATGTAGAACATTTCACAGGTAAACAGGTAAAAGCCTTTCAAAAGTGTCCATTTCATACTCAGTCATTCATACAAGGATGAGGCGAGGTTCACCTTTCTGAAACATGATTGTATATAAGGTTTTCCTACACAGGCTCAGTTCTCTTTGTAAGACAATTGTCTGAAGATACATTTTGTTTGCAAATAAATGATATAATTCTGTTTTATGTACATTTTACACAGCATCAAATTTTTTTTTTAAATCAGGTTTGTACATTTGCTGAGAAAGATGATTTCATATGAATGAAAGCCGCAGAGCAGCCACGAATGGACCTTGTGGTTCTGTTTTGTCAATCACTAGCTATTAAAAGATAAATTGTTGCTCAAGGAGTTGGAGTGCTACCATGACATCTGATGCACAAACCAGCTCTACATCTGAGACATAAAACACAAAGCTCTGAACTACTGCCACTAGTTGTTCTGAATGATACAGTTTCAATAAATCATTCGTGTCGGTGGATCCCAACCAGTTTGGGGAGACCACATAAACAGACCTTGTGGTGACATGAGCAGGTTGACGCTTTCCAGTACGTCCAGGAAAAGCTCATTGCGGCGATACTTGATGCCCTCGCGACGCCAGCCAATCTGTCCCGTCACCTGGCTGGTGATCTGAGACTGCTCCTCTTTTGTCTGAGAGACATGGAGAGAAACTGTGTCACTACTAACAAAAGGAGAAGGCTGACAGGCTGACAAATAAAAGAAGGCAATGAAGAGGGATCGTTAGCTGAGAGGAAACAATATGACACAGTTCCATACACAGACTAAATAAATTTTACTGAACAGGAAACTCTGTGTGTTGTTTATTACCTGGTGCTGTTTAATTATTAGGTGTCCAAGACCACGTGTAAGGGGGAAACAGGAAGAGAAAAACAGAAGAATAAGACAAAATTTCCAAGCACTTCTAGTTTGCAAAGTACAAAATTGGATTTATAACAATAGTAATCTTCTATTTCAGTTTTACATTTCCGTGCACAATGTAATAAAGGACACTGAAGGAGACCTACATTCAAATTGTTAAAAAAATGTATTTAATTTAGATCAGGTTTAGCAGTACAAGAGCTCTGTACAACTGTTTGCGACACAGTTTCTTGAAAATGGTTTCCCATAAGGCATTGGGTGAACAGTGTTTGGTATAATTTTCATAGAGAAACTAGTGTTGCTGTGACTAACTGCCAGCATGAATATCACTGAATCACACCGACAGTAACTGATCGTTTCTCTGACAGCGCTTTTCATTATGAAACACTGCAGGCTTCAGTATAATACAATGCTAAGTGTGTTTGACAGCTGGTACTCAAACTCTAATGGATAGATTAAACTAGGGACTAAAGAAATAGATCAGGCTTTACATCATCAGCATCAATCTACTAAAAATGTGTTTGCACTCAGGACAACCCTATATATCAATAATTTATGATTCTCAAGGTCCTAAGTTACACTGAGAGGTGTCACTAACATCTTGTCTGGCCTCTCTGATATAAAAAGAGCATATAAATCTAAAAGCAATAAAAGTAAACAGCTTGAAAAATGACCAAAGTTAAATTAACACCTCTTTAAAACCCACTCAACATTAGCTGAACATCAAAACCTCCATGATGGTAGGTCATGGGTTAGCAATCAAGGTACCTAATAAACTGGGTGCTTGTTTGTTTGTTTATTTATCTATTTATTTATTTGTGTTCTCTCAATACAGCAGGAGCAGAACCAATCCCTAAATTTAAAGACTCAATTTGTTTTACTGACCTGTCCCTTGATGCCCTGCTGGGTAATGAAGGTCTTCAGAGCTCCAGTCTCTGAGTTCTGGGGGTAGCCAAAGTCCAGAATCTCTGCATGAACAAATATAGATAGATAAGTGTGGGTGAGAGATAAGATGGGTAAGAGAAAAACTAGGACATGTAGCAATGGAAAAGCTGAGTTTTGTGTTTCATGTAGCATTGTGAAACCACTTATTGGGCCCCTTAAAAGTGGTAAATGATTGCTTTGAATTTTTATTGATGTTTTACACAGCACCCCAACATTTTTGCAAACAGGGTTGTAGACGAGAGGTGCCCATATCTCATTACATTTTTAAATACACGCAAACATCAAAAATATGTTCTCCTACCATCCAACAGCTCGTAGATGAGCACAAAGTTGTTCTTGATATTCTCCTCGCTGATCTTGCCAAAGTAAGCCGTCATGACGTCACACATCTTGTAGAGGAACTCGAACACCATGGCAGCATTGACATTCTGCTTGGTGACTGCCGCCAACCAGATGTTGGAGCGTTTGACATGGAAGAAGCTGGTGCGGGCGATGTTGGTCACGGGGGATCGAACCTGCTGCCGGGCGTGAATCACGTTCACGCGAAACGCATCCACGGCATTGCGCCTGAGATGGGAGGACAAGCAGGAAAAAAATGAGAAGGAGAAATTTATGTTTGGAGTTAAGGAAATATATTTAGGCTCACACATGACAGTAAGACTCTTGAGAACACTATCCTACCCTGTGACATCCTATGAAAATGTAAACATATTCAAACATCCAGTTCTGCACTGGACTCAAAATAATCATCAGACCTCAGAAAAATATCCACCCATTTAAAATAATATGTGGTTATCAAAACATTTTCCAACCAACTGGAGGAGGACACCCTGAGTCAGTGTATTAAGACAGAATAAAGGAGCGTTGTTTCGTGTAAAGGGTGATAATTATTGAGGGTGAGAGGAAATGCTCCGAGAGTTTAGGTGACACCCAGGTGGCAGAATCATAACAAAGTGGAGTCAACGGGCAGAAAAGGACAATTTAACCCGTGAAGATCTAAGTTTACACTAAAGTACACCTTAGTGCTATGATGCTTTAGGGTATTACAGTCCTAAT
The DNA here is from genome assembly GCA_029814665.1 of Acanthurus lineatus. NCBI lineage: Eukaryota > Metazoa > Chordata > Actinopteri > Acanthuriformes > Acanthuridae > Acanthurus > Acanthurus lineatus. The sequence continues at coordinate 9,161,960 of JAPZDV010000004.1, read as the reverse complement.
TAATGTGGACATAAATTACAGGGCTTAGTTCAGAGGACACAGGATATTTTGAAAATAATACCAAATCTAACTGAGAAATGCCAGAGATCATCGCGGAGACTGATGTCGATATCACTAACGTTCAAAACTACCATTATTTACCTTATTTTAAAGATACATAATGGCTGACATTCTATCAGCTGCATGTATCTAAAAAATCTACCAAAATATCTAATCCAACTTTATCATTTCAATGTTAGAAGAACCATGCCTGGAGGTAAACAGTTGCACTAACCGAAGAACTGAAGTGATCGGCAACATTTTTTAACTGCACCAAGAAGAGCAAATATACTAGAAACATAATGGTAAAGAAGATAGAATAAAAATAACATTTCTTTATGCCATCAAAATATCTAAATCTATGTTTACAGGTTTAAGAGGTTGATGCAGCAACTGCTGAATGGCTGCCATGATGTCTGTCTTGTCCATTAAACTGCTTTTATTTCAAAACTAGAAAGTACTATCTGCCTAAAAAACTATTGAAAATACATTTCTTTAAAATTATTACTCAGCATTTAAACTCTAAATTAAAACAAAACTTTATAACAATATTTTACGGGTAATTTTAGTGCATGTTACTTATGTCAAGGCCCACTCTACCCCTGAAATTAATTTAAAATAATGCTACCCATCTCTCAGTTTCTTTGTGAAAAATAAGGGGAGAACCAAAGGATGAGCATACTAAATTAATCATCATATCTCATGCTCAGACTACATGCTTTGGCACTGGTAGAGCTGTTTGTGAGCATCAACACTCTAAAGAGCTCAGGAAGTGGTTTCTTTTGCTGGTTTTGACTGATTGGCTTTTGTATCTCAGATTATGTACGACTGTAATGACATGAGGTGCCTCATGCTTGGAGGAAGTTGACTGTGAAATCAATGGGCATGCAGTTGGGGGGTTTCAGGATCACTGACTGGTGGCCATGAGAAGGTAGGGGTCATGCTGGTAGGCTTGAGCATCTCTTACCTATTCCTACAGGGGCCAAGATGGACAGATGGAGGTAAATGGTGATACAGAGGATAGACAGGAAAAAAGGATGAAGTAAAAGGAGAGGAGAGACAAAAATGCACAAGAGACATTTTCGTGCATCATGTACACAGACAAGGTGAGTAACATGGTGTTTTTTACTATGGCGCCATCATTAAAACTGAATATGACAGCAACAAGTCAGCATTATATTGATCTTTAAGTTGTGTGTTATCCTTACAACAGCATGGTAAGTGTGTATTGAATTATTAGTATGTTTTCATTATGAGAGGCACAACATGCAGGAATTGTCAATTACTGTTTGGAAATAACACTGCAACTTGGGCTACACCCACACTACTATGTTTTCACTTAAAAACTAAAACCATTTCTGTTTAGACGAACGTTTTATCACCATATCAGAAAAAGACCCTGCCTGAAAACGTACATTACACATCCTGGAAAAAGACCTATAAAAGGGCAAACTTGGGTGAAATTCTTAGTATTGGTTTCTGCCTGTCCAGACTACATGGCAACCCCAGAGTCATCTAGCTAAAACTAGCTCAGCAGCATTTCCAAAAGTCTTCATTTTAGGGGTTCTAGAGTGGAGAAGTAGTATGGACACCAAGTGTAACGGCACCAAAAGTTGTATTTTTAAAATTAAAACATAGTGTGGTTGAAGCCTTGGCCCTCCCCTCTGGCTTTATCCTCAATTAAACTGAGAGAGCAGCGTCTGTCAAATGAACTAGACACTGAATAAAGAAAAGGATCCAGTATTTTAGGTAGTATCATTGGTTGATATGGATACTAGTATCTGTATTTGAAGGATGCTCATTAAAAGACTTTTAAATGTGTGTGGCCCTTGCTGATGCAGCATGTTAAACTGAAAGGCTTTAAAAAGCAGCATGTAATATTCTGTTTTTGTCCTTTGCTGTTATCTTCTCAGCACCTCTAATCCTGTAACTACAACAAAAAAGGAACAAAAGATAAAATGTTTAAAAATGCTTTAGGGGTGAGATTACTGCTGCCTTGTACTTGTACCCTCATGACTGACACGAGAAAATCAATCTCTTCCATCTCCGTACCTTACCCTCACTAAATCTACAAGGCACTGAATATGTGTGTGTTTTGGAGGGATGCCTACTGTTAGAGAAAGTGACTGGGTTATAGGAAACGGAAAGTGGTCACTGGGTGTAAGCATGGAGGCCTGGCTTTATATCACAAGTAAATAATGTCGAAGTGGGGAATAGTTGATTAATCAACATGGTAAAAAAATAAAATACAGTTTTATTGCCACTGTTACTTTTAAAGTAGTATTCCTCTAAATATCTATGGAGAGTTGAGGTGAGAAAGTAAACTAAATATATGTGTTCTGTGTTTTTTATCCTGAATAGCAATGATTGAGTCAAGGAAGAATGGCTGATTTAGAAGCCCTTATTTTTGCCTCCGTTGAGTGAAACACTGTAAACTAGGACGTGCGTTTCTAGTGGTGTAATCTAGAAACTGGGCATGCTTGTCATCATAGAAATAGACCATAAGCTTTTGATGTTCCTTACAACTTTGCAACAGTGACTATCATCCCTTTGACACAGCTCTCTTTGCGTACAGCACCAGTCTCCTTCACTAGCCTTCATCGTCAATGACAGGCTATCACTAATGACGTGTACCCAATCAGACTGTGCTGTGGGCATTGAGCTAAATGACAAATTGGTGACTACAGAAAGAACTCTCGCTATAGAAAGTAACACATTTTCAAAATATTTTTCAGGTTTTTAGCTCACTGACTATGCTAGATGCTTTGACTGAGCCACATTTTTTCTCATCCATCTTTGACCAAGGGAACAATGTCTGTAACACCACTACTTTGTTTTTTTAGCTGTTTTGCAAAGGCTTATGCCTGAACTATGTTTAGTTAGTTAAATGTCAGTTTTCCTAACCACGTTAAAAGTAAGCCATTAAAACTCATTAACTGTTATTTTAAAAAAAACAAACTTTTTTTTATATATAAACAATTACCCCCAATCACACCAAGCCTCAGAAAATGCTTTAAAAAAGTGACTTTGATTTTTTCATAATTTGAAAGTCAAAAAGTTAAATGGTAGAAAAATGAGTCACAGAGTAAGGTCTGTTTTTGTTGTCTGTACTTCATTTTCATTTGATAGTACTTAATAAGTTGTGTCTTGTATCAACACTGAAAGAGTTTTCACACAAGTGTAGCTTGCCATTTAAAAAGAAGGTAAGGTTTGATAAACATGAATTAACTGAGTCATTATCTCATAACATACTAACAGCTGTGAAGAACTGTACTTGTGAGTCTGTTCTTTTAAAATACAGACACGTGCATGTTACTGTTCTTTTCACGTTGGTGAATTTTTGCATATTGTTCCATGTTTTGTATCCATAAATACATCTTGTTATTGTTATTACAATCTGACTATTTCAAATAACATTCTTTGTCTAGGAAGATTATCCTAAATGTAATCCTGGTTTAGCTATTTTTCCAAACACATTTTAGAGTGGACAACAAACAGTCAAATGTAAACTTCTTAGCTGGGAAGAGGGACATAATCCTCTCTCATCCCTTTAGAATCAAACCCAATCTGTTCACCCCCACAAGATCAGGATCTTCTCACCAACTTGAAGCCCCCCTCAAAATTAAGGAATGTTACAGCAGCCTTTGTCCTGTGAAAACGTACCCAATATCATCTCGGTAGACCCGGGAGATGAGGACCTCCCCCTTGTGGTTGTAGATGAACAATCCTCCAATCATTGTGGCTACTTTTCAGTCCCAACTGGCCATGGTGAAACCAAACCCCGCCTGAGAAAAGAGAGAAATAAGCCAGGGAGTTCAGGAAGGAAACAGGGAAAGGAAAAACGGGTGACAGAGAAGTGAAAGCAGTGAAAAGTGAGGGAGTGACCAACAGTACAGGGAGGCGCTTGTCCCTTACATCCGCTTTTCTCTGTCTCAGACACACACTTCTCTATTGCCAGTTGAATATACCCTGCAGCTGCTCCACTGTGGTGACTCATTTTTGATTTGTGCGCGTGCATCCACATACATGCATCAAACATCACTTCAGCACAGGTTTAAGAGATTCTACTACTACCAACCTCAATACAGTCAATTCCCTGTTTTCTTTCAAAGTCAGCATTAACAGCAGATTAGCAGCCGCCAGTTTGAAGCAAGGTGTCACCTGGTTTCCACCTACAAATCTCTTGCTCTTACTGGGTTGCATTTTACTAGCAGATGCAACCTAGATCTTATTCAATTACAAATGTAATACAAAGCAAGATTAAAAACCATACATGGCTTTATTAATCTAGAGACTGTACATCTATTAGATAATCAGTGTTAAGTGTTTATGGCTTAGACCAATCATGGGAGTTTGCCCTTTTTCAAGAATGAAGCTTCTGGAAACCAGTGGATGAAGGACATGCTTCAAATTCCTCGAAGACATGACCCAGACAACTGACACAAACGGTGCTAAGAGGGGCAATACAATACAATCATATGCCCATTATGAGTCAATTAATTTGTCAATATGGACAGTGCCGAGTCGTGACCGAACAAACTGTGCACAAGATCTGAGCGGGTTTAATCGCCCTTTTATTGGACGAAGTCAAGATGTCTGCTCAGTCGGGCCATTACCCAACGTTCATACATTTTTCATATTTCCTCATTTGTTCCGGGAGGCGATAGTTTCACTCGATACGCTTTATTTTAAATACACTTTAGTGTTTACATCATTGGTGGAGTCCTGACCTTTAGCTAAAATCGAAGTGATGGAGAATAGATCGAGTAAGAGGTAACGCTAGCTAGCTAATTTAGCTTACGATAGCAGGCTAGCTGGCACTGTTAAGCTAACTAGCGCCGAGCCGTGCGGAATTTTTAATTGACTTCCGGTTGAAAAAACAATCAGACTGTTTCAAGGATATTTAGCAGAGAACTCTACCAGTTTTCGTGAACTTAGATAAGTATGGATTCATTTAAATTTTAAGAAAATAATCTCGAATAATGTCAACGTTAACACACGGCAAAATGTCAAACGGGATGCTTTTATTTTGAAGAAAAAATAACTTCCGTTATAACAGTTGGCGCTGCTACATTGACGTCGGCTAACGGAACAGAGCTAACATTGCTAATGCTAACGTCGCCCCCGAATGAAACGGTTTCACCGGCAGTCTTAAATGGTTACCTCAATACATTCGATCATTATGATGTCTAAGCGTCTCGACTTTAGCGAACTTACCCTAGTTCTCGCACGAACGCCACCAGTCTTTCGCTCCCCGCTTGCCTTGGATATAGCCTATGCCAGATCCAGTGGGTTCCCAGTTTACACACCCGCTAATTCCGCTCCTTCCTCCTGGTCCTCTGATAGCTGTCAGCTGACCCGCCGTCCTTACGCACAACCGTTCTGCTGTGACAGGAAAAGGCGCGGCTGGAGCGATGTGTAAACCGCACCCAGGCCATATTATCATAAGCTACACTGGCCGCTACTCAATTATTACTCGTTTAGTGGTAGGTCTTTATTAATATCTATGTTTTTGACAAGGTGTAGTAGTCCCCTTTCTAAAATAAACCTGAGACTATGTTTGTATGTCGTTTTATAAATGTTCTTAGGCATTTTTTTTTTTATTTGGCTCCGGACATGGATGGCTGCTTTTAAACTTCCAACTTTAGCAAAGTGAAGCAGAAACTACTATCACTGTGCCAAAACAGGAAATAAGTCTGTCCTTCAACTAATGCTTGTGTGGGTGGTTTTAATTTTTCTGTCCCGCAGAGTCCTTCAGATTAAACTTTATATTTTGTCCACGTTATATCAAATCGACACACAACAGGAGTTTCACCCTTCCAGCCACAGGGAACAACTTGCTTACAGTAATTCACTTCTGATGCAACACACACCTACAGCCCCCTAGAAACACACACACATCTGTGCACCAGATTGCCTAACCTTCACATTCCTGATCTTGGACAGTCTGGAATCCACTGCCTTTAAATGCAAATATGACCTCAGGTACCATGGAAAAACACACATAAACACACACACACACCACCAGCACAAATTTCTGCTTTACAAAAATATGCAAAATTCTTCAAATGAAAACACAACACAAGACAGCATTAAGTCATAAAACTATATTTATAAATAAAAAGACACTTTTTCCTTGATAAAAGAGTAGTGTGAAAGACTTGGTAAGAATTTTTTTTTCCACTATACATTATCACAACACAGAGTCTGAAAATGCTCTGGTTAACAGATGAAAATGCAGTTGAGTAGTGTAAAAATGACTCTTGGCGCTGAATGCTCATGTTTAGCGTTTGAAAATGAAACTAGTTGTGACCAACTACATGTATAATAAAACAAATGCATTCTTACAGTAAGAAGGACTGCGATTCTCTTGCACTACATACAAATTTTTCCATTTCTTTCTCTCAAGTCAAGCAAACATTTAAAAAGTCTGAATAAGGTTAACGGTTAGTGTTCATTTCAGCTTTCTTTCAGAACTCTTTTCCTTGTTAGAGGTCAGGGAGATTTGAAAGAACGGAAGGAGGGAAGAGGCTTCTTTCTCTCACTTTTGATGCGGACTTGGGTGGGGGAGGACAGAGAATGTTAGATAAGGAAGGCAGAGAGGAGGGAAGAGTGAAGAAAGAACAAATGAAAAACATCCATGTAGAAAAGCGCTGAGTCATTTTCCCCAGCTGCCCGTTTCCACTGCCTCCCTCCCTCTTTTGCTCTTTGTCCTTGCACAAACTCTTCCCCACTGAGGAGTGGAAACTGAGAGAGGCGCTTTGGTTCCATCTTGAGTGAGGGGGTTTCTTCACTGAAGAAAGTATGGCCACTACTACTAGAAGAAAAGCACAAGAGAGGAGGAACGTTTTCTCTCAGCACACACGACAGGGTTGTCTCCATATCTGTTTTAAGAAGAGTGGAATCAAGGTCTTGGGTTACAGCTTTTGCAATCTTCCCTCCCTGCTGTTCTGTCATGCTGTCCTTCTCAGTCATAATGACCAGAGAAAGCCCAGTCTGCTACTTTGTAACTGACCTACAATCTGCCTCACATCACATCAACAAAGAACTCCCCGGCATTGCCCACTGCCAGGCGCAGAGACTGGCGTGAGGCCGTGAGCTCAGGGGGCACAGAGGCAAGCTCTCTGCCTGGTGGGGCACCAGGTGCAGCTGTGGAAAGATGCGGAGGCTGGGGGGGCAGGCCAGGGGGGCCATAGACAAGGCCAGGACCGTAGGCTATTGAATGGGAGTTGGCACTGCGGTGGCTGACAGAGCTACGGACGCTTCGCTCACTGGGGGGAGCCATTGAGCGCTCGCTTGGAGCTCTGTGGCTCCGGATCTCAGTTTCGCTGCCGCTTCCGCCAGACTTCCGACCCTCATTCTTACTGCAGTTTGAACCACTGCTTCCTGCAGAAAGAGTAGAAGAGACAAGGATTATTAACTCAGTATTACATACAAATATGATGTGAGGTTTAAATTAAATCTGAGTGACCTACATGAGCCACTCACTCCCATCTTGGTGTCAGTGAAGTGACGCAGGCAGTACTGACCTAATTTGTGGGAGACGCTCAGTAGAGCTGCATGACTAATGCAGACATGGTCACTGAGCATTTACAGCCTTTCACAGGCAAGACAGCTCAGGCATTACTGAGGGCAATTACATGTTTTCATTTTATTACCACAAATTGCCTGCCAGCTTTTAGGGCAAATTCTTTAGACTGATGAACTTAAAACTTTAACAGTGTCCACACTTTAAGCAACATGATATTTTTAGAAGCATGTTTGATGTCAGTGAACCTCCAGACAAACAAAAAGGTACATTTTTATCTCTCACAGTCATTTAGATGATAAACAGATCTGGGACTAACTTGGCACCAACTATAAAATAAAAAAAATCACCTTACAAGAACACAAAAAAAATAAAAACATGTTTTATCCTTTTAGCTGGTAAAATATCCAGCAATAGATTCAATTATAGTAAGCAACTACAAAATGGAGACAGGATGTCTGAGAAGTGTTGTGCAGTCAGTGGGTCCAGCTGTTGTTGGTCAGTAAATATCTGTCTTTCGCAAGCAAACTGCTCCTAAAACCACAATGTCTGCTTTTCTATTTCTACACATTCACAAAATAAAACATGTAAATAATGCAGCTTTGGAGCAGATGGAAGAGGGAATATTTTTAAATTCTTGACAGAGCTCGCTTGTTTCCTTCAAGTCTTTGAAGTCTGCTAATTTCAACATCCACTTGAGTGAACCTACAACTGTACAGCATGTGTGGGGAAAAAATGCATGTAAATATGTACTCATTAGAGTCTGAGAAGGACTGCAGCAAAGTGTAAAAAACATCAAAATACTGGAAGTATTCCTATTAATCCCTCTTTGCAAAATGACTCTTTTATGCCTTCAATTCACAACAGTTGAATACTTTTTACTGATTTGTGTTGCTTTCCACTAAGCTCTGGAGATCTACTTGAAGTTTTGTGTTTTAGATTTGCTGAGGGTAAACTGTGAATCTTTGTAACACACTGTGTAATACAGCGTTTGCAGAATTCTGATGAAAAATTGAAAAAGGGAAAAAGGAAATCTGCAGACACTGAAAGGGTTTCTACGAACATCAAAATCAAAACCATGAAAATCTAGACATCAAAATCTAGAAATGAAATCAAGCTGCTGTTCCGTGTTTGTTTAAAGGGATATTGCACAATAAACACATAAAGCAGGTTTGAACTGCACTCACCGCTGTGCTGGCTGCCTGCACTGCCAGCGCCTGGTCCACCATGGAAAGGCTGTGGCAGGTCATATGGGTGTGGAATGGGGAACTGGTAGGGCAGGGCCATGGGCCAGGGGGCTGCTCCGGGATGAGGCAGAGGGGGGAGAGTGTCCTGATCCGAGGCACCTCCACTGGAACCATCATGGTCATGCAAAGACAGGTGGGTCATGTCTGAGGAAGATAGAGGAAAAATTGATTTAGACCATTTAGCCCATTTCTAGAAAAAAAATTGACTGGTAAAATTTGAGCTTCTAACTAAACAGACACTGCAGGGGGCACAGTTAACTTTAGCACTTTTCTCTTAAAAACACTTTGCGTTTTCTTAGATCTTTGCAGATCATTGCCAGCTAAAGAGCAGACTGCCCACTTACTGCCGCAGAGGTCTCCAAAAATATAGTAACACTGCTCAGAGAAGGTGATCTTGTTGACAGTGTGTCGGATATAGCCGGCCTTCAGCAGGTTGCTGGCGTATTTACGGGCTTCTCTCCGATCTGAGAATCCTTCCACGTGATGAAAGAGCCAGTCCACCACATCAGACCCTAAAGACACAAATATACACACTTACACACCTCAGCTTATGCATATGTCATCAATTCTGCTCATCCCATTTTATGACTTTTACATGATTGAGAATAATAAGACAATACTACCACCTAAGAAACTAAGACAATACTACTGATCTGATGCAGTTTGGAGCATTAATTTACAATTATTTCAATGAAAACTGATTATTTATTTCTCACAAGGAAAATTGGTTATGATGTTGTTGGATTTGGCAAAAAAAATTCAAAATGATACAAGAAGTTTTAGGAATGACGTCAGCTACATTACAGAAACGATGAAAGTAGTCTACAACTGAACTAAACAAATAAAGAACAGAGGAGTGTGTGTACTGTGAGAGGTAATAAATGCTGCACCACGCTTTTCGCTGTCACAGACATACCAATAAAGGCATTAGCGATGGTTATCTTTAGCCACATCCTGTCTCGCACTTCCAGACCTGACTCTGGGCAGGCCATGGCCTTAGCAACTGTTGCCATGTCGCTGTGGATGGAAAGGTGGAAATCATCGAATCCTGAGAAAGAACAGAGGACACATTTACAAATCAGCACAAATAAAACTCCTGTCAGGGTAAATTAGTTTGGGTCTCAGTCTATCTGGAATTTGATGTACCAGTGTTTAGGGACAAGGAAACTGTCCACACACAAATATCAAATATCTTGAGTATAAATTTTGTTAGGTTTAATGGAAAGCACAGCTGAGTGCTGTCATCGTATGTAGACAACTTCAACATTAGCCTCAAATAATATTTGGTTTCCTGTGGTCTGGACTGTAACTCAACCCCTGTTCTGTCGTGATCATGAATCAGACTGTATTAGGCTGGATCTTTGTTTGAATTGGATTACAACTGAGCTGTTCTTGACACAGCCCCAACAAAAACTAGATAATAAAAAAATTTAATGTCCTCCCTCAAACAGTATTATATCATTACATATAATCTCACTAAGCTGCATTGCATTTCATGATAAGATGTTTTGATGTGTTTTGAAGTGTTGGGATTTACCTTTTTGTAATTTTTCATTCTTCTTGTTTAGATGTTTCTGACACTCACAAACACATCAGAAAAAGTTTTTTTGTGCATAAACCCGACATCTCTTTAATGTCTCAGTGTAGTGCAAGTTGTTGCAGCTGTGCACATAAAGAAGAGTCCCATCCTTTATGCAAAACCTAACCTTTAACTGGCTGCGTTACACTATGTACTGTCAAGGCTTTTATCAGTGAGGAAATTGCTGAAGCTAACAGATCTCTCCCTGAATGATTGTTGGACACTAAGAGAGAATAATAGTGAGTGTGGGAGGAGGACTGATTTTGAGACTTCAGCTAAACTCTACCACTGATATTTTAGATTCCAGACATATTTCCCCCTTTACACTTCACTGCAGCTGCACTTCAAAAAACTCCTGGCAACAGTACAGTTGGCTAATGATCAAAAGTGTATGAGAAATGCACCATTAAACCATAAAACTGCAGCCAAGCTTACAAGGTGGCACACAGTATTTTGTATGGCTTTTAAATCATTTGGATTTTTTTCCAAGGCATAAAAACATGTGATCATGTAAGAATTATGCTTTGTCTGAGAAGGAAAATCTACAAAAAAGTGAATCATAGAAATCTGGTTAAAAAAGTGTGTCAAGGGAGGGAAGATTTTCTTCCAGAAAGGAAGAAAAAACATCATTGTCCTTCCAAAGATTACAGGGAAGATGAACGCTGTGAGTTATGGCTTCGTTTTGACAAGAGTTATTGAGCAGATGGAAGCTGTGAGGCTGAACACATTAAATGCTGGAACAGAGTAGTTGCAGGAATGCAGAGAGAGGGCAGGGCCACACTAAATGCTGGGATTTATTAACATGTCCGACGAAGATACTGATATTACTGCAATTTTTGAGGTTGGAGGGCGGGGGCTCCAAAAATGAAAGCTAAATGTTCAGAAAGTGAAACCCTTAAACATTAACAATCCTGAACTTTTATGCCTTAGGTAACAACAGTGTAAAGGGTAGAATTTATCTCTAGTGCTTGACAAGTAGGTTTATCAGAGAGCTGACAGAAAAATTGTTTCATACTGTAATATTGATAAAAGAGGGGCAAGAAAAATAGAGCAGTACACTGCACATTCAATAAGTCTTACTAAGACAAGACAAAACGAACAGTAAACTGTGACTAACAGTCAAGGTCCGACAGACATTGCATTGCTTTGTATTAAGTGCTGGAACAGACAGCTGTAGGGGGCAGTGTGACTCACGTTCAGTCTCGGGGATAGAGCTGCTGATGGAGGAGCTGGTGGAGGTGACGGTGCTCATGGAAGGGCTCATGCCATATGCAGGGTAAACCCCAGTCATGGCCGCTGTGTGGGACACCCATGCAGCCGGGTCGATGGGTCGGATTGGCTCACCTGTTAATTAAATGGAGGGTATGCAGTTAGAGTTGATAATCTTACTCAGTACAGGATAACACAGAACAGATGGGTGTGCACGTGTCTAGAAAGAGTAATTTTAATGAAAGAGGGACAAATGCTCACTCCTGGGCAGAGCGAAGCAGCTCCGAGGGTTTGGGTCCCAGCATTTGGCCACAGTCAGGGTAATGGGGCTGGTAACAAACCCAAAGAGAAAATTCAGTTATGCCCTTGTTTTGCACCTCTGTTTTATGCAAAAATCTTTCTATTTGTTGTTGTTATGCATGTATGTATTAATGTGGGCTTGTCTGCTACTTACCCTGGCTTGTGCACTATGTCCCTCAGGACTCGAACTGCATCGTCATTGCTCATGTTCTCAAAGTTTATGTCGTTCACCTAGAGGGAGAAAAAATGAAAATTAAATATTTAAACTATCCGTCACTTTGTCGAAATAAGATATATTTGCCCAAAATAGGTTCATTATGTAAGTAAAGATAGGCTTAACATGCAATTTCTAAATATCTATACACTTAGGTAAATAACTTTTACAGTTATTCCAATAAATCCATCTACACAAAGCCATTTGTAGGACTGTTCAATATACTCTGCCATACTGAAATATGGAACAACAATTATTGAAAATGGAAGATAATAATAAGGAGCCATTAACATGGCTGACTGACACATCTTCACATACAATGTGACACATACAGTTTTACTATAAAATAACTGAGATAGCACAGAGAAAGTGGGAGTGATCATGAAAGGGAAAAGAGGAATAGATTGTAAACACAGTTTTGCAATCCTTCGACCAATCCTATCACAAAGTTCTTTTACTTCACTGCAGGTGCTGGAACTAAACTGAAAAATAGCATGCACTGACTGACCCATACACACACACACACTTTCCTGGTCCAAGGCCCAGATATGTAGAGACACACGTTTTTTTAATCCTCTAGTGCATCTTTGAGTGTCTTACTCTCACACACACACACCTGCAACAGCATGTCCCCGGGCTCTATGCGTCCGTCTGCAGCCACCGCTCCTCCTTTCATGATGGAGCCGATGTAGATTCCTCCATCTCCCCTCTCATTACTCTGACCCACAATACTGATGCCCAAGAAGTTGTACTTTTCTGTGTGGAGGAGAGAAACAAACATTAGCCCCTTTTACACTCAGATTCCCCAATTCTGATGCAAGGAAGACTCTTAATTACAATGACCTTGCTTTTCTGCAGAGAACCAAACAACACCTGCATAATGCTGCAACAGTTTAGGATTTTAGATTACACATCAGCAGTATGAAGGAAAAACACACATGATGTGCAAAACAACAGGGTTGGCATCTAGCGGCTCAGCCTCCCTCATTTTACACAGATGCTGATGAAACCTTTTTCTTGCTCCCCTGTTGGCTTAAAGGCTTAAAGGTGCAACAATCATTGTTACACTGCATTCTTTTCAAGGGAGGCAACAGAAAAGATGATCCCGCAGTAACATAGAACAAATTGGGAACACTTGCATATTTTTCCATCTTGTGAGAGGAATTTGAACTTAATCTGTGACTATATGAGGAGATTTTATTCAGCTAAAGGCCTATTTGTCCAGACAGATCTAACTGCATCTTGTGCACAAGTTCTACATAGTCAAGACACTTACCCATGTTGAGGGTAACAGTGATGATGTTCAGAGACATGGTTGAGTCTGTGATGCTGCTGAAAGATGAAGACTAAAGGAAAGAATGATGAAAAATGGTAAGAAAAGAAAAGAAGTATTAGAAGTCAAAAGCACCAACTGGAACATGAGTAAATGAAGAATTCTGCAACTGTTTTCCAAAGTATATGAGGTCTCACCCTGTCCATATTTGAGGCCTTAGGTTTCCGTCGGCGACGGCGGTGTCGTCTCATGAGACGAGAAGAGCTTTGCTCAGTGGAGCTGCTGAATCTGAATACAAGAAAAATGGAAAACATTTTAAGAAATTAAACACATACTATATGAAACTGATGTAATATAGTCATTTGTTTTTACAAGATTAACTAAACTTAAGTTAACACACTTTATAAATGCAGTTATCAGTGAAATATCTACCTAAGTTAAGCTGGAAAAGCTTGACAGATCACAGTGTGGTTAAACATTCCTGGGCAGGAACAGAAGCCATTTTCATCATACAACTTGTCTTAACATCAAATTAAAGCCTTTAAAGCCTGTCAGCTCATAACAAGAAGACCTTAAAACACTGTTTCCATACTGAGTGTGGTGCTTGCCAGGAGTTTGAGCCAACTTAAACTGTTTCTAAGACGCATACTTCCCACTTTATTTAGAAGTCATGATCTGACTGACAAATCATTGGTAAACATCCACATCCAGACATTTTTTGTTGAAGCAAAAGTCAGCTTTTTTTTCTGTGATGAAGAAAACTAATACACTGATGAGGCTTCTATCCAGATCTATAAGGAGCCTCATCAACAGGAAAAAACATCCTGAGAGATGCCTGAAGACTGAGAACAGCAGAGTCTTTAAAATAGGTTGCAGATATTTATACGACTCATGGAGGAGAACCCGGGGGTAACCACAAAAACCACCAGACAATTAGATTGTGCTAATCTCTGCCAAGGCCGATCAACTGCAATTCCAGATGCGTTGCTCAAACTAAAATGCCTGTTCTCATCGGGAACTGCACTTAGGAACAACAAACTGAAGAGCTACACAAGAAATCTGACCTGCTGGTTGCGTCATCGTCCTCTGAATCAAAGCAGGAAGTGGACTCCAGCTCACTGCTCATGAAGGACGAGCAGCTGTCGTACTCGGCGCCTCCACGTCCCATAGCCCTCGATGTGTAACCATTCTGTCTTCCACCTGCAGTGGGACAGTTAGGATGACACACATATACACAAGAGGAATGAAAATATAGGTTTCTCTATTAAAAAAAACATGAGATTACATTTAGCGACTAGAGATGGAAAATTTTTGTGTTAATACATAAGTTTTACAATACATGTCATTTCAAATTATGACCAGTTTGTCAGGAGTCAGACTCTTTACAAAGTCAATCTATTGTGCAGATTACACAGACAGCAGCAGGCTTGTTATGTCGATCATTAAAGTCACTGTGCATCCATCATACAGTTAGCTTCTCATTTATGCCATTTTGGGGAAGTCATTATGGCAACGCAAAAACCATTTTATACCCACCAAAAAATTATATTGGCAAGCAGTGAATGCTATTGAAATATAACTCAAACAAGCAGTGCATGTACCAAAAAAACACAATGTAGCAAATATCTTTCTGACCGTGGTCATTAGCATGTTTCCGTCTTGGCCGCTCCCTCTCTCTCCTTTGCGACACCATGGAGCCAGTCTCTGTGTCATTGTCCAGACTGTCCCGACCGCTTGCTGCTTTCCCACTTTAGACAAGAGACGGTGCACAGAAGCCAGAGTCAGTGTTGAACTGACTTGCACTGCATCATTTTCAAGGCAGTCAAGTTCATTGAAAAGTCATTAAAACAACTGCTTCTTGTTATAATCTCATCAGAAACTGTGCTGAGTTGAAACCCTTCTGAGGTTCAGTGTAGCTCAGGCTGCACTCTGTAGCTGAATATTAGGCAGGAATTTTCATTTTAATTACTGTTATGAGTTTTTAACATACTTTATACACTACTTTACATGCAGACAAACCAGATTGTACATAGAAATGTGGAAACCGGCAATAGCTATTCTTTATACTTTATACAAATTTGTTAAAGAAAGACTGCTAACAAAAGTTTGAGTAGGAGAAATTAGCACTCAAATGTCTAATTATTTCTGAAGAATGACAATAACCTTCTGATGATTAGGAAGAGGAAAAAAAATCAAGATTTTATTTACCCCTGTGCAGTCACAAGGTAAAATACTTTTTCTATTTAATTTGCTGTTTCCTCTGTTACCGAGCTTATTAAGTGCACAGACAGACTCATTCAGAGACACATGCATGCAGCCAAATGCTAAGTACGCATGGCATCTCTTTCTTTCGCAAGCATATACACATTACGCAAAAATTCCCTGTTACACAATACGATACAAAGCCTTTTCTGAATATACTGACTGATAAGAAGGTGGTCTTGAGTCTCCGATGCCCCCAGTCCTCTCCAAGGGGGGCGCAGCTTCCAAACTATCTGCCACTGAGCCTGCATCTGTGTGGGCCCCGTCTCCAGAGACCAACTGCCAACAGACAGAATCAGGTCAGTCAGAGGGATGAGACAGACACTCAAGAGGGATGAACACACTAGAAAACACACAAGTGGGCAGCAGACCCACGTCAGAGCACTTCTGTGTTTACGCAACATAATAATCCGTTGCTGAGTGGTATATCTTGTTTTAATGTCACTGTCTTAAGGCCTGTCAAGAGTTAGGAATCACAATGTCTTATTTATGTAAAAATGTATTTGTTTTCTACTTATTTCCTGCTAAAAGAGCAGGCAGCTGTGGATTCGAAGAGTTGTGAAAGAGAGAGCATGTGCCAAGACTCGTGATTTGTCTACCTGACAGGGTTGCCAGAGTTACAAAAGTGTGGGAAAAAGTGTGATCAAAGAGAGTATGACAGTGTTTTCAGTGGAAATTACAGGACTGATATTTAACATCAGAATACATGCCTGTTTACATTTCTATAATTTTTTCCCCTTACTCTGAGCACATTCCAGTGAACATTAGTCCTGCTCACATAAGTTTTTTTCTTCCATTCTGCCCTGAGTCTTGAGTTCTGCAGCATCTTGGATCTTATTCATATCAACAATGAAGCATGTACATGCATGGTTTAAAAGTTAACAAGCAATCAGTCCAAAACAAACTACAGCAATAACAGCCTACAGTTGGTTAAGGAGATAAAACCCGCTAGTTTTTTATGTCATAGATTGACTATTTGTGACTAAAGTTCTACACTTTTTCTACAGTTATACTGTATATGTTGTTTAAATAGACTGCTCTGCTCACCTTCATAGAACAACAGCAGGCACAGGTTGTAGATTTTTACATTTCTAGCACCACATTTAATGTTTGCATCACCACTCCCATCAAGTTAATCACACACTTCTTAATGTTTGGCTGTGCCTTACACTGGGCTTATTAACTAACATTACTTTCATTATCGGTTAATCATTTGACCAATAAAACGTCTGATGAATGGAAAAGTGCCAATCACAATTTCCCAAAAACAGAGGCAATGTCTTAAAATATATTCAGAACAAAAGTCCAAAACACAAAGATGTTAATATAACTAAGCTGTACATCAAAACAAAAAAAAAACAAAACAAAAAAACCCCCAAAAACCCCCAGTAAATCCTCACATTTAGGAAGCTGGAGATTTAAATATTTGGCATGTTGCACCTTAATCCATCAGCTGCTTCAACTGTACCTGACACTTTAAAAAGACATTATTTTTTACTTGTGTGGAACCTGCTTTGAATCAGAAAGAAATGTTAGGAGAGGCTTTTACTGCAGAGTCTTTATAAAAAGAGAGAAATCCATTCATTAAAATGACTCCAACGCAGTTTTAGTTTTTCCGTGTCTTTTTGTGTGACTGACAGAGAACACAAGATACCAACTTTTAGTTAAAGAAAACTGGCAAACAAGTGGGCACAATAAGAGTTTTGGAAAGAGTAAGAGGTTGCTCATCCACTAAAAAATGAAAAAAGAGCAGTTCAGAATTTGCAGTGCAATAGGATGAAAATAAATCCTATGGGGATTGATAGAAGACTAATGAACATAAGCACTACTACCCATTTTGTTTACACTCTGATTCCATTCATATTTATATACATTTAACCTGTTTGATTTTAAGCTGACAGGGAGGTTGTCAGGAAAGAGGAGAGGTGTATTTACAGCAGGACAGTTGAGATGCGCTGAGCTAAGTTGTTTGCCTGATATCAGACAGAAATGTCAACTCGATACACTGCTTCCATCTGCAAAATCAGTTAAGTGAACTCTGTGGAGTGGGTGGATTCAAAAGTCTGGACTCAGGCAAGTAAGTTGTAAAAAAAAAAAAAAAAAAAAAAAAAATTATGGACAAAAAATGTTTGTCAGCTCACAATGAAATACAACAGGCAAAACAGAGGATGCTGGCCTGTTGTGATGTGATGATAGCAGGCTCAGCCCTTGCACCCCAAGAGGACAATCCATCAGGTCATTGAAACAACAGATGAACGGTGGACACAAACAAATGGACGTACTGTAACAGAGATAACGTCTCGTTGTACATGGAACATTTCAACAGCAGAGATAACAAAAAGATTCACACACATTTACAAAGAGAGGAACTGGCTTTGAACTACAGCCAATGATTCGACCATGTAGTCAAATTAAAATGACCACAACAGAAGGAGGCATCAGGACAAGAACACTGGATTATACACACGCACATCTAATGATAACATTATGTAAATGATTCTGAAATAAAACCTGTGATTATAACCACACTGTGCCAAATTAACCAAATGCATCAGGCTTTCACAACAAGACACAAAAAACTCTTTCTCCATACTTTAGTCTTCCTGACCTGCAAGATTTAATCTTCCTGTTAGATGACACGCATTGAGGCTTTTTGTTATGGGGTATTTTCCCTTCTATCCTGTGATTTCACTTGCTCTTAATTCAATTTCAATGTTGACAAGAGAGGCTGTGCACCAGCACCAGATGTCTCTTGTGTTGTCACAGGAGAGTCATTGCAAAGAGCCTCTATATGAGACACTACATTCAGGTACACGTCTGTATGCGTGTGGTTTGCATATTGTGACTAGCATGCATGGGGATGTTTTTAAAAAGGGAGATTCAATGGTTTTAATTTCAAAAAAGTGCTTGAAAACACATGAGCAGGGTGATGGATGTGTGTGTTGCTCCTAGGATCATTATGTGATAATGATATTGTAACACAGATGCAGAGGGCCTCTCCCTTGAGAGGGAGTATGTTTGTGGTCACTGGTTAACAGATGGGAATCATTGTTATACATGCACGCACGCAGTTGCCCCACAGCCACTTGAAAACACAAAATACAGTGAACACAGACAAGCGCACAACAACAAATAGTTACACCAATCAGAAAATTACTCCAGGATGTATTTTGAACCTACCCATGACACCACACGTCCATTAAAACAGGGCAGCTTAGCATTGTCGTCAGATATTTCCTCCTTTACCACCCTGTAAAGAGAACAAAGCTCTGTTTTAGTAAACCTGGACCAACACAAAAGCACTCTCAGGGGCAATAAAACATGAGACTGCATTTAGAGGCAATGGAGATGGGCAATTCTTTCACCGGCCAGAACAGACACTGACAACTGGGACAACCAATGCTGATTTAATAGTGCACTTACTACACTATTTTTAAACACTGCCAGCCAGAGGTATTTAATAAAGCCTATAGAAAATATCACTTCTGATGTGTAATGTAAAATAGATTATTCCCTGAACCTTTCTGCAAACAGAAAACTGGTCCTTGATGCTTTCACCAGGTTGAGGAAATAACATATCTTAGAGGAACCCGGGACTAGATAAAGTGTAACATTTCTGCATACAAGCATGTTTTACAGTCTTATTGAATGTAGATTAGGAACCACTGAATTTTGGCTGAACATGAAAAGTCTGTCAATCAAGACTTTATCAAAGGCTCCTTTAAAAAAAAAAGCTCTTATCTCTGAAACATCAGGCATGTTAAGATTTCTTGCGTGGACACCCCTTCACTTGAATGTTAATGAATTCATTCAAACATGTGAATTTCCAGCAAACCTTTACATCAATCTTCCACAGACTGCTCGCTTGCCAGAAGTAGATGTCAGAAAGTACTTCAACAACACTGTCAAAAAGTCTAGAGGACAAATCAACCCAAGACCACAGGGGATGGCAAGATTAGCTGTGCCTTTCAGAGAAGACGGAATAGTGATGGCTGGTTACTGAGACTTCCTTTTAAAGTCAAGGTAAATATGAGCGGCAGTCTCTATTCCAGTCCGACAGGTTGCTCAACCTATACCACAGCTTAGAGTAAAGGCTTCCATATAGATTAATTCACAAATGTACTTCCACACTTTTTACATGAATAGCTGTGGGTCCCCTCAAAACATGTCTTTCCCACTTGCAAATGTTATAAAGTTGATGCCCCACCCTAGTTTGAGTTTAGCCAAAAACAACTTTGGAAACCTGGCTGAAACGTTTAAAAAACAGTACATTCACCATTTTTCTAACTCTGTAAGAACGCATTGTGTGGAGGAACATAAAACGTCTACTTTTCCAGCCATGTTTTAACACAAAAGGACACGCTCATAAAGCTGCCAGAGTGATGAACAGGGCATTCCTGTGTCCAACTCTGCATTCCTCGGGCTAATAGACAACAACAGCAGGGGCCTGCTAGACTCACTGAGTAACTGCAACTGACCGTTTACATTCTGACGTTAGCCTGTTAGCAGAAACATACCATAGACTACATTAGCTCCACCGCAACTGTCAGTAGTCACAACACAACTGCTTATTATCAGTGTTGTCAACGGCCCCTGTTGTCACTTTATCTAATATGGGTCAAAATGTCATTCAGCACTCACGCTGGTGTTCGTGAAACTGACAAATACCAAACTTGGTCAGACGAAGTCAAGGCACAAGAAGCATACGCTAGCCACACAGGCAATGTAAACAAACGGGGTCGGGACGCTAAACAGACCTGCTAACGCTTCGAGCTCGTCGCTAGCAGCTAACAAAGGAATTGCAATGGAAGTAGCTAGCAAATGATCGACAGTCAGGCAACGTTAAAACAGATGACAAGCAAACTGGAGGGGGTAACAACTAAGTTAACGTTAAGCTAGCTACCCTAACGGAGAGAAAACCCAAGGGTGTTATGCGGTTTCCACGTTAAACACAATAACCCTTTAACAGTTACCCGAAGTCATCGTCCATAGATTTGAAGAAGAATTTGTAATTTGGTTTCTTGAGGACATTTTTGAAGTCTGCCAGAGTGACTTTGTCCGCCGGCACCGACAGTTTCACCAGATACGGTGTCTCCTGGTCGTCGAGGTGGTAGATAATTTTGGTCTCCCCCATCTCGGACTGCGGCTAAGGCGAGGCAGGCAGGGTGCATCAAGCCGAGGGCCTGGCAGGCTCCCTCTCGGGCCCCGACTCCCCGTGGCGCTGGCGGCGGCTGTGCCGTGGTCCTCCCGGCTCTCCCTGACTGACCGACACGCTGCGTAGCCCTGGTTCTCGCTTTTTTTTCACGCCAGCTCGCTAACGTTACGCCTGCCTTTCTATTAAAAAAGCACCTTGCTCCTCCACAAAGCGTCCTATCACCGTCCGAAGACTGAATCGCGTTTGTCCTCGTTTGAATCAAACTTCCAATATGCCGCCGAGTTCTTCGAAATATGTGGAAAGAGACGATCTGAAAATGCAGGAAAGATAAACAATCTCAGAAAGATCGGTTTTCCCTTCTCGCTAGCTGCCAACCTCGGCACTTTGTTGCACACGAAACCGCATAAAATCGTCCAGGCCTGTCTCGGAGGGGCGCCATCCACAGGAGAGGAGGAGAGTGACAGCTTTCCGAGGTATTACGTTCCTGCTGCAGTGCATGAGTCAACAGAGGCGCTCATACAGAAAAGGGCATGGCCCCCCTCAACCAGAGGGATCTCCCGCATGGAGGAAAGACAACCTTCTGATGTGGCATTAAGGGCTCAGACATTTGCTTATCTGATGGTTAAGTTTAAGGAAACTCACTAGGTTGCTTCAATTACTCCAAAATTACTCAGAAAAAGTAAAATATCAAGTTCATTCATTGTTTGTAAGATGTCCTCAGTATTTTATTGATCTGAATAACTAAGTTCACTTTATAACAGTATCTTAGGAGCAACTGAAGAGCAAACTGTAAATGTTCTAGTGTAGGCCCACTGTAATTAAATGAACCATCTTACAGTTATTACCAGTGATGCTGTCTGAGGAGTAGTGGTGAGCAAAATAAAGGAGGCACCAGCTTCATGCAAAAGGGGACCAGTGAACACAAAGTTGTAATGCACTTATAGTGTCACAGTTCTAAACCCTGAGTAAGACATAAATTGTTTTATTATTTTTCTTAAATCTGGTTTAAAGTATAACAACTACATCTCTGCTGATTTGTTTTCTAAGCAAAGATGTGTGTGAAAATATCTGTATTTGTCTCTGATTTTAAAAGGTAAACTCTGATTAACCCGTTTTTACATAATTAATTAATTAATGAGTTCCATCAGCATGTTACAGTGGTTCTCAAACAGCAGGGTGGGCCCCACTGGTGGGTGAACGATGGAGTCAATGCAGGCGTTTTAACTGCTAGTATGAAACACTCTTTAGTCAAATATGAATATGTACAGCAACTCAAGTTTATTGGATTGGATGAATTATGTCATTACAGACGACAGAAAGTAAAGAGTAAATAAAACATATCACTCAATGAACAGTTAGTGAAAGCTTCTCAGACAATCAATAAATGGTGTACAAAATGGTGAGTCTGAGAGAGACGTGATCTGTCTACATTTCAAAACATTACTGATATCTTCATCATCCTTATCTACCAGTTAAATTTTGCAACTCCAGTAGGCGGACATGACAATATAATATTTTTACGTACAAATACAAAAAAGGGGGAAGGGGGTTTGGTCTCTTTCTCTTTTATTAAATATGCTCTGAAGAGTTCTTGGGAGCAGAGTGGTCAGGCAGGTCTTAATCATCTAGAAAGTCATCATCAAGGTTAACGTCTGTGGTGTCAATGTCATCCAGCTCCATGTTGTCCAGATCCACTTCCAGCTCATCCAGAATCTACATGAAAACACACAAAGAAGAATGAGTTTACACAGGGAAAAGATGAAGATGTAGTTATTTTATACCTTACTGTATATTTCTCGCTGGGAGAACATACACTAAAAAAGGACAAAAACATGATGAAGATAAGTCTAACCTGATCTTTCTGTGAGAATTCAGGGATTTCCTCCTCCTCTTCCTCCTCTTCCTCCTTGACTGCTGCTGCAGGAGCAGCAGGTTCAGGCGATGAAGATGTTACAGCTGCTGCTATCGCTGCAGCCACAGGAACTGCTGCCACCGACTCCTCAATATCCTGTGTCTAGAAAATGTTGTCAATAATAAAGTTTGAGTATCACTGAGAAACAACTCCTGTTTTTTATAAACCTTTTGTAAAATCAAATCGAGAGGTTAAGAGGGTTAAAAAGCATGAGGTCATAAGTAATCAGATTACAGTTAGATCAAAGTTGGCTAAATAGCGAATGTTGTGTACTGCGCACAAACCTCGGACACATGAGGAATCAAGGTTCCTTTGGGCTCGTATCCCTGAGCCTCCTCAAGAATATTTCTGTCTTCATTGAGCTGAAAAATGTTGGAGTTTGTTAAAATTCAAGACAGGATATTGAGATATAACTCTAAAAATATGGTCTGCACACAAAATAACTATTTAATTTTTCTATTAAAAACTCACTGTGACAAG
>JAPZDV010000004.1:9119063-9138662 GCA_029814665.1 Acanthurus lineatus | reverse complement strand
TTGAGTATCACTGAGAAACAACTCCTGTTTTTTATAAACCTTTTGTAAAATCAAATCAAGAGGTGAAGAGGGTTAAAAAGCATATGAGGTCATAAGTAATCAGATTATAGTTAGATCAAAGTTGGCTAAAGAGTGGATGTTGTGTACTGCACACAAACCTCGGACACATGAGGAATCAAGGTTCCTTTGGGCTCATATCCCTGAGCCTCCTCAAGAATATTTCTGTCTTCATTGAGCTGAAAAATGTTGGAGTTTGTTAAAATACAAGACAGGATATTGAGATATAACTCTAAAAATATTGTCTGCACACAAAATAACTATTTAATTTGTCTATTAAAAACTCACTGTGACAAGAGGATAATCTTTGGCAGGCCTAGTGGTGCCCAAGCAGGTCTCTCGAAGGTAATGCTCAGCTGCAAAGGCTTCTTTCAGCCCTGGGAACAGATTCTCATACTCTGTAGGGTCTGCCAGGGACTCAGCAGCCTGAAAAGAATATACAGTACAATGATTCATGGTCAAGAAGAAATACCCAGATATTTTAACTCTTTCATTCTCTTTTTAAAATGGGAAAACTTTTGGTTCAAAACTGCTGGAGTTGAAGTGAAGCTCAATAATCTACAATATTCTCAACTGTAATCAGGATTTTTCAAAGCCATATTGATGCTGATTGTTTTCTCTTACTTTAACTTTACTTTTACACAAATTCTTATTAAAGCAATAATGTTGATAATATAACTGACCTTCTGGTTGATCTTTGCCAGGTTCTCCCTCCACAATTTAACCACACGGGACACCTGACTGGGTAGGTAAGTGCGAGCCAGGAAGGCAGCTTCAGGTAGTCGGTTTGTCCTAATCAGAAGCTCCAAACATTGATCCAGCCTGTGGAGAAAAGATGACATGTTAAAAAAAGCTACAAAGGTTGATACATGTTCCATATGAACAATATTAATCCTTCTTGTAATCTGTCCACTGATGTCACCACCTTTTGGTCTCAAACATCTAGTACTCACTTCCCCTGCAGAAAGTAGGTCATGAAGGCCACATTGTTCTTGCCATCTCTCTCTGCCCCCTCAGCGAGCTTGCCCACCATTGTGGCGTTACCAGAGGCAGTGGCAAGGAGGAGCAGGCCACCGTAATCCTGGGCGTGATGCAGGCACTCCTGAGCTAGGCCAAATTGACACTTACTGATAGCCAGCTCGGCTAGCTGCTTCCACTTCTGCTCCGACTGCAGAAGATAAAATAACAGATATAAGAAAATGTCCTGTGGGACTCTTTGAATTCTTCAACCTTTTTAAAGGAGGGGAAAGTTGAGAAATGCTATGAGGCACTCTCTTACCTCTGCCTCTACAGCCAGCTGATAGGCGATCTTCAACTCTCCCAGCTGCAATGCTAGCTCAAACCTGTGCTCTGGGTCTGTGGACACAGCCAGCGCCTGCTGCTTAAAACCCTGAAAAGACAAAGAAACCAATATTATCTGCATAAGCAACAAGCACAAAGTGTATATCCTTGTATTATTAAAAAACCCTGCCAACAAAATACTTAGTGCATAAACAATGTGTTGATGACGGCGCAACTTCATGCTACCATTTTCATAATACAACTGTATATTTTCTGTTTTTGAAGGAAGTTACATTCAACAGACTGCAATTTGATTTAAAAAAAAAAAAGAAATGGAGTTTTACTGTATTTTCTTACCTGTTTCTCCAGGAAATGGGCCACCCTGGTTCGCTGCTCTTTAGGAATAGTAGGCAGAACCTTATCAGCCATTCCAAAGTCCCTCCTCATCACAGCAGTCTGGTACTCCAGGACGGAAACCAACAGGGAGTAGCTGACAATGTTGAGCTCCTTGTCTCCAAGGTACAGACGATCATCCTTTGGTATGTAACCAAGCAGGTACATGGTTCTGCACAGAGAAAAGGTACAAAAGATGCAGCAATCACATCAGCTTTTGGAGCTTAGAAGCTGTTTTTCTCAAATTTGTATGCAACTGTGAGGGGTCCACTCTATTATTAATCTCATTAGCTTGAAGTTTACAAGTTACTTGAGAGATACACCGTGTTCACTGTCTCAAAATAAGTCATATACCAACTTGATTTCAAGCTGAACAATCTGTATTTGTACCTGTCCAGGTGAGCAATAGTGACAATCTCTCCTCCGACATAGTAGTTGAGTCTGTTCACAGAGCTGGTGTAGATGAAGCAGTCGCCAACCCAGAGTCCAGTCTTTACAATCTCCTGGATCTCTCCCTGGACCTGATCACAAAAACAAGGACATTTAAGTGCTAAATGTAATGTAAAGTTTTAAGGTGATGAAAACACTTATCTTTTTTAAATAGAAAAAATTAAGTTGAAGCTATGCTATGGTAAAACACTTTTAGATTCAGGGATACATATGTTAATACCCATAAGTACTTTTAATACCAATATTGAAACAAACAAACAAACCAACAACAAACAAAAATGTAAGAATGCACTCCTAATAATGCCTTATATACATGCACATCCACACACCCACCTCAAAGGCATCTTCAATACCATCTTCAGTCACTCCTTCATTGTTCTCTTGAGAGGCAGCTACTTTATCTGCCATATACCTCAGAATGAAGAAAGACTCCTCTGTAGCAATGCAGACAAGTTCACCAGAGTCTGACCAGAAGATCTGGACAAATTACAAATGAGAGGGGGAAAAATGGGTAAAGGAGAAAAAAACAGAGTTACTAAAATTACTGGACAAAAGCCTCTGGTAAGCCTTTTCTAAATTGTTTACATCCAGTGTTATTAAAGATCAAGATATAAAAGCAAAATTGCATTCAAAGCTACTTAGATATATCCACACATAAACTGTGTGCAACATCAATATATGGAAAAAAATACTATGATAAACTTTTCCAGAGTCTACATAATATTCTACAGGGAAGGGCCAAAAACAATAATAAAAAGTGAGTCAGTCATACATGTTTGGGCTG
This sequence comes from Acanthurus lineatus, assembly GCA_029814665.1. NCBI lineage: Eukaryota > Metazoa > Chordata > Actinopteri > Acanthuriformes > Acanthuridae > Acanthurus > Acanthurus lineatus. The sequence continues at coordinate 9,135,697 of JAPZDV010000004.1, read as the reverse complement.
GATCTCAATGCGGCGGATCAGCTCTGTGTTCTCCCAGTCATAGAATGCCAGGCCATTCACTGACCTCACTCCAAGCAAGAAACCTCCATAAATCCCTGCGGGGAAAGACAGGAAAACATCCAATGAGAAAGACTGTGGGGACTATACTCCTCCAAAACCACAAGTCTACTATATAATGATGTTTAAATCACCTTCAGCTCCAAAGTCAGGCTTGAAAGATTTCTTTTCTTTAAAATTTTTGAAGATTTTCACAATACTGTTGCTTTCTCTGATGGCATATCTGTAATAAACAAAAGATTGTAGCAATTACACTCAACACTGGTGCAGAGGTATAGAGCAGAGTAGCATCTCACCTATTTCAAACATTGTACTTACTCGGACGAGTCATGTGCCCAGACAAACTCTTGTGCTGAGCCAAAGCTCTTGTTCCTCAAAGCCATTGCAGTATAGATGATATATTCTCCATCTCCACACACCACAACAAACCTGTTTAACACAAAAACACAAATGAGTGAAAGTAATATTAGTATAAATTTACCTCTTATCCGACTACAGACTACAAACATTTTTGCCGCTAATGTCTTCCTGTTTCTTGAAGCAAATATAATATTAAACATAAAAAAAAAACAGCCGGGGGGCCTTGTCCGAGTATATTCATACCTTCCATTAGGGTTATGCTGGATAGTCTGGGGGTAAATCTCACAACTGCCCATGTCTTTGACCGCTAATGGTAGCCTCTCTCCATCCTTGATCTCAGCATCACCCATGGCCTTCAAGTTGGCTTGCTGTATTTCACTGTGTTTTGCCCAGATGATCTTCCCATTAGTGTCCATTGACATAGCTGGCTCCTCCCGACCCACCTACACAGCAGAGGGAGATAAAGAGGAAAAAAGGACATTTTAGTTTTGGATATTACATCACATTCACAAAATATTTTATCCTGATTTCTTATTTATATGTAAAATTACTTATTTATATGTAAAATAACTTATTTATAATCACTTATTTACTATCAAAATGAGTCTTCTGCTTACTTTAATAATGATGCTGCCTTCATCATAGCCCAGCGCAACATTGTTTGAGCCCCTGAGGCCACACACACACCACACTCTCTCCATGCCATAATTCAGAGTGCTCTCCAGGCGATAGGTGCTTGAGTGCCAGATTCGCACCGTACCTACAGATGGGAAGGTAATGTTGCATGAGATAATTATCAGTGAGGTCATGAGATTAGGTATGTGTGTAAAGAGGTGGAGATGAGTGAGTCTACTGCCCACCATCCTCTGATCCAGTGATGATGATGGGCAGCTCTGGGTGGAAGCTGACACACGAGACATTCTGGGCGTGGCCCTCCAGAGTCTGAACACAAGTCTTATTCTAAAAATATGCAGAGGAGGGCGGTTAAAACATAATTTATTCAAATTACTCTATACTCTGCTTAAAAGCTAATAGTTCCATGATCAATCATGATCAATGTTCCATGATGTTCTGAGGCTTATTATCAACTTCCCTTAAAGGAAGTGAATGAAAAGATCTCTCACCTGGTAGTCCCAGATTTTCACTTGGCGGTCATCAGCCCCAGAAATGAGGTAGGGCTTGTCTCCTCCACTGTAGTAGTCAATACAATTGACTCCTTTCTCGTGACCCTCCAAAGTAAAATTGGGAGAAGAGGAGCCTAGCTGCCAAACCTGAAACAATCAAGTGCACATGACACAGAGTCATTAAATGTACTTCAAATGTCTTATAGTAAGGTAAGAACAAGCTAAATCTATAATCATTAAAGAAGATGCAGAACTGTGGTAGGATCTAGGTGACCTGAAGTACTTGATCAATGGTGCGCTAAAATGAGCAGCACTAAAAGTGATCACAGCATCCGTGAGAGGCCTTACCTTAATCGTCCTGTCTAGGGAGGCACTGGCAAACTGGTTGTTGTCCTTGGGGTTAATGACAATTTGCATGACATAATGAGTGTGACCCTCAAACACCTGGCTGCATGACCACTTCTTATCCCAGTCCCATAGTTTGATCAACATGTCATCTGCAGAGCAAGAAGAAATAAATTTGAGGACATGAGCACACAAAATGTAAATATAACTGAGGACAAATGCCTGATGATCAAAAATTGGAAGAGTCTAGGATGCACTTTTGCCTAAAATATAAATGGTTTTCTAGCTTACCACTGCTGGTGAGAATGTAGGGCTGGGTCGGATGGACAGCAATGCAGCGGATGTAGTCAGAGTGGGCCTCAAACATGTGTACCCGCTCCAAGGTATTGTAGTTGAACACACGAATCTGCATGTCATCCTGTGTGGGAAGAAAAGTAGTTTGGACATGAATACTAGCTGAGTACACAGCTTGTTAAATAAGTAAATAAAATTTACAACACGGCAGATACCAACACAATACTTAAACCAAACCGAGTTAATCACATTAAAAATAAAAGTATTCATGGATTTTTTAAATTATCCATTCACAAAATTTTTATTCATGTGATCGGTTTACAGGGACTACAAACTTAACGTGAATATAAAATCCAGTTGCAAAACTTTTACATATAGAGATTCTAAAAACTCTCTTTGTAAAAATAATTTGCAGAACTGCTGGTGTGGAGTGTCTTCGTTGCAATCCCAAGTAAAACAAAAGAATATCACTCACCGCTCCAGTGATCACCCAGTTCTTCCTTGCCACAAACTTAGACGCTCTGACAGGGAGGTCACATACTTCAAAGGTCTTCACTAGAGTCTGAAGAAATATAACATTTTTGACTTGATTATGGTTTGCTCCATCATCACTGCTTTTAACATGAATGTTTAGCCGTCGCTCTTTTCATGCTGTTCAGCGCAACATTCAATGGATGGACGAATGATTTGTGATCATACCTGAGTTTCGTGGTTCCAAACACAGACACTGCCGTTGTACAGACTGGCCAGCATCCATGGCTCAGTTGGGTGAAGGTCCACACTCTTCACTCGGTCTGACCTGGCTGTCAGCCTCCGCTTAATATCCAGCCTCAGAGGCTAAAAAGACAGAGGACCTAAGTGTCTTTTCATGCTGTTCAAACAGTCGTATGAGTTGACCCACACAAGTATTTACAAAATGGTAAAAACCATATAGTGTCAATGGAAAAGCCCAGAATAGGGCAGGCAGTAGAGCCAGAGCCACTGTTAGCATGCAAACATTGAGTCTATTTGAATTAAATGTTTCCGATCGTTTTCTGATTGTACTTCCTATATACATTCATTCGATAACTAAGTCAAAACAGCGGTATGAACAAACAGAGATGACAAACAGCCATGGTTTAAAGATGTTAAAACTCCGTTAGCTACCAGCTTTTAAGCTAACTGAAGCTAGTTAGCCGCTAGGCTAACGTACTTAGAAAGATGCGATATTTTGTGACTCTGTTTCACTGTCTATTTAAAATAGGATTCGGGTGACAGACAAGCAAACAAACATGCTGAGAATGATTTTGATTGTCTATTACCATGTTTTTTATCCCTGTGTTGTTGCAATAAGGTCAGATAAATGTGTTGTGAACAATTGCAATACGGATCCTGGTCTTCCGAGCAGTTGTTACTGACGTGGAAGTTCCTGATGCCCAGTCTCGCGAGAGTTGCCTTTGCGTTGGAAGTGGTGACGTGACATTAAGGTCAATCAGCTTCAACAGTATGCAGCCAGACTCCTATGCTTGCTTGCTAGGCTGCCACGGTGACAGGAAGAGAAAACCTGCTCGGTTTGTCGTTACCAGTGGTTAGACTGTTCACATGACTGTTCAGCACTTTGTTGTTACAGTTACATGAATATAAATGTATCCTCACTAACTTAGTTGTATTCGATGTCTTGTTTATAAAAGTAAAGGGGAACATTGGTAGGGGCTTTGATTTGTGCAAGATGTCAATATTATAATGTTTTTAAACATCTTACAGAAGCAACGTAAAGGCAACTGATAAGATTTGTTTTTAAGTCTACTTAGGAAAGTTTCTTTTAACGTGCAGAAGTTTGTTTATTAAGTTTAAACCGTTAGTAGAATCTTTTAGTGACCCACTTCAGTATAATTTAACACAAGTTATTTTTGGCCTATTCAATTTAATATGAACAGATTTCAAAGGTGTCATTTTTGTTGCTTAGACCCATTATAGTATCATTAGACCTCATCTCGTTTTCCCTCCAACGTGCTGCCATATTATTCCACTAGATGGCGATTTGAACATTTTCTTATAAAATACCTGACAAGATGTGTTTAATGCAATGTGTAACTGATGAAACAATGTAAAAAAATAAAAATAAAAGTAACTCCTTTGAAAATCAGTGAATTATTCTCTTGTATAATATGTGGCTAGTTAGACATAATGTTAAATTCCCTTGACAAGTATGTTAGCTTTAGACTTTTCAGAAACCACATTATTGTCCCTCTCTTCTGTTAAAAAGTACTTTTACTATTATTATTAGTATTAGATCCATTATAAACAAACCAATCTACAGTCGATTCATAATATTAAAAAGTTTGCCTCTATTCACACATGACCCATGTTGTTTATTTATTTATTTCATTCTTTATTTTGAGAAAACACATTATTTAAAAGCAAACAAAGCCTAATAATTAAGAAAATGACAACAGATGCATTGCCTTTTATTCTTTTTTCTTGAACACCTGAAGACAAACTACATCTTCACACGTCAGCTCCTGTGAGAGGAGAATAACTTTGTTAATATCATTAAGCAGAGAGATAATTTAAGAGAAATTAATTGCTGATTATTTCTTAGCAGTAACCTAAAACTGTTTAAACCACCCTTAGCATACTCTTAACCCCAGCAGCTCAATCTAATTATCATGACAGATACAGTCAACCCACCAGATAGAGTCTATCTCCTTCGATCCAGTGTTTCCAGCCACGGTTGGCCTTCTCTCCTTTCTGAGTGCACACCAGCTTGTCTGCCTCCCAGGTTACCAAACTCTAAAAAACAACATGCAGTGTATTTACAAACAATGGACTGAATTCATAACTCTAATGTATTTTTGATTTGGTGTTAAAGGAATTCCTCTGCAGACAAATTTGTCACTGAAACTGCCTGCTTTAATATCTTTTACCATTTACAGCCTAATAAATGCTCATCAATTAAGGATTGTTTCCATGTTGATGTGTAATAAGCACAGAATGAAATCAACTTTTCTGGGTGAATTCATTATATTTGCGCATCTTAACACACAAAATTATATTCAGTCAGTAACAGTCATGGGGGCTTTGTGGAGTCTCAGATATAAAAACTGTCACAAATAAGCTTTGTGTTGTCTCAGAAATTACACAGTAATTAAACATTCACAATTAATGAAGCTTTATGTTTTATGAAGAATTCTACAAGATGGCAAAAATACAATGCTTTATTTTTTCCATTACCACTTATTAATTAATTAACTAAATAAAAAAATAATCTTAATCACACACATGAACATTTTTTGTGGCATGATAAATCAAAGGGGTGCAGATAAAATGCCTCTTGGTATCAAATGCACCTCTAGGAAGTCATTTTGTGCAACAGAGCAAATGAATGTCAGTGATTTTTATGGGAGGCTGAAGATGTAAACATGATATTTAAGCTTATTTCCCCTGAGCTTCTTTTTCAAAAGTATTCTGTCTGTTGGCCTTCGATGTAACTGTGCATCACTGCTAATCTCTGTTCATTCCTTATCATCAGCCCACCACTGTTGATTGCGTCTGTTTTCAGCACTGATACCAAAGATCAGTTTTTGCCCTGGTCACGCTTAGATAACTTCTTTCTCATAATCACATAAGCTACAAGGAAAATGGGAAATACTGACTCCTCAGATAAACTTTCACCGATTTCTGTCATTTCAAGGACTCCATATGGGAAGATCATCCACCTTGACATTTCTGTTGTCTAGTCCTTTGGTGTACTCATCAAACTCAACGCCTACAGTGAAGGTGAGCTCATAACTCCTCAAGGTGCTCAGTGTTTTGAAGTCGAACTTGTCTCCATTTTGGGTCACCACTTTGGTCTGAGACAGGGAGTTGGCAATTTTCCTTGTGGCAAAGTCAATATCTAGGACAAGGATTGAGAGACTTTATTACACATTATTACCTATACTGTTTAGAGTAGCCATATTACAGAACATAATTCATATTTTGACTGGACTAGATGAGATAATGTTGAAATTTTTACTCTCTCCAAGGTTAGCTTGTAGCATGTAATCTTATTTTCCATGTCTAATTTAAACAAAAAAAGTTAACTAGGCATGATTTTAAATCTGAATAATTTCAGCATTTGACATTATTGTTGTTGTATATTCAAGAATCAAACAGCTACCGTAGATAAATCTCTTTGCATCAGCTCCAGATTGAATCAAACTGTAACTGAAAAACTTTTTACACAGAAAGTTCAAGGGACCATGAACTTGGATGTTTTTTCTAATTGTGAAGCTTGTTAGATCACATCACACTAAAACATTGATTTAACAGAAAAATAAGACATCTCAGACTAAAATGAAGAGCTTCTTACTCAGTGCTTTCATGTAATCCTCAAAATTCTCATTGGTTTCCAGTAACCATTTCCCATTGAAATCTGCAGGCATGGTGGCAGCTGATGACACTGTAGACTTTAGACAGTATAAAGGGAGGGACAAAAAGTCCTGCTTTTATTTGAGTCAGGGGGCACAAGGGCAGAAAACTATTGATAAGTGAGGTTACAGCTTGAACGGGATTGGCAGGGGCAGTTGTTTTGGAGGGGGAGGTGGAAGCCTGGTTTTCTTTCAGCTTTTACACAGCTGTGGGGTGGGAGGTGGGGAGGCCACACACACTCATATACACACACACAGACCATTACTCGCACTTTCTCTCACATGTGATTTACAAATATATCCACATGCAGACACTGCGGTGATGGATGGTGTACAATGTACAGACAGAAGAAGGTATTTGGTAACATCAGCCCACAGTGTGTGTGTTCAGATACTGAACCAGAATACCTGAACTTTGAGCATTAAGGTTAATAAAGTTCATCTGGCCTTAAGTCTGAATTTGTGGCCAATTTTAGAAATGAAATAAATGTATTGAAATTCTCAAATGTTGATAAGTTATGTTTGTTATATTTTGTTGTTCCGTGTGTTTAAGCTACTTTAAAATGATCTTAATTATTAATTACCTTATTAAATAAATTAAGACTCTAAGTAAGTTATTTAGTTTAAATTAATCAAATCAAACCCAGTGTTTGATACTATTTACTATTTACTATTTACTATTCTGCTATGGCCATTTAATGTTTTTATAGTTTAGTCACCTTTCTGCATTGTAGCTGACAGCGGAGGAGTCTACCGTTCCCACACTGCATTCAGACGAAGTACTATACCCACAAAACAATGCATGTAACTGCTCAAAAAACATTTATTGCTCCCAGTCATCAATAAACAATCTTTTCTAATAAAACTCTGCATTACCACCAATAATCTCAGGTGTCACCAAATCAACCAGGAATAAAATCTCAAGGATTTAAACTTAAACTTCTGGACACAAAATATCTCCTTTCCTGCATGTACATCATTCTGCAAAGTAACAATAACACTTTTTCTGCAGAGGGAGACTTTACAAATAACTTCTAGCTAGAATTCTCTCCTGTATTAAGTTGCTGATTGTTGATCAAAATGAAAGCTGTGTAAATTACTATCAGCCAGAAAAAGCCCTCACGTAGTAGAACGTTTTAGTGAGAATAACGGCAAAAGCGGAATTAACTCCGGCGCCAGACTCTATTTCGACCCCTCACCGGGAGCATAATTTTTTTAACCAGTCAAAGCAAGAGCAAAGAGAGCTCCATAACAACCCACCGGGGAACCATAAATAAACAGTGCCTGCAGGTAGACATCGGGATGGTGGTGGGGTGTGAATGCACAAGAGGCAGCCGGAACAGCAGCAGCAAAGAATGAGCAAGTGAGTTGGACAGCTTATATAGACTGCCCGGTTGGTAATGGCACTGCACAAAGTGAGCTAACAGATGAGCTTATTCAGAGCACAGCGTGCCCCGAGTTGTCTGGCTGGAGCTCTGCAGAATTCACTTTGCTCACCATAATTCTCAAGTAGAGGCCCTCATCCCTCCTGCATGTCTAAGAAGGCAATTTCAGAGAGAAGAGGCCCTGCTGGCCCGTGAAACTCCAGTAAATAACAACCAATCATTCCAATGATTCGTCTGTTGTGTGACTGAGCTGCCAAAACAAAACATTTCTTTTTTATTTTTGTCATTTGATGTGGCAAGTTTAATAACTCAGAAAAAGACAAATGACTTCGAGCACTGCTTACTTTATTGATTGATTAATTTCACTAGTTATGGCACAGTCCCAAAGGATTTTTTCGAGGGATAAATACACACATCATATCTGATATCCATTCAGCAAACTAAGTATCAGTAGCAAAGGAGTTTACAGCTCTCAAACACTTAAATTTTCATCTTCTATTCCATCCACAGCAATCATTCATAGAACTTAAATGGGATTACCCTTTAATTTGGTATATTAATGTTCTCTTCTCTTCACTCTGGTCTTAACTGTCCCATTGGTCATTTCAGCACATCATGTTATCAATCTGGCTCACTCATCAGAATGGCTACACCTATAGAAGCAGTATGCATGCATCCAACACATCTAAACTTGGAAATCAAGGAGCAACCACCTGAGACAGATACACAGTGTTGCGTTGTGTGATATTACGAGATACACAGGCTGACCTGCCCCTTACTGTGCTGTATGTTTCTGACTTTGGCAGAGTGAGGCAAAAACCTTGTTTAATTTAGGCAGAATGAGATGGTTGGCAAAAAAAATAGGATTTGTGACAGAAAAATGCATCAAATACACATAGATGGACCTATGTAGAAATGCATGAATGGACCAAAGGGAAGTTGGATGGTATGTCGCAGTCATGGGATGTGTCTCTGTGAGCCTGTGTCAGCCGAGGGCACTGTTACGTCCAATGAGAGCCAGCTTATGTCTTCTTGAAGATCTGCTTGCAAACAACTCCTGCAGCTCTCAGCTCCTGCAGAGGACAAACAGATTCAGAATATAATCGTAACAAACGAGAAGAGGAGGAATACGTTCATGAGCCCTACTTTCTTTACTAATCATAGAAAAAAAAGTTGGTCTGACTTATCAACAGTGACTGTGGATAGGATCGGCTGAAAATGGGATGTATCCACCTTGCAAAATATTTACTGCCACTAGAGGCCACTGTTGCTCTACACTTAATCTGTCCTCTAGCTCATGGGAACTTCCAGCTAATATCTAATTTCACGGCTGCTGATTGAAAACATCTGTTGGCATCCCTGAAACCAAATAATTCGGCAGATTATTTTTGCTTAGCTTTGATAGCAGTAATCATAGAGAAGAAAATCTGATAATGCTGAGCTAATGAAAATGGTAATGTGCTAGTCATTACTTTAAAGTCTTTTCTGATGCTAATGCTTTCATTACAGGCCGCACTTGGCCACACTCTGAATTTCACAGAGGAGATGTTAAATTAAAAAAAAAGTTAATGGAGTCCTTCTAACAGATTGTGAAAGTGGAGATAATAACATGGTGGGTGTCGATATGTGCTGCATCAGTAAAAGACGAGACGAATGAGTTGAAAGTTTAATTTCTAATTTTGAATCATCTTGTATCAATCTATTTGTTTGATCTGGAGGGAACACTTGAGAATCAAAATATTTAGGTCATTTTTTATTGTTAAAAAAATAGCTTTATTTGGCAAAAAATGAGTTGCACCCACACACACTTTAACTAAGTGTTTTTCCGGTGAGCATGCACCTCACACATTAACGTTACTACTGCTGGAGCTGTTATATATGTTATATATGCACTGCACATACAGCGCTGAGAGGCGTTTTGGATTTGGATTAAAGTGTCCAAATTGCATACATTAATATTCATGGCAGGAGATGATGTTTTCTCACCAGATGAAGCTCATCTCCGTCCACCCAGTGGGTCCAGCCTCTTCCTTCGATCTCTCCCTTCTGCACACACACCAGCTTGTCTCCCTCCCAGGTGATAGTGGTCTGGTGTGGTGATCAGAGAGAAAATGTGATTATAATGAGGCACCAAGGAGGATTTATTCAAATTAAACAAAGTGGATGCAAGTTTCCTTTCATAAACATTTAAATTTAAATGTGTACATGCTGTGAAGGAGCCCCAGCCTTAAATATAATTATTCTGAGACAATCTGCACATGATCCACATGGCCCTTTCTCTCAGCCGCCCTCCAAACAGCTTATAGCTTATCTATAATCAGCATACAAAAAGGTTTTTCAAGGGGGGCCACAGATAATCTCTGATCCTATTTAGTATTCAGGGACACATTCTGATTAAATAAATGCAAGTCTTGACTCTTGTCTTTCCTGGTTCTTTTTCTGCTGTATTTATCATCAGTCTTCATTATATGCATTCATTAACAAGAGTGTGAAAAGTTTGAGGAAAGTTTTGTAAGTTGGTAAAAAGTTTTGCCAAATCTTGCTGCACCTTATGCTCATTATAATCTGGAGAGGTGCCACCAAGAAAAGTCAGTTTATACACCTACAGGCTTTTGCTCTAATGGGAATTAATGCCACAGGTCCCACCACCTGCAGCTTCACCAAATATTTAAACTATTGTATGGAATTAAGTGGTTGAAAAAGTTTCTTAAAAGTTTAAATAAGTAATGCATCATGTATATATTCATTAACATGCATGAAATCCCCCCTGAATGCATCAATCCAAATACTCACCATGCATTTCCTGTCATCCACTCCAGACAGATCCTCCTCAAACTCTTTGCCTACATAGAAGTCCATGTTGTAGTTTTTGAAGGTGCTGAGGGTTTTGATGATGATGTGGTCCCCATCGTGGACGATGTCCTTGTCAGGCTTCAACAGGGTGGCGATTTTCCTGATGGCAACATTTACATCTGCGACGGTTCCCAAAAGAAGACAATGCATGAATAAGAAACAGGAGAAAAGGAGCATGAAAAGCAGGGCACTTTATAGTTTCAGACACATTGCCTACGTATAAGCACAGATTCAAAAACTGTTTAACACTGCAGAGTTTGTTTGACATTTCTAAAATCTGGCTTGTTGAGACTGAGTTAAAGTTTAAATAATGCCTGTATTTTAAACAAATACTATAGGTATTACACAAAAATAAATGGAATATATAAAGTCTCACATTATACAAGCATTTGATCAAACTTGAGAAATGCAACAAAATACCACATGGCTTCAATCCTGCACTGCTAGTTGAGAGTTTTTGGAGTCATTAACAGGTGGATAATGTAATTTTTAATAAAAATAAAAGATAAAAGAGCTTAGGTTTGGGATTCAATAATTATATTTTTTTGCTTCTGTGCCTTTACCAGGCCTGTCATGAACTATCCCCTGCAACCCACAACTCACCAAGGGCCTTCAGGTACTCCTCAAAGTTATCATTGGAAATCATTTTCCAATATCCGTTCAGATCAGCTGGCATGTTGGCTGCTTCTCTGCTGGTTTCCTTACTTCCAGTGAATGAAGAGGTCCGCTGTGGAGGACTACGTGTGGCCGAGTGCAGAACCCGCTGTCAAAAAGCCTCAATTTGAACCAAACTCCCTTTAATCCGATTATCTGAGGGGTTTCCTTTTTTTTTAATGGAAAATGTATGCACCTCCCATTTCTCTCCCTCTGCTGACACCACGTAACCCCTCAATCCCCACCACGCTTTTCTTACATATTGTATGCTGGGAACATGCGGCATGCATACATAATGTAGAATACACTTGTGTGCTTTTTTGTTGGAGAATGCTTACTCCCCTTATGTGGGATTAGGATAAATACATTCCTTTATTAATTGACACAGGAGCCATTATATGGAACACATGTGTGGCAGGTTTGGCCTTGTTCTGCTACATAAGATGACGCTGTTTTAATCATGTTTTAAATCAGGGTTATAATCACGCTGCAGGGCCATCAACAATCACACTAATGGAGTAAAATGACAAAAACATCTATTAAATTACTGAGCAGCCTGTGAATGTGGCTGAATGAAGCACGCAGTGTAGATAATATACACAGTACAAAAGCAGAATCACCTGAACTTAAAATGATCCAAGTGGAACAATTAAGTGTAGCACAATAGGACTGTCACACCTTTTGTCTCGCCTAAATAACTCAATTAATTTGATAATCTCTCTCTGGACCAGCTGCAGCCAACCCGCTGTCTAAATCCTTTACTGACTGGAACACAGACAAAGACAGATTCACACAAACAGGCACATTAACACACACACTCACACTCACACACACACTATCTCTCAAAGGATGCCAGTTAGTATCACTCACAGTGCCGCTTTCAGCCATTGGCCTCAGTGAGAAAACAGCTCCTGTAGCTGAGCAACTGTCAGGATTACTTTAAATCCTTTGGTGGAAAAAATACAGGCCTGCAGACACAGTGCGTGGATGATAATAGGGGAAACTGAATAGATCCACGATGAATAGCTTCTGAGTGGCTGTGGCAGAGTAGAGGCACCAACAATGGTCCAAATGTGAGAAGAAATAAGACACAAGATGCAGTTCATATTTTTAATATTAATGGGGCGTTCTGGTTGCCTATAGCCACTCAGATGCTCACCATTAAAAAACATAAACACACACTGTGGGTGTTGTATTGGCTGGTTACTGACTGCAGGCCTAAAAAAAAGTGAATGAATAAATAAAGAAATCAACATTTCTCCACCAGAATAACAAGGCTTTGAACAGCATTTTGACCACCATGTTGGAATTCTAATTTACAGAAACTGCAACTGGTTGTTCTTTTAAATAGTAAATGAAACATCCTTCATGCATTTGACTGTGTCATTCTTAAAAAAGATTTTATTAATTACCTTTACATGAATCATTTTAAAGCTCTTTCTTATTTTGTAAAATACCTTATGGTCAGACACCAAGTGTCCACCAAAGGCAATGGAGAAAGCTAAGGACCCTACCTCAGAAAATTTCATTTCTGTCACTAGAGGGCACCCTAACAAATCAATAAAAAAAGATGTAGTTTAATGACATTGACATAACATTGGATCACTGGGGATTGTTTATTCCATTGTTCAGCAGGCAGTATTGTCCATCTGACTGACTCACGTGTATTGAAATTTAGTCACATTTGCCAACTTCCTTCCTCACTCTCTGACTAGTGTTATTTTAAAAGTCAGGGACAGGTGATAAAATGAAACCCACCGTTTTCTTAAATTAAATTATGGATTTTTCAGAATTTAAACATTGCTGGGATGATGCACACAAATCAATAAAATGTATAAAAAAGATATAGTTTTTTTCCCAGCGATGTAAATGTGAAGATGTTACATATTCTAAGCTTAAAAATCTTATCCTTGACAAAATCTGATGTTATATTTTCATAAATATAGAATATTATCAATAAACCAAAGCCCTTGGAAACCTCTTATTTAGACAGCAATAAGGTAAAAACACTAGGCCAAAAAGGTACTTTAGATATAGATGTGTTTATTTCAATTTGTCTTGCAATGATGTGCAATGTGTAAAACTACAAAGGAGATAAACTTTTAACAAACCATTGTTTACTCACGCTGTGGCACAAGATGAGGCTCAGTATGCGCAACACTTGATGTGTATGATTCAAAAGACACCACAGCACTGCGAAGATGCTTCCGAGCGAAAACAAGTGATGCCTAGAAAATACCTTTAGGCCAAAGTGTTTCTTTGCAGACATATGCAGGCTGTGCAAGTCTCTATCAGATTGCAGTCCCTGAAGAGAAGCCTTGATCTGTGATTGAATTCACACTCCAAGGGTTCCTATACTCAGCTCAATGCTGCAGCCTTCCATCTATCAATCATCCAGACTCTTCACAGGCTGTTGTCCCTGTTTGGTGAGCGGCCTCAGCACCATGCCCTCATTTCTCTTCTCGCTGTCCTCTGTGTAGAGGTTGTGCTGGTGAATATATTCTATCACAGAGTCTGGGATCAGGTATTTCACACTCAGGCCCCGTCTCAGAGCCCGACGAACCTCGGTGGCGCTCGTCTCATTCCTAACCCATTCCCTTACCAGGAAGATGTTTTGACGGTGGCGAGAGAGCGTGTCTGACTCATGAATGGCTTGCTCGGGCTGAAGCCCCCCTCGGCTGACACAAACAAGGCCAAACTGCCCGGCCACCTCCCCCACATGGTCGTCCAGCCACAGGCCAGGGACCTTGAAGGTGTCGAGAAAATCAGCTCCACACAGGAGCTTCAGCTGGGGACAAGGACCTGAGAGAGGGAGAGGGCATAAGTTTGTTATGAGGAAGACTGTTAACTTGCTTATTTACAAAGTAACTAAACAGGCATTCTTTCAATTTACCACATAAAACAGTGAAATGAGGCATGACAAATAAGGCGTTCACTCATATGAGCTGAGCGAGTAGTTGATATGCAGTGAGGTTCTGCACAATATTATGTATTTTAAAAGTGAAAAAAAAAACAAGCTTATTACACTTCTAAATACAAGAATTTTTTCATAAAAGTTACAACTAAAAACAACCAAAACCCCTTAATTCATTTGGTTTTATCTTCAAGAAGAATTCACTCATTTGGCACCTGTATAATCCTATATTTATAGTTGATCCCAATCACTTTCCTCTGCCCACTAGTACTTAGAGCTGGTTAAATGCAGAAAACCAGTTTCACTACGATGTACTAAGTTTGACTGTATATGACAATAAAGAATTGTTACAAAAAAACTATTCTAAGTCTTCTTATTATTATTCTTAATATTGGCTGTCAACATATTAAAAAACTGAGTGAACATTTTTAGAATAGCCCAGGAAAATTTAAAATCAGGGCATGACTATAACTGACTCACTAGTTCTCCAAATTACACAACTTAGATATTCATGGCACTGGAGCCTAAAGCAAATCATAACAACATCAACAGCAAAAACTCAATATAAACTGTGTTTTGTGTTTAGAAGACTCTGCACAGAAATAATTAAAAATAAGACCAAAGTAGATTTTTTTTTTAATATTTCCATAAACACAACTACATTTTTCATCAAAGTTGTCATCTTTTTGCAGGGTTGTGTACAAAAAGCAGCAGGGCCCAAACAGAAATCCCTTTAAACATTCCGATAAATCACAGATAATCCAAGGAAATGTTCCTGAATACTGATTGGCTGGCTTGCAGTTATACAACAACCACCACATTCAAACACATGCTATAGCAATGTATTTGTAAGGTTGTCTATTCATTTAAATGCGCACACACACAAACACACACTCACTTGCACACATACACATATGCACACACAAAGTCTTACAAGCATTAAAACTATCTGTAATACTCTTTAACCACTGTAAGTCAGGACCACAGAGCACCATTAGGCTTCTACTCTACACGTGTTAAGCACAGCTATATTATGTGCCAGTGATGCAAATCTTTAACCCCAGCTCTGTCACAGCTCATTAAAGATGTTATAAATTACTGTTACATGCAGATATTTTTAAATAAAGGATTATGTCTTACATTGGAATTATAATATTATTACTTAGGCTTTAATCTAAAAGAGTCCACAGGACGTAAACATATCGGTGAAGCTATTGTTAACATGACAACAAGCTGATGAAAACGTTTACATGCTAATACTTTCCATGTTTACTTTCTAAATATACATTTGTAAGCTAGCTCTAAATACAAAGTGCACCTGCTTCTGATGTGAATTACTTCTTATTTACTTATGTGCAAATAGTTTTTCAGGAATCTGATCATAAAGCAAAGACACTTTAGGATCAGTCAGGTGGTCACCAATAACACAAGAATTCTTCCTATGAGGATCTCAACTACTCTTACAAAATGTTGTTGATATATTTATATTTGTAATATATTTGAACCAAAATGTTGGATTGACCAACACTGCCGACCCAAAAAAAGAGGAATTCACAGCCAATGCCTCAAATTAAAATACCTGAAAGCCATTGGAGGTCAAAGGATTTCTGTGCTGATTTCAAGTTCTTAACAGTAAGAGGCTCTTACTTGAGAGGGGTGTTGTGTTTCCATTGGATTCCATGTGTGCTCCTGTGTGCTGCTCATAATCCTTCAGGATTCGTCCGTAATGATACCTGCCCACCAACCAAGGTATGTTAAAAAAAAGAGGACAATTTATTCCCATCATCTCAATAAATGGCTGTTCCTAGTGGGTTGTTGTTGTACAGTGAAGTGTGTGAAATGTCTAATTACCTTCCCATGTAATTATTTATCATTTACCATACTGTGTGTGAGCAACATGTTTTTAAATCTAATACTGATAAAGTTTGATATAAACTCAGTTGAATAAGGAAGGGAGAAATATCCATACTTCCTCCAAGGATGAATGAAAAACTTCACTGTTTTCAAGTAAAGCCTCTTAAAGGTGTTGTAGTACATTTGTGTGTGTGTGTTTGTGTGTGTGTGTGCGTGCGTGCGTGCGTGCGTGTTTGTGTGTGTGGGTGTGTGCGCGGGTGTGTGTGGGAGGAAAAGAGAATGTGTGACGTCAACATTGATCAGCACCCATGTTGCACAAACACTGCTTAGTGATGACCAGCTGTGGTGTAGATGGTGCGTATGTGTGTGTTTGTGTGTTTGTGTGTTTGTGAGTTGGGTGGGT
>JAPZDV010000004.1:9093575-9118940 GCA_029814665.1 Acanthurus lineatus | reverse complement strand
TGTGTGAGCGGGTGTGTGTGGGAGGGAAAGAGAATGTGTGACGTCAACATTGATCAGCACACATGTTGCACAAACACTGCTTAGTGATGACCAGCTGTGGTGTCGATGGTGCGTATGTGTGTGTTTGTGTGTTTGTGTGTTTGTGAGTTGGGTGGGTGGGGGGAGAGGGTCATGAGGGGATTTTTGAGAAATGTGAGGGAAGAAGGAAAGTGAATATAATGGAAGAAAGTTAATGAAGCACGTGTGTGATTCCTTTTTTCAAATGAATCTAAATGCAATGCATGAAATGCAGCAGGTGTGTGCAATAATATGGCGTGGGTTACAACTTTTCCATTAAGAGATTAATTTCTTTGGGTGAGCTTCAGAAATAAATTTCAGAATTCAGCACAGTAAACTTCTGTGGTTTGGAGTGGGACATTACTCAGACATCTCTCTCTTCACCCAGAAAGCCTTTTATTAAAACACTGTTACCAACTCAACCAGTGTATTTAACAGCTAACACCCCTGTTCTCACTTCATGAAAAACCCAGATCTGACATGGGTCCAGTTCCCTAATTGACCATACTTGAGCCTCAGAGAACCTGGTAACACACTATTACATAAGCGGTAGAAGCTGGCATGCAGCAGGGTGTGCAGAGGAGCAGCAGAGGAGAATATATCCCTGTCTACTCTGATGGGGCTGTGGGGACACTGGGACATGTCATTAAAAGAAAAAAAATACTTATCTTATGTCCAGTTAAGAGGGAAGGACCATGTAATATGAAACAGGATCAACTACTTATTAACACATCAAACTAGCACAAGCTAGGATTGAGATGTGCTCTGGACAAGCAAATTCAAAAATCTTTCATGATAACCTGCCTGTGCTGTAAGTGCTTTATACCTCATGGTGATCACAGTCTCTGTCCAGTCTGTCTGCTGGCTCTCCCATTCATCAACTGTGACCCACTTGGAGCTCTGGAGCGCCAGCTTTGCCATAGCAATTCGGTGCTTAGCCGGTACCAGGCCTTGCTTTCCATAGCCGTCACTCACTGGAGACACGATGCCACCCACCACCTGGTACTTGCCTAAAGGGAGAGAAGATTAATGCAGTTTTTTCTGGGTCAAGACAGCCCATGCAGAAATGAAATATAAATCAGTTTTAAATTCTAAAAGATACTGCTGTTAGTGTTATCTGTGCTCCATCAGATTGCAAACTTGATGGCGAAATGCTGCTACAGATCTTTTTTTTACAATTGGGAAATGAAACTTGAGGGACTCGAAAAGTATCAAATCATATCATTACTCTTATCTAATAATGTAGAATTAATTTGGTTTAGGTTTAGAAGGTTTAGAAACCACTCGAACTTTTTTTTGATAAGGTAATAGAGAAACAAATGGTGCTAACTGTAGTGTTTAAAAGATAAATGTATCCATGAATGCAAACATTCAGCAAACAGGAGAACAAGAACAGCTTCACAGCCCTCAAATTAGTCACCTGATGTCTTATAGTTAAGAGGTCAAAGCAAAACTGTAAGAGCATTATTTATGCCCCTACCCACATACATGCTGCACTGTGCAAAGATTCATATGTAAAGCATCTTAGAGAGAGCTGACTCAGGACCAGCATTACTCTTAAGGTACAATGATGTTGTTATGACCATGTGACCAGGCCAGGTTTAGAGCAGCTTTGGAAGTAAATGGGCCTGGGTTACCTAAGGAGACTG
Source organism: Acanthurus lineatus (assembly GCA_029814665.1). Classification (NCBI taxonomy): domain Eukaryota; kingdom Metazoa; phylum Chordata; class Actinopteri; order Acanthuriformes; family Acanthuridae; genus Acanthurus; species Acanthurus lineatus. Next base: position 9,117,234 of record JAPZDV010000004.1, on the reverse strand, counting down.
CTTGTGCTGACATGGTCGTTAAGGAGGCTGTGTGCCAGGCTCATGTGTTAACAAATAGCTTGCTTTATCATCACGAAGACAGGAAGCAGAATAACTGTTATTCAAAGTTGTGTTTATGACAACCTGATAAATGTTAGTCTTCGAGTTAGACTTCGAGTCCCTGCATTCAACTCAAAGGAGGAAAATAAAAATGAATGACCTCTCTCGGCTATTCTTCAATTCATACAAATGAACCAAAAACCCCAGATTCATGTGCTGCAAGCTTGTGTTTGTAATGTCATCTGAAACCAGAGTCCCTGCTGTTATGATCAGCAAATGAAGTCCAAGTAATGACAACCTGCCTATGAGGTCCTGCCCAACTCAGCTGCAGGTCAAGATTAACTGTCTGTCATGAGATTGCATTCCCTTACTCTTGCTCTTTATAACAAATTAAATCGCAAAATGAATTGGGAAAATGGATACTTGAGCATATACCTGTATGACCTACCTAAATTGACAGAAACCATCTTTGGGAAAAATTTATTTGACATTTACTTTTTTATAGTTTGGCATATGTCCCTTCACTAACTTGGAGGGGCAGGATTTATGACCACCAGGAGGGGATCAAGTTGTTTTGGCTTTACTTCACAGGAGCTGTCATGTTGTCCATCTTTGTATAGCTATTGGTTCAACTTACTGATCAAGCATCTTTTCCAGCTAGTCACACTTTACATGACTGTTCAACTGTTTGGTACTGAATAGAGAAGAGACAGGAGGTTTATTAGTGCTTGTTTGCTGTTAACAGCTGACACCTGCTGCTGGAAACCAGGCTGTTTAGTGCAACAAAACTAAACTGTACATTTATAGGGCTCTAGATTTTAAGAAGTCCTGCACAGCCTCAGATTTTTGGTTATAATTCTCTTTAAGTTAACCACTGTAAGCAACCTCTTTTTCAGCACATTCATTTGATTAAATGGTAATTAAAATAAAATTAATTAATGGTTATTACCTACCTTTTACAGTGGTCGCTTTGACCCTGAAAGTTGGCTAGAAAGTCAAAAATACAAATATAAATTACAGCAAACAGGGTCTGGATGTGATGTCTGGATCTCACCTGTACTGTGCATGTGGTCTCTGGCCAGCTCGAACAGCCTCATGTGTTGGTTGGTGATGGGATTAAAGGAGCCACAAGCCAGCAAGATGAGTGGAATACGGCGGGTGGCCATCTTGGTTTACCTCCCACACACCACTGTCAAAAAACTGTGGAGATAAGCAGAAGAAAGAGTTATTTATATTGTGGGAGTCACACAGTGGGATGTAAATGCAGAAGACTGAATTAAGCAGTTCTCTTCTAGAACACTGTGCAGGATACTATGCTATAACATAAGATTTATATATGAAAGTCAGTCTGTCCTTTTAAGGGCCTGCCATGTTGTAACATTTTGATGAGGTTTGCCTTAAATTTAACAATCCATTTGGGTTTCTTTTGTCAGTTTCTTATACCAAAGCACCTTACAATGTAAAAGTGCAGCATTAGTACAGGTGACCCCAACAAGGCAATGCATAGCACAGCCATTTTCTGTGCATTAATTGAGAAATCCAAAGCATTTTGAAACACCAGCAAGAGTAAATGCGGAGGCATTTTGCCAGGCTTACACACTAGAGGAAGGGGACAGCTGAACTGGCATGTATTTATCGTGCATAGGGTGCCCGAAAGGATATTAACAACAACCTCCATCTACATTTTGGAATTATTGTTTATTTCAACCAACCAGGTATGCAACCATCATCTGAGGAACTTATTGCAATCTTAACAGTTTTTTAGTTAAGTTGTTAACTATATGTACATGGCATCATGCTTTGAAAGTAATTATAATAGGGCCCCTTTTCTGTCTGACCACTAGATATACAAGTCACACAAGAAAGTTCTATCATGTTATCACCAGATTGTACATTTCCTCTTTAAATATTTGCTCGTGTATTTGTGTAGATGTTGGATTTACATGACTATTTTTAAGGTTACCCTATTTTAGAAACCCCTTAGCAGCTGCATTTTGTGTCTGTTCTCGGTCCATGTGTCATAGTGTACTGTCATTTATCTTTATTTATTTACTGAAAGACCAATCAGAAGACTTGTAATGGATTTTGCAAAAGAACTATTACTTCTCTACTGTATACAAATGTCATAGACAGGACACAGGACAGACAACACGAACAAACTACACGATGTTCATGGTCTTTGACCATAAATCATTAGTAAGCACTGGTAAGCTGGATAATTTTTGGTCTAGTTCTGTGTATTTAATGCACGGTAATACGGTAACATGGTGCACAGGTGACAGGTGCATGCTATAATCACTAGAACAGATACTGTTGTCTTTCGCATTTCAGCTGCAAGTTCATACGTTCGACGTTATAAGACGTGATAAACTGATATATTGGGTGTTGTTTTTTAAAGATTTGTCACAGTATTATTTAGTTCAGGGTACAGTACACAAATCCCGACAAAGTTCAGTCAATGAAGACTTGACATTGAACGACGGCTAATATCAATTAGCATCTCGGACAAAACTGCGTGCAAAGTGACATACACACATTAGAGAGGATTTATCAGAGAAACTTTAACTAAAAAATGGTAACACTAGAAAATGAACGACGTGAATAGGTATAAATGGTACGTAATTTGATTACCTTTCTCTCACATTGTTACTGTTTGGCGACTGTGTCACACTCTTTTCATCCCCCCATATGGAGGAGCTGCTGCTAGATGGTTCCGGGAAGAAAAGAGGCCCAAGTGCGACCTCTGGTGGAAGACGGTTCTTCTGATCAACGTGACAGAACTCTCCATGGTACTGAAAACACAAACAGAGCGGTTGCGAAGTTTTTTAAAATTTAACACAGATAAAATGGTCAACATTGTGACAGTATCACCATCTTTGAACGCAGTGTTGGACTGTTACACTGAGATTTATTTTTACTTTTTTTGAGCTTTTGTGGCTCAGGACTACATTCTCCCTAAAGAAACATGCTGTAATCGTCAGCAGTACAGCAGTACAGCACCAAACAGCTACATGTTCCTGAGGTCTTTTTGTGCTGTTGCTGTTAAATGCTTGTCAGATGAAAAGGGGAAGCATTTGAGCACTACCTGCATGTCTGTGGTGAAGATTAAAAAATGACTGTACAGCTCATGGCTTCCCGTAACTGTCCTTTGTCACAAAGGGATAGGAACATCTTTAATGTGAAGGTTCAAACAAGTGTCATGGCATTTCATAGCCCACTGGTAAATACCACTGGAAAACTGAGTAAACCCAACCCAAAGAAGACATTTCTGGCTACATGTGCCCAGATGCATGTTATTACATGCATGGACAAATAAAGGAATGATTACACGAACTGAGAGATTCAGATACTGTTTCATATTTTAAAGTCTAGACTTTTTTGTTTATATGTGGGTGAAGAAAAAAGCACCTACTATCATATGTCTGGGCAAAAACTTGTTATTCATTCAAGTACATAGTCTGAATCAATTAAAATTCACAACTACCACCATATCAGCAGAGATGAGCTTGATTTACCCAAAAATCTGTGAAGCCACACCAGAATTATTGCAGACAGGCAGAAAAAGAGCTCCCACATTCATGTCTTTTTGGAGGCTGGGGTCGAGGGTAATACTGCTGTAACATTAGGTTAACCTGGATCTACTCTTTTTTTGTCAGATAGATGTGACAACCAGGCTTTCATTTTTTTTTTCAGGTCAAGATTCAGTGGTTTGTCTATATGAAATTTTCATACATTTTCTTATTCTTATTTTAGGTCTCAGGAAAAACATTTTATTTAAAACTCATAATTGAATTTTTATGCTTTTTATGCTTAATTCTTCTGATTAAAGTTCTTTTTACAGTGAGGGTTCACAATGTACTTATTAATACGAAGAATAACTTAGAATTCATAAACTGTTGAATAATTTATTTGTCAAATACTTCTTGGGCTTGCAAGAGAGGCAGGAAAAAAAGTAGAAAATCAAAGGACAAATAGCCTACTGGCCATATATTTTGTAAAATGTTGGGTATAAAATTGGTAGTTGTTTATAACATCAATATAACAGCAACAATTTTTTAGTGATGCAACAGTGAATTATTCCTTTGGTCTTCTGTCCTGAATGATTGCTGAGCTGATGTCTTGACTACAAGTAGAAGGACAATCTGCTCATTGCACCATCTTTTCCACGTCACCGCTCTGCTGTAACTTAGCTGCCACTACCCGTGGAAACAGCCAATTGGGAGCATGTGTGTGTAAGTGAAGTGTGTGCATGTAAATTTGGTGTGCCTGCATTTGTGTGTGTGTGTTTGTGTGTGTGTGTCTGTTCTATCTTTGTTATCCTCTTAACTCACTTGAGGTCTGCCCTCTCTCTCTATCTCTAATCCCCAGAACACAAACCCACACCCAACAGAAGACGAAACGGGGGGACTAATTGAAGAACGTACGGCCGTTAGAGAAAACCAGTGATTCTGCCACAGGGTGAAAACTGAAAGACTCAAATCTGTGAGGGGGTGTACAGCTGCGTTGTTCAGGATCTTGTGAGGAGGAAGCAGCTGGAAAACATCACATGTAGCAGCTGCTTGATTTGATTTTGAAAGGAGTTTTGCTTAAAAAAAATTAAATCTCTGCATTGACTTTTTCATTAATGATATTTTTCTAGTGTTTGCCAAATGTAGCATAGCTAACAAATTAATGAAGGGTGACAACTGATAAACTGACTGAAGGAAGCACATGGCTGGCTGACTATTTTGAAAACCAGAATCTGACACTGACATCCACCCGCTGTAGGTTGTATGGTAAATTTTATAACCTTTATAAAGTCAAACACATACAGGGCTAACAACTAGTAAAGTTGGTCAATGAATTAGTTAGTAATTAAGTCAGACTTCCCTTTAATCTTTTCTTGTTCTTGTGTGTATTACAGGATAATTTAAAATCTTTGAACCTCCAAAATTACTCATGTAAAACAGGGATTGACTTTTCCCAATTAGTAGACCATAGCAACAGAAGACATTGCTTTGTTTTAAGTAGTCATCATCCAGGCTGGGAAATACAGATATAGAAATTTAAAGCTTCAAAAACCTTAAATCATGGGAGAATTAATGCTCCTTGTGTGCTTCACTGCTTTAATATTGTAATTTGGTTTTCCTCTGGTGTCCAACTTTGCTTGCTTTGTAACTTGGGGTTTATTGAATTGATTGAACTATTGCAGCTTTACTCCCATCGAGGATTTCAATCACTGGCATCTAAGTCGTGATTACAGTGGCCCTTTTCCTGGGTTGTCAAAATCAGTCTTTTGCCTTCTTAATACCAAACTACCAGCACTCATCTCAGTCAGATCCCCCCCATCTTCATGCACCTCTTACCATCACTTGCGCCTTCCCTGAAACAGCTGCGTCAAGTTTACGAAAAAACGCTAGCCTTTGCCCATAAACGATGCATTTATTCTTCAACATAAAATAATATAATAAGTCATGCTTGAGGAAACTTATATTAGAAGACCTATAATTAATAACCTGTATAAAATACGTTTTTAAAATGAATTGAATTTCATCCTTTATTAAAACATCCCTAATTTAGGACCATTATTGTACAATATTTGACATTAGTAGTCGATCGTGTTTCATTTTGAAAACTAATAACCGGAAATGTTGTTTTATTGACGCTATTTAAACGTCAGTCTTACTCTCTCTCTTTGCTCTCAGTACCTCGTGACTGTCTCTCTACCCACCGACTATCCCTCGAGCGCCCGGCCAGTTGAAAACATCCTCGCGCTCGGGAGGTGATCCAGGATATCAGAGAAGAGGAGACAACGGGGAGGCATCACCCACACAGCTCGACAACAATGCCGATACCCGGGGTCTCTCTTTTGCTTTTCTGGCTAGTCTGGGGCCACTCCTGCGCTCTCGGTGGAAAAGGTAGGAACATAAAAAAGATAAAAAGATGGAAAGATGGACAAAAATCAACTTGACTTCGAAAAATGTGTCTGTCTTTTCGCGTTTGAGTTACTCAAGTTGGCGAGGAGAGCGCCCATCATTCACACGTCAACTTCGTCACCATTTGGGTATTTTTTATTTTTTATTTTTGGCTGTGTCAACTTAAGTTCAGTTTATAGTTTTAAGCTTAATATTATTTGTTTTCTCCCAGGAATGATTGACTTAAAGTTCGCGTTGTATTAATGTAAAAAAAGGACATTTAGCGGAACAAGTGTTTAGTTTGTACTGACGTTGGGAAACACTATCCTGATACGTTTGTAGGATAAATGAAAAACGATGGACAATCAATCGCTAGTACAAAGCTAAAGGCAGCAGCTAACTGTTTCAGTATTGATTAACTGCAGGGAATTACTGAAAATAGTGAAAGACTTCCATTGACATGTAATATTCTAAACTTAAAATATTAAATTCATGCACTGTGTAAAACAACAAATGACTTAACGTTGAATTAATAATTTTTGCCTATAGGCGAATCAACTGACGGTAATTGAGTAATTGTTTCACCTTTGATGGTAGACATAACGGAGGCTATTACTATTTGACATATTAACAGTATGTAATTTTAAACAGCATGTTCATTCTTCACATTGATGCATAAAAGAAGTGTACTACATTAACAGTTACCGCTTAAACTCTCTAGTTTTTACTCCCTCCGATCATTTTACTCATTATAAGTAGCCTAAATTAGCAATAAAGGAGAGAGAAAATATATGCAGATAAATGTCCCTTGAACTACCTTTATATAAATTCACTTTACATTTAAGTATGTGTAATTTTTGCCTTGAAAGACACAGAGCCATGTTTGTCATTCGAGCCACTATACTTGGTCTTACTGATTCATTCCAATAAAATCATGTCAGGCATTTCGCTTGCAGCATGCACATATTCATTTAAATTCTTCCTTTCTCTAAGGCAGAAGGATACAACTCTTAAGTTTCCGAGGGGGGCCTCAACAAACAGATTTTATTCTTTTACTTATATAGGAATTCACAGATTAATATTAGGTATTCAGATATTTACGACACCCATGAAGATAACTGGGAAACTCCTCTCCACATAACATTATGTTTTGGAGTCCACCTTACGTGCCCTAGTTGCTTTTGAAATGATTAACATCACAAAAACAACATTTAGTGGTAATATCAGTTGTGACTTTGCTGGTCATTGTTGGCTGGTTGGCCAGTGATCTGAGGATGTTTCTGTCTAGGTTTAGGATAATGGAAGAGTGCTTAAGGAGGGCAACCATAGTCAGCATGTTGTATTCTATCACAGCCTCACCCTCTCTGTGTCTCTGTCTTCCTGTCTCTCTATCTTCCTCTCACTCTCTCGCTCTCTCTCTCTCTCTCACAAGCACACACACGCAGAGTGTGTACTGGTGTTGCCTATGAAGGGCAGCGGCGGTTTACAGTGGTATTAATTGGGTCTCTGGAGTGAGAGCGCTGGGCTGACTGGCTGTCTGTGCTCAACCAAACATTATAATTTTTTTCCCTTGTTTAGAAAAAACCTCCATATAGCCAAGAGCCATTGTGAAACCTAACTAGGTTTCGAGCAAGTTTAGAGAACAACCTGTTTTTTGACTCATGACTTATTTAATTTTCAAAGGTGAATGTGATTTGTGAAAATTCTCTATGAACAGAATGTGTTCTGGAGGTCAAATATCATGCTGTCAAGCATTTAAGGTTATGTATGAATTTTCTTTGACTCAGTAGAAAATTCAGTGCAATTACTAAAATCTGATAAGATTCTGTATTTTCAAGTTTTGCCATTTCTATTTTAAAAGGAACAGATCAGGGCCTCTGTGCTGGCTGTGTGTTTGCTTGGTGTATGAGAAGGATTGTGAAAATGATTTTTTTTTTAATGTGTGTGTAGATTCGGTATTACAAGCTTTACATGCTCAACAGAATACAGTATATGTGTTAGACAAAGGCTTGCTGCTGAATACCTTTACATAAGAAGTCGGGAAATGGACCGGAGAAGATAAATGCCAAAGAATACTGACTGAGAGGATTAGAGGGGCACTGAAAGAGAAAGAAAGAGAGGAAAAAAAATCGAAAACAAGATCAGATTTATGGGTGTCTTTTCAATAGAGCTGTCTAGCTGCATTATCCTAGCTGGAACATAAATCCTGAAAGCAGTGTGGAACGCAGAAGCATAACTCAGGTTTTCCTCTTCTGCGCAATGACTGGTGAAACAATGTCTTGCGGGAACTGCTCTGCACGTCCTGTCGCTCTTTTTCCGCTTTGCTGTCATTCATGCCCTTTCTATGCTCTTTCTTCCTTCTGCTGTCTCACTTGTGTTTTTCTCCCTGTCTCTCTCTCTCCCTTTGACTCCACATCACTGTTTGGTTGCTCCGCTTCGTTGAGCTGATGCCATTCAGGGGGCAAATGTCACAGAAGAGAGAAGTGTTTCGTCATTCTACTCCTCATTCTTTTTCCAAGCTTGTTCTGATTTCTAAAGCAGCCTTTCTCTCCCTCTCCCTCTCTCTCTATCTCCCGCCACAGCCATGGATTCAATTTCAAAGTTTTATGGGCTTAAGTGAGATGTATAAATGGTGAGGTAGTCTTCTTTCTGTCTTACTTTGCCTTTTCCAAATGGAGAATGTCATATTCTCACTCTCTCCCAGGTACTTCTATTGCCGACCCCCTCCTCAGTCCCATTTATATTCTCTCCCTCTCCTAGACTGCCCAGATTTTTCTTTGTCTTTTCCTCACATTGTACCTTTTTTCAGCCCACCTCTGGGTCAAAGCTTCTCACTTCCTTACTATCTGCAATTTTGGTTTTCTAAAGCCTCACGAAAAGGGAAAAAAATAGATGTTTTCTATGTCTAAAAAGGTTTGCGCAATTTGAATGAATGACAGCGGCAGTCAATTGTGTTTAAAAAGACTAAGTGCCCCTGTGTTTTGTACTTGCATTTACAAGTATATGAAGAATTGTCAGGTCTGTATGCTGCTGGAAGTATATGCAAATGAGTGCATATATGTAAATGAATGTCCTAACGTAGATGTTAATTACTCAGAACGGCTAATTATAATGTGTCTGATGAGGCGTAAGGTGAAGGAGAGGCGAAACAGAGGAGCTGCCATAGGATGATGTATTTGTCGTGAACAGAGAAGGAGTGTGTTCGTTGTGTACATGTGTTTGTGTGTGTGAGAGACAGGCTGGAAGATGTGTTTGTGTTTAGGATTGGGTGTATACGCCAGTATTACACCAGCTGGTCCAATGGCCCCGGTGGGGCTTTCTGGTCAGCACTGCTCAATATGTGCTGGATAAACATTGCATGCAATGCTGACTTCCAAGAGACACCCTCCTACTTCTCTCCATATTGCATGGACACACACTCACACACTCTACTATGACTGCTGCTCTAAAATTGTCTGAGTAAACATTTTCACTTTTTTATTTCTTAAAGACACACAAATATTTTCCCCTCAGTAAATTATGTTGTGGAAGAGACAGAGTAGAGGGAGAAGCAGACAAAGGCAGAAAAGGAAAAACATGCTTTTTTAAAAATCCTATATAATTTGCATGATGATTCTTCATAATTTGTTCATTATAACCCTGCTACATGTTTATTTAATGTTTTTCCTCTGTGTGCTTTAGGAGCACAAATGTATAAGACATCAAGAGAGTTAGAAAAACAGAAAGTGAGACAACAAGAACTGATTGGATGCAAACTTTCCTAAACCCCTAGCTAAAATATCAAAAGACTGGGACCAGGGATTAAGGCAGGGATGTGCATTGAAGCTGTTTATGGTTATGACTTGACTGTGATGCTAGAGAGGACTGTCTGTTCTAATTTGGGTCAATTGGTAAAATAATATTGTGTGTGATAGATAATGATTTTTAAATCATTAAGTGAGTTAGAATGAGGTGAGACACTAACAATCATGACTTTACGCATCATGAAGAAAACTAAAATCTCAAATACAACTCTGTTTAACAGTGTTAAACAGTAAAATGAACAAATCCCATGATCCCATGTTATGAGATGACAATTAAACTATGTTTTTTTTAATGTTTTTACCAAGAAACCTTTAGCAGTAGACATTGTATTAAAACATAAAATCAGAGTTGTTGATGATGGAAGCCACCATATTTACAATGCTATGTGTCCAATTTGCAGTTAACCTAAGCACATCTTGCTAGATGAATAGATAAGCAATAGTGCCCTTCTTCCGTAGATTTACCATAGAGGGACTCAATGAAACTTGTTGCTCTTGCAGAGGTTTGACATGTTACTCCTCGAGCCAAAGCTTAATTGAGACACAGGTTTTTCCATGTTAGTTGGCTAAACTTTATTATTGCAACTAAACCCCAAATACTCCCAAACAGACATAGGCATTTTTCATTTTTACTAAACCTGAAATTGTATTTCCACCACTCATGTTACTCATCTTTCTCAGCTCATCTGCCTGTTTCACCACTAAAAACTGAACTCTGGTGATACAAACTGTGTTTTGCATCATGCTTCTTCAAAAAGAGAGCCGTGTTAGACATATGCCCATCTGCTGGATATACGGTATGTGCAGATCCCCAAATGAAAACTGTTAAAATTGTTTATTTAACAAATTTGATTCTGTTAGACTGTGTTTGTAGGGCGGCATGACTATGCTCTTTAAAAGGGTTTGTATTTACATCCAAATACAAACACAAGTTCTCCTCTTTGTGTGTGGATAACCCAGTTAGCTGGATTTGCTTGTTTATGATAGGATGCAGTTCTGGATTGTTCAGTTTTCATTATAATTGATACATGACTCATTTGAGTATGACAGAGGAACATTTACTGGTTCCCCCAATATTATGTTTGCTTTTTGATTGTGATGCTAAAATCATGTTGATGCTATTTTAACCATGGTTTTATTAATGTATGTTGACAATGTATCTGAAAATTGAACAACTAAGATCCCATGTCTGGGAAAATTAGGAATACAAAATTTCACTGCTTTGGCCTTAAAAAATTATTAGCTGGTAACCCCTCAGTTGGCTTATTTGTCAGTCAGTGTGCATTAAAATAACTGGATAAAACAAATACAAGCTTACAAAAATGCAAAGATTACAAACAATGATAACATTTTTAATTTCAGGTTTTGTAAGCTTGGTGTGCTGAGCTGCATTTCCACCAAATTATTGTTACTGTTCTGAGTTGCGTGCAGGGCTTGTTCAAACTCTGACACTGGGGGAAAAAATACATGTAACGTTGTGGGGGTGCCAAATCGCACAGAAATTACATCCTACATAATGTGGCTTTAAGACAGTAGCATTGCACTCAGAAAATATTGGCGCTCCAAATCACACAAAAATTGCTATTTCTACATAATGTTGCTCTACATATATGAGACACTTAAGTATGATATAATTTATTTTATCATCATCAAGGAAAATCCTGTAGCATTTTTCAAATAAGGCCAATGGGTTCTGTCCTTGTATACTTTCTTGACATTCTCTACCTTAAAATTTAGTTTGTTTGCTCTCACTGCCATTGCATAATAAATATTGAGAAATAGCCTTATAACAATCCTCAAAGTTAAATAGAGCAATGTTTGATAGCAACAAACACACTGAACTGAGTTGTGGTGCCTCTACTGTGTCCCATTAACTGGTGTCATTGAAATGTTTTGCTATTGTCTAAATATTCACAGGCCTCACAAACCTTTATTAAACAATTGACTGGGGTCGGTTGTGACTCATGAAAAACCTGAGGTTATAAAGACGTGCACCAATACGCGCGTTTTTAATTAAAATTCTCGTTCAGACTTATTAGCCTGTGGTGTATTTGTACACCTAATAAAATGTAACAATGTAGTGTGTGTTAATATTCAACCAAATATAAGAAAAACCCATAGTTACTCACACAAGCACACCCAGTCACACATCAAATGAGTCATCTTCATTCCTTTCAAGTTGTCCTGTGAGAGTCACTCTTATATTCAGTCCAAAGGCTCACTATAAGCTTTGAAATGGCTTCGTATTTGATTTTTTTATTGCTTTTGATTCCCTCTCATAGCAATCTTGAAAGAACTATGTATTTTCTATCATCATGAGGTATGATTCTTGAGATGTATTACAACCTAAGGTTTTAATGGATATGGGAGAGGTAGACAACAAAGTGCACAACACACTGTAACGTCACAGGTGATACTTCAAGTCATGCCAAAAGGAATTCTTTTAAATTTCTAATACTTTGCCTGCAAGGCGACTCAGTCTGTGTCTGAATAACAAATCATTTTTAAAATAACAAAGGAATATTCTGAAAGTAGACAGGAAATGACTGTGTGTGTATGTGTGTGAGAAAAAACAGTCCAGAGAGAAAGCATTTAGAAGAAAGAGTAGGTCTGCTTACATCATCAGCCACATACACATGCATGGACAGACTCATGCACCTGGAGTACCTGAAGCTACAATCACTGCTTAGGTAGAAAAGAATAACAGCAGGGAGGGAAAATGAAAGCATGTCTTCAAGAAGAAAGGTTTTAATTTTCATGATTCACAAGTCAGATGAGTTATCTGTTTCTCTCTGTCTATCTTCCTTTTTTCTTCCTCTAAGACTCTCTCTGTACCTCCCCATCTGTGTCATTGACTCTCCCTTTCTCTTCTCGTCTTTTCCCCTCCTGGCAGCAGTACTGTAGATATGAGGGTTTGGATTTGTGAGTGTCAGTGCAAATATCCCTGTTTCTTTTCTCAGATCACTTTCATATTTTCATCTTCTCTTTTCTTTGTAAGGCTGCCAGTCTTGAGCCTCACCTCACTACAGAGAGTATGTCCTCACCTCTGCCACTGCCCTTCATGTCTCCTCTTTTGTACTCTTCTCTGTGTGCTCTCCATCCTGTGGCTTTTTCTAACCCAGTCTCTACTATTGTTGCATTTTTAAGTAATTCACATGATGTATTTATGAGGTGTAACTGTGACCAAATCTGTGTTTTTCTCTGTGTGCGTGGAACACATTTGTATGTCATATCTCTCTGCGTCTATAATCGATTGTTTGTGTCACAGCAACTTGTCATGTAAAAATATGTCTACCTAATTGGTGCTTCATGCCTCTATAGCTTAGATTACAAGTATAATGGGATGTTATGCTGTGTACAAGGAAATTAAACTTTGCATTACAGCAAAAAAAGTAAAATGATATGCTTGACTGAGAAATTGACAGACTCATATATCTTCTGGAAACACAACCTGGAAATTGTATTTAATTCCAAATGTTAAAATGCTTTTGATGATCTTTTTGATAGAAGAGTGATGAAAAAACAAATTCTTTGATCTGAGACTTAATAAACCACACTGAAATGAAATTTGTATTTTCAAAATAAGTAATTATATACTGTATTGAAAAATGGGTAGTGTGTTTTTAGAAATATTCTTGTGTAGAGTTGTTTGTTGTTTAATTAGAAATAATGCTCAGAGACCAGTGGGGATAAGACAAACTGGTTTATTTTCTGTTCATTTTGGGTGTACAGAAGGACAAAGCACACTTCATTTAATTTTTTTTTCTCTTTTTGTGGTCTGTTTTCTCTAATGTCTGCTCAGCCTGCCTATACTCTCTACCTTTCATTGGGCTCAGCACAGATGGGGAGTTATGATGTCTTTTTAGCAGGACAAACTGTAAATTAGGGCTGCACTGCATGTAAAGTATATTTTTTACAGTAAAATCTTGAATCTTTGAATAGATTGAAATGTATGTCATCAAGTTTTATGATATCATCACCCACAAAAAGTCGTTACTCATGCAAGTTTGACAATGACTTTGTTTGTGTTTATTTGCCTCAAGCAGATAGAATACTGTACAATTGCCGCAAGCTATGAAGCAACAGTGCACACTGAGGGTGGGTGTGTTTGTGTGTGTTTTCATGGCTGAACTCAGCACTGACCAGACTCTGTTTCTTTTAGTTATTTCCTTTCAGTCTGTTTTTTCTTGTTTTTTTCCCACTTTCTATGTACAATCATAAATTAAAGCACATTTCCTTCCTGCAAACGCTCTGGGAAATTACTGTGTTGGTGTCACAGTGCATGTAGACACCTCTATGGCTTGCTGCTAAGACAGGTTGAAGTGATGATAAATCAACTTACAAAAAGGTTTATGAAAGTTTATAAAATAAAACTCCAGGCTCTCTCGGTACTGTTAAAGGGCTTTAAGATGAGAGTTGAATGTAGTGTAACTCAGGTTGTTTTTTCTTCCAGAGCTCCCTGTCTCTCAGCAGCTTCCTATCGGTGTCTGTCTCTCAGCTCTGCATAGACTTCCAACAATCCATAAATTTTTGCAACATGCATTCCATGCATTGATCAAGGGTTTCAAATTTCAGTGTTATGAGTGAAGCTTCAAGGCTCTGAACTATTCAGTACAGCCTACTGTATATCGCTTATAAGAAGACATAGAAAGATGCTTTCCTATCTAGTAAAATACATATTTATTTGTTTTTGCTGTACAGAAGTCTAAATACTAAACTAACATTGTCTAAACACAGTAATTTTCCTTAAACAAGGGTCCTCCTCATAAAATAATTACAGAGGTCCTATGTTTGATGGTAGGGACCAAACTTATTTATCTACTTGGCATTACACAGATGAAACCTGCTGTGGTTTAACACCTGCTCAAATATTGACTTTCTCGAGTCAGTGGTTGCTGTAACAGGAAGTGTTCTCCAGGGAGTTAATGGCAGCATTTGATTATCCAATTTTATTAAACTTTCACAAAACAACTGTGCAGAACAGAGCCTGTATTTCCATTTTGTAATTGACTCCCCATTTTTAGATTTGTTTTCCCCACTTTCAGTGTTTTTGATGTATGGTCTGTTTATGTACTCTAAGTCATTTGTTTCTCCTCCTCCATGCCTCCTATATTCTCGTTTGACCTTTCAACCAAAACCGAACTGCTCAGTTTCTGCTGCTCTTGTTTCTCTGCCAAGCTTTTGTAACTCTAATAGTCAAACAACCTCACTGTTTTTCACCTCTCTGTCTCATTTTCTATGTTTCTCTGTGTGTCTCTAAGGATTGAGCAGTAATTTACTGCCCACAATTCTTGTGTTAGCATGGCAACATTGCTGGTCAACTAAATGTCACAACAGATGAGTTTTAATTTTTACTCACCCTGATGTAATGCTGTTTTTAGTTTTCTTCTTATTCACAGTCCACAGCTTTTGGCATTGCAGCTCTGTTCTCTGTCAGCAAAAAGTCTTATTAATTTTTCTGCGATTTCAGCATTGTTTGTGCACAGTCTAATAGTGGTGCTTATCCAGTTTATTTTTTTGGCTTATTATAGGTAATCGATTGACACTCATAATCGCAGATGCAAGTTGAAGCATCCCTTTTATTAGTGAGAGCTTGCATGGGCCTTTGGGCTATTCATGTATAAATTCTTGCACTAGCTTACACTCCTATATGACAACGACTTTTTGTCTGGGGTGATATATCCACCTACAAGGGGACAAGGGAATACTGAGAAAAGAGTACAGCTGATTGTACATAATGTTCATACTGCTTTGTATTGTATAAGTATGCATAAGTGTGTGTGATTCTGATAATTGCTTTAATTTAAAATTTGTTCATTAAAAGATAATTGGTTGTCATACTCACAGTGATGTCTTGCAGTACTGCTCCACATGGTTCGTATGTGACTGTCTCTCTTTGTCAGAGATTAGGTGTTGGATGATGATGTCAGTGTGGTGCTAGTGGATGCATTAGTCTTGGGAGGTTTTTTGCACATTTCTCCTTCTGTTTTTTGCCTTAGGTTTCTGTCAAGGGTGGATGTACTTTACCCAGATAACGGCCATGATTTATTGCATCAGTTCTAAGTTGCTTAGTTGAAGGAAAAGGTAAATAAATGACTGTAAATTTAAAAGAATTTCCCAGTTTGTCTCCCTCTCTACAGTCTGTTTCGTCTCATTAGACAGATGCAGTAGATGAGAACATTTTTATTTTGTTTTGTGAGACAGTAAAATGACTACATTTCTCTTTTAAATAAACTTTCAGCATCGTTTTTGGAGAGACAAAGATAGACAGATCAAAGAAATGACAGTCTTCCAAACAAAAAGCCTGGCAAGAACAAGTAAGAACGTCCTCTTCAGTCTACCTGTCACAATTAACCCACGACTGAACTGTTAAATGTCTATTATTTGCCAAGGCTTTGTGTGTAGATTGCTCACCCCCGTATCTCTGTGGCACTTTTCCTCTGTAATTAAAGTCAATTTTCTTTACAAGCAGACAATACCTTTATTGTATTGAGTTGAAAAGACAGCGCCACCACACTAGCACATCAGACAGGAGTGCAAAAATTACTTTTGATAGCTGAAAACAAGAAAATACTTACAAAAAGTAATCTTCCTTTGCTTTGGCAACATACACTTAATCTCCTGAGACTAAATATTTTACTTCTTACCAGAACACTATTGTCAGAAATATGCTTTTCTCTTCAGGGTTATTGGATGAGTAAATTTAACTCTACAGACAATGAAAACTTTACAGCTTTCATTTTGCTGTTTATGCGATCTGCTGGCAACATGTTTCTGAAATATGTTGTGCTTTTATAAAGCAACTGCAAACAGTTTATTACATTACAATGATAAATTTGTCACTTATAAGCTTGTTACATTGAATACAATATCAGTTATCATTTACCTTTGAAGCTTGTATCGGTGGTGTTTTGGATATGATTACATCTCATTATATGTCACAGGGGACAGATATTTACTGAGAGAAAACTGTGTGTTTTTGTTGAGGAAATCCAGCGCTACGAGACATTTGGGAGAGAGGAGGAGTAGAGGGGAGGATAGGGTCACAGATGAAATAACCGGAATTAAAGTGTGTGAAAATGAATAAAAGAACACTGATAACACTGCAGATGTATTGGTCTGGGAGTTATTAACATTAAAACACATCATCAATCCTCTCCTCTTCTGTCCTCTACTTTCTCCCTTAGTGACCACTCACCCGTTGCACTTTATTTAAAGTAATTGGCCAGAAAATGGCTCTGAGTTGTCACTAGTAAGGAAAGTACTCCTTTTAGCAGCTATGGTAGCTTCAAGCTTGCAACTTGGTGGATGTAATGGCTGTTTGCCTTTATTGGACATGAACGTGTTGTTTCTCTGCCAACCTCCTTCATAGCGTCTCTCCCTTGGCTGCCCTTTTCCCCCATGGCCCCAACACTGACATCCACCCTCCTTACTGCATTCACAATTAAATGCTCAGACACAAACACACACGCACGCTTGCACACAAGTACACACAAACACACACACATTTCACTTAGCCCCTCCTCAGCCTCTCTAATAAGGCTGCTGTCCTCCTCAGTAATAGGGATCAGCTGTGAGTGGAGTGGTCCAAGATGGCAGCTCCACAAAGGATCAGACAGATGCTTGCGGATGAGACAAATCAGTGAGAAGATGGCCAGCTTACTCCTCTTATTAACCCTTTGACCTTTGGCCCCCTTCACTCTTCTGCCTGCTTGAACGACTGATACTGTAGGATTGCTAACGTTGTTAGAAACAAGGCTATGACACCTTTTAATTTTGAAGAGCTGAACAGTTTACTTCTCAAGGTGCTGTTAGCTTGTCAAGCATTGTTTCAGGATTTAGCGAGCAGAGATGCAAAATGAAGGGAAAACACTTATAATTGCTTTGGGACTCATTGCAGAATTGCACCATCTTGAATTTTACCAGCTCTTAACAGGCATTCTGTTGACTAGTATCATTACATTCAGAGGACACCCTTCTCTGACTTCTGTCTTATTCTGACTGAAAAGAAAAATGAGGAGGATTTTATAGCCATTGTGCTATTAAAAAAAATACAAGGCAGTGATGCTGCCCTCTTTGTTATTGCAGAATACTTCATGTAATTCATCCCTGTTGTCAAGATATTGATTTTAGGAGAAAAGTGATGATAAACAATGTTTTCTTTCCCATCCTGATCCCTGTGGTAGATTAAAACAAACTGCTGAGAGTAATGGAGCTTGGCTTAGTATTAAATTCAGAAAATGCCCTCCACAGTCCTCTTATGGCACTATGGGAGTATAATACTCCAAATATATCACCCCCCCCCCCGTAGCGACCCTACAACCAATATTTCTTATGCTGATGGATGACAAAGAAAACAAATGCCATGAAAAAAAATATTGGCAACACTAAAATTTCTTATAAATGCCTTTCCTGCTTCAGAACTACAGTTCATCTGGCAAATACTGATGTTTGAAGTGTTGGATTGTATCTCATTACCAGATGTACAGAGTAGGCTGAATATGCTCTGACATACATTGTAATGTTTTCTCATTGCAGCAGACAACATAATTTGCTACCTTTTTGCTTGAAAGCTCACTAGCTATCCACACAGCTGAACAGCTGAAAAAAAGTCTTGAATATCATCAGGTGAACTATGCAGGCGCAAGTCACCTCCAGTGTCCTTCGATGTACTGAACCTGAAGATTTCTTGTTAGAGTTAAAAGAAGAGATGGAGGACACAGATGCATTAGAAAGTACAAAGAGAGAAAAGAATCAGTCCAGATGAGAGGAGGAATGCGGAATGGGAGACAATGTGGAGAAGGTGCAGAAGCCAAGGACGGAAGAGAGGTGACATGTGAGAGCACAAGAATAAGATAGGAATAGATGAAGACTTTCAAACAGGACAGAAAAAAAGGAAAGATAAAGGGAATGAGGCTGCAGGTTGTGGTGATGTTTGCCATTGCCACTCATTGTTTGGTGGTGTGAGCAGTCGACAGCAAGCCCCAGAGCGATTCATCATGATTATGTGGTGGTAGGCAGGTAATGTCACAGCAGGCAGGGCTGGGCACACTAGAGGCAGAGGCTGCTGCTATTTCTGGGCATCTGTTTTTGTCAGCCAGCATCTAGCTGGTCATATCAGCCTGCGTTACGTCTCTGCTGTAACCTCAGGATATCTCTGTTTTCTTTCTTCTTTTTTTATTTTGCTTTTTCTGTTTGGTATGGGGTATTACTATTAGTTTTAGTTCCATGTGATGTGTTGCAATTTAATTTTCAGATTAATGAAATGTTTTAGCAATCTATGTTGATGTTTTTGCTTACTCTTACTCCTCACTCATGTCTGTCCTGACACAGCTTCAGTGACTTATTAATGATATTTTAAATGTTGGATGTCAATTTCTGTTAAGCTCTCATCTTCTTCGCTCCTCATCTCTCATCCTCTAGCTCTTTTTCTGTGATTCTCTATCTTTACCCTGCTCATGTCTCTGACTTCTTTTGTGGCATTTGCTGTCATTTCTTACCTTGATCATTTACATCTCTTTTATGTTTCTCTCTTTTGAAATCCCAGTCAGCCACCTTTCACTTCTTCCAAAAACAGCTCGCAGTGCAATGATGAAACCTCATGCTTGTTTGTCCAAATGTCAGCAGTTTTGTACATACACCTGATGTTGTTGTCGTTGTTGTGTGTGTGTTTGTGTGTGCGTGTGTGTGTGTGTGTGTGCGTGTGTGTGTGTGCATGTGTGTGTACGTGTGTGTGTGTGTAAACTTGTGAAAAATCTGTGGCGCTTGTAACTTTTTGTGTGTGCTTGCAGCTTTTCGTGTTTATCACGTTGTTGTGGGTGGGTGTTTTTGGAACAGTTCAGCACAAACATACACCAACACATACACAGACTGAGAGACAGACGGAAACACACACACACACACACACACACAAGCACACGCATACAGACACACGTACACACACAAGTGTAATATTATGTGCACTTCCTGTACACTAAGTCTCTAATGCACAGTGTGGTGGTAGAGAAGTCTAAATGATTAATGATAGCCTCTGTGGTGTGTCTGCCAAGGCTGCAGCTAAAACCAGTGTCATTCTCTCTTACTGCTGTCACTCCATTAATATTATATAGGTTATAGACTTGCTTGCCTCAAAAATAAGTTCAGCTCTGTATGTCTACCACTAATCATGTTTTAATCCATCTCGTTGTCCGCTCGATATTTGATTATTTAATGTCTATGTAAAAAAGTAATAATCTAAAACATTTGTTAGACACATTACTCCCATTTACTGGTCCCTACTGCCAATTTATGTCCCGCAAAATTAGCTAGGCATTTCACATTAGTTGCTTTTAAAGACCTTCACTGGAAAATAATCTTTAGCAGACAGGGAGTGATGCATTTTACATTTTCAGCAGCAGCACAACAATGACTGTTTATAAAATAAAATGGGAAGTGCACTGTGAGCACAAGTAGCAGTATGCCTCAAAGTCTATAGACAAAGTTAAAGAATACTAACGAATGGTTGCAAATCTTTGAAAAATGTTAATTGAAATCACTTTTGATTCCTTGGGTCACAGCCTAATTCAAAAGCAATTACAAATCAAAGCTATTCTTGTTGAATAAATACAGAAGGAGGCACTATTTTCGGGGACTGGCTCCAGCGTACTGTGTGCCAAGTCATTCACTAGTGTCTTTAGTCCACCCAATACACAAAGAAATTTTTCATTTTAAAAAGTTAATTGCATTAGTTAATAAATAAACTAATTTAAAAACATCTTACAGTTTCTTGCCTAAGTCCTGCAGTTCAAACAGTCTTGGGACTGAAAAAGACTCAAAAGATACATTGTTGATTTTGGTACATGTAAGGCATTGATAACAATACCAAAACACAATAGCAAAAATATTATCAACCAAATATTTAAATTCAATACTAAAATGGTACAGCACCACTTCAGCACGCACATAAAAGGAATGCTTTAATTACAGCACCAAAAGCAGAAAAATCCTGACTTTAAGTTTCTAGTATGGTTCATGCCTTAAAGACAATTTCCATAATATAGCTAAATTGCAGACTCTCTCTGCCTCAAAAATTCCTGCTTCTTTTAAGTATTTAAAGACAGTTTTCCGATAAAAGTTTAAAGTTTTAAGCCTAAACCAAGATAATGAAGACACCTTCAGGGTTGTATTTTTCAAATATTTGAATGTTTCTTCAGAGCCACTGAAGACATTACAAAGCTGGTTTCCAAACCTAAGTTGATGCATAAACTGAGCTTATGTGTTACACTGATGTAATACCTTGTTAAGATGGAGTTATGAATGAAGACAATGTAGACTGATAAATATTTTAAAAGGTGCAATGCACTAACTTCATGGAAATGACCATTCAGCATATGTCAGATTAAAAGAGAAATGCAAATGACTATGTCATGGTGACAATATCTGTTTAACTGTCTGCCTAAACTGGGTAGGTCTTGCCAAAGTCATCATCTACTATAATCACTAAGTTGACAGTCCATATTACTGAAAAGTATTAGAGCGCTGCTGTGTGCCCCTAGGTGCTCTGGAATATGATTACCCATCTAGAGTGTTGCATAGTCAGCACAATCATGGAGGCAAACAGAACAAAATGTCATTTAGATTTTTTCATCTTGACACAGTGTGCTTGGACAGCTGTTTAGCTCAATATGTAAACTGTGTGCTTCTCTCTATGATATTATGCAGATACTAATATGCATATAAGCGCTTATGTCTGAGTTGTGTGTCTATAGGGTTTGTGTTTTGCACTTTTTCCCCAATTTCCTCCTCTTTCAAGGTAGTTGTTTTCTTTAATTTATTTCTGTTCTTAATAGCATGACTAATATGATAAACAACCACAATCAACACCTTCTCAACCAACCTTATGATGCCTTCTATTCACCTACAGTGAGCACATTAGCCTATATCTCTGGAAAACAACTAATATAACAGAACAATCTGTATAACATTTATCCCGAACACATATGAAACATCTCAGTACAGATAAATTGTTCAATAGTAATGTCTCCGCTGGGGTTTTACTTGAGATTTCCTTTTGAAAATTTTAAAGTGGCCTAGTTATAGCCTACATTATAAGTAACTTATGAAAACTTTAAAAAAACTTCTGTAACTGGGTTGTCTGTAATGTTATTTGTGGAATCTGAGTTTCCACAGAGAGTTTTTTCTACAGTGTTTGTAGTGTCTCCAAATTCTGGTAAATAGAGTGGTGTCTCACAGTGTTATGTATAGTTTTGCAGAAGGTAGAGCCAAAACAGTGGTGGATTAATAAAGATGATCACTATAAGCATTTGAGAGTTTAAAAATCTGAAAAAGTTACTTACGTCTGACAAAATAAATTAGTTTTTCCTTTTTTCTTATCAAAAGTTTGTAGTAGCATGCCATAAAAGCTTGATTCAGTAAAGTGAGATGGCTCAACAGAATAGTAGTACTTAAGGAAGTAAAAAAATACTCTTTACATGATGTTATTTTGTTTGAAGGATTTGCAGAAAAGTAATATTTAATCATTGAGAGCAAAATGTATTAAAATGGATCAACCTAAAAGACCATTTAAATGGCAGGAAGGGACAAAGATACCTCTCAGCAATAGTTGACAGAAAATGTATGAAATCTCCAGTCAATGGCTAAAAAAAGTGGAAACTCAGTAGTATTGAAATCAGTGTGGGTTTCAAATAAGAACAAATTTCTGTCTCAGTGACAAGTTCAAAATAATGCCTATAACAAGCTGAAGTTAACAGATGTAATGCCACATTTCCAGTTTGCCACTTCAGAGCATTTTAAAGTCAGCTTTCTTTTGTGCTCGGCACTCTAAAATGTTTGTGCTTACCAGAGTTTTTAATAGATGAAGCACACTTGGTAGTGCTAGTTTCTACAACTGATTAGCTATTCATCGTGCTTCCCCCTCTTTGGGCTTCAATTACCAAGCTGCATTTCACTGATGAAGAGAAGAGAAAAGTAAATGCAGCTGTGGCAAAACTGTAACATCTTTCAAGTCATAATTTGAGTAGATTCTAAATCAAAAATATGCTATTATTTCCATAAGAACATTTGGAAAAACATGAAGCATCCTCTTTTTAGTTGGTGCCATGTCTTTACAAATGGATATTTGGATATGGGAGTTGTTGGTAGCAATAAAAGAAAGCCACTGTGATTACCTTGATTAAAACATTAGGTAGATGGACTACATATACAGTATATATAGTATATTCCAAGTATTTAGACTTCCCAAATTGCTTTACAACACACATCAGCACTCACCCTTTCATTTACAAATGGTGGCTAACAGATGATGGGTTCCCTACCAGTCTGATCATCAGAAGCTTATGCACACACACTCAGACACCAATGAAACAGAATTTGAATGAAATGAAAATGAATTTGAGGCTCAGTATCTTGCCTGTGGACTCTTTGACATACAAACCAGAGGAATCAGAGATCAAACCACTGACCCACTGATAAGAGGATGACCTGTTCTACCTCCTGAGCTACAGACACCTCATTTTACTGAACAATATCAGTCTGAGTATATGGTCAACAACTAACATTAATGGAACCTGTTTCTTCTATTGCTCAGGTCAAGGGGACAAGAGCTTTCAGTTAAGCAGCTCTTAGTCACCTAAATATTGTTCTCCTTAATGCCTTTCTCTTTTCAAATACCCCTGAATTCTGTTCAGATTATTAGCTAGGTTATATACAAGGTGTCTGTGTGCATCAGTCTTTAACCGTCACTGACAAAAATTAATGGACTCACAAAATTTTCAGTTTCAGTTTTTCTCCAATATCAACTACTGGTCACAAGAGGCTATGTTATTCTTCAAGTTATTGGGAATTACAAGGAAGAAAAGACACTCAAATTAAGCCGCAGACCCTCAGGGATGAAGAGTCATCCGTGTTGAACAGGTCCGGAGGATT
>JAPZDV010000004.1:8988653-9092299 GCA_029814665.1 Acanthurus lineatus | reverse complement strand
TAATAATAATAATAATAATAATAATAATAAAAAAAAAAACACTTGGAGTACCAATCATTATCACACCTAGGTAATCAGTGTTCTACATTCACCCCTGTTCCTGTGATCACTGCCTGCCTCTCTCTCTTTGTACACAAAGTGCATTCATTGTGAAAATTGAGACTTCCAGCTATCCAGCTAGCATTACTTGAAATGGAGCACTTAGGCCATGCAGTTCACTGAGGAGATGGTGAGAGGAGAGAAGACAGAAAGAGGGGGCATGTGCCAGGCAATAGGTTAGGTTGTGGTCTAAACTGTCATATAATGCTCAGTTAAAGAGTTGAATTTAACCCAAAATTTTAGAAATAATACAATGACAAGTGAATAGACCATTACATATAGCTAATTAAAAGCTATTTATATTTGTTGATAGTTACTTAACAGTGTGCTGTAGGTCCTATCAATCTGAAAGGTAAAACTCCAATTATATGACTTTTTTTCTGAACTTCCCAAGCTTTAAAGACTAGTCCTTCAATGTTTCTCAGAAGTGAAATATATTTAAATAATCAAAAACAAATAAAATGGATTAACTCTAGAATGATTTAAAATGTCAGTTCATTTTTAGAAATATGAACAGCTACAGTTAAGTATGGCCTCTGTACACATTGATGGATTGCATTTTGAAAAAAAGAATGCTTCACATTAAAAAAGTCTTCGTCAAGAAATTGCAGTCTCTCCATAAATCAATTATGTGTAAGTGAAGCGTAAAGTAATCACTGAAAACAAATAACATTGTTAGCTGCTTGAATGTTTGTGTTTTCCAGTGCTTGTTCTTAATGTCAGATTTAATACCGGAACAATTCTAGCGCACTTTGTCAAACCTTATCTTTGTTGTAGTTGTTCATTTGTCCTCCATCCTGTGGGATTTCAGGGCGCTGCTGCAGTATTAAATTAAAAGTCGATAGGTAGCAGCAGAGGAAAGGAGGAAATTGACATTGAGCTTTCAGAAATCCTCACCGTGTGAGTCTGTTTGGGAACAATATTGGATGAATTTGATGGTTTCACACTGTCAAAGGACCTGTGTTACCAAAAACATATAAATGCATGTGCATGTATGTTAACAGTATGCACAAAACAGATCAACAACTATCATAATGTAACAACAGACTGACAGACTGTGAGACACAGATGAGCCAGCAGTTGGTGGGAAAACAGACAGCACAAACTTGAGAGAAGGGAAGCCAACATGACTTTCAGCTGTTAGAAGGACAGAGAAACAGGCAGATGTAAAGTGATCTTAATGATATGTTGACCATGGCAGTTTAGTGGACGGTGCTCCTGAAGCTCAATTTTTTTATTTCTTAAACATTTTTGTTATTTTTGGTCTTGCAGTGTGGCCTTGACCTCTCGTCGCCCTCCTGTGATGCTCTGTTTTTTCGATCAAACCGCAGTTGGTGATGGATGGATTAGTGGACAGATATATCAAGATGGTTTTAGTGAGTTTTTGTTGTTTGCTGGGTTTGAATAAGTCAAATAAGCTTTAGACTGCCAGGGCTAGCAGCATTGTGTGACTTGTTTTGATAATAACTTGTAATTTTGGAGATGATGCTATTTCTATAAACACTTCATGTCCAGAATTCCTGTTCTTGCGCTAAGTAACTCTGGTTGAGCAGTGGGCTTTATGGCACTCTGTTACGCACCACCTAGCCTGGAATAGCCAGTTTTATGTCAGCAATTTCTTGTCATCAGTGGGTAAAGGTCAAGCTGCGCTGATAATCATTCTGCCATCGGGGGAAGACACTCAGCCTTTATATGTATTTCTTTATGTCCATCATAATCGTCTTGTGTGGTGCTAACCCTGATGCTGCAGCAATTGGGACACACATCAGAGAGATACTGGAAGAAAAAAGTTTACCAAGATAGTTGCCCAGTAAAAGGCCTATGTCCAAAAAATACATCCGGTGCGTCAAAACACATACCACCAACTTAGAGGTCTTAGATTGGTATGAACATAATGGCAGAAGTGATGAGACTGAGAGGACATTAACAAAGGAATGAGCAAGAGGCCTGACAAGAGTAATCTGGGACTTGGTGGGAGATTAAATTGCATGTTACTTTAAGAACAGAGAGTGAATTTGATGCAGTTTTTTTGGGAAAACAACACATAAGTGGATTTACAATAAGATAAGGCAAATAAGGTAAATACAAGAGCAGAATAGTTAATTTTCATAACCTGTACCTCTCATTATCATATTGTGAATGGGGTTTAACGGTGGTAAGGGAACAAAGAAACACTGCTTTGTATCCTCTGCTATTAGTCTAATACATTAAATGTGAAACTCAGATAACTCTCCTATAAACAGAAAAATGTGTTTGATCTGTACATTCTGTAAGAAAGATAAAATGTGATATACTGTATCTTTAGAAACAAAAAGTCAAAATAATTGTCTTTCTTTGTCCATGGAGTGATTTCTTACTTTGTCTTTTTCTACCATGTGTTCTTTCTCTCCTCTGACACAAGATAAAAGCAAATACATTATATGCCAATTGGATGATTTCTGGTTTGATTTCACTTACTGGAAGAATGAGTCAGGCAGGCCAAAGCAACCTGGGAGAGAAAAAGAAATAACCCTTCCCTCTCCATATTCACTCCCTTATTCCTAAACTCCTTTTTTCTCAGCTTTCTCTCTCTTTGTTTCCTTTATCCTCAGCAACTTTAAAGCTGGCTTGTAGTGGCCACATTTATTATGTCTGTGATGAATGCCTTTCTGTTGTAGCACTTGTGGATGCTCTGTTTGTCCTATCCCTCTTTCAGGTTAAATATTCTAAAAAAGTAAAAGAAATAGCTTCCTTTTCTTTTCTTAGCAGCCTTTCACTACCTATGTGCTCTGCAAACACAACCTATAAATTGTGTGATAGTAATGCCTTTATCAAATTTTATAATGAGCTATCTTATGGGTTTTGGGTTTGATGTCCTTGATGTCTTGCTTTTAGCAACACACAAGAAAGTCTTGGGTTTTAGTCTCTGATAGGTCAGGACTTTTCTGTGTGGAGTCTGAAAGTTTTACCTGTGCTTGCATAGATTTTCTATGGCTGCTCCAGTTACCCCTTACAATAAAAGCCTGTACATATAGGTAAACCTCTCCTGTCAGTGACATTGACTGTCCCAAAGCTGTAGTTGGTTCCTGGGCGCTAAGGTGGATGTCTTCTGCTCCTCATGTATAGGTGAAATGCAGGGAACAATTTTCAAATGGTAAATTTATTATTTTATGTTGAGTTGTTTCTTAAAATAAACCCCATGGTAATCAAAGTTAGCTGTTTTTTTAAGTAACTTGAATCAAAGGATAAAGAAACAAATTCTTTCTTACTGTAAATTTAAACATTTTTATTTTAATATGAAAAACATGTAGTCTGTGACTTTCATAATAATAGTCAACGTATTAAACTGTGTATTTATCTAATAAATTCAATGATATATATTCATCCTTCTATCTATCTAGCTATCATCTACTCTCTCTCTCTCTCTCTCTCTCTATATATATATATATATATATTTATATATTTATATATATACACACGCATACTATAGATATATAAATGAACTACACTTTCATTCATGCAGTACTTTCTCTAAATAATAATGTAATAAACTGTTGTATTTCAGGTTAAGAACAGCTATTAAAATTACATTACATCATAAATAACTTACTCTAATATCACATTATTTTTAGTACATTTTTTTAAGTTAAAATTCATTTTGTTGCAGTTATCACAAAAAACGGAGCAATGCCACAGTAGAAACTGTGCTTCTGTGCTTCACTTATTAGTTCACAATGTTCACTTTCTTCCTCTGAACTGATTGTATGGATTGCATGATAATGATGGTGTCAATACGGCTTTAAGCTAAAATGATTAAGTGATTCACAAGGCTTTGAACTATTACTGGAAGAAAAAAGAACGACAAGCCTAATTATACAAAATATGCATCTTCTAACCATCATTTTTGAATATTTCTCAGACTTAGATACTGATTTTAAAAAAGGTCTTCAGTTTTAATCTGGGCTATGTAAGAAAAGAATATTTGCTGTTTTGTCTAATAAAAAAAAACAGTTATCTGTTTTTTTAAAAAAGAGAAAGATTAAGATTGATTATCAACCCAATATACTACTAGAGTACATACAGCCACATACAGTATAGCATCTTAAAGTGGCTTCATAGTTTTAATTAACACTCTGACTTTGACTTGCATGATTTATTTTTGTCTTTACTGCAGTTTTAAAAGCATATTCATACCACACATCTCAGAAATATTCACTTTCATGATTAATTAAAGGTGCAGCATTTAAAGATACAATCAAAACAGCAGGTTCAATCAGCTCTTTGTCAGATCATCAACAAAAGGAACGTAAATCCAAAATATATCAAGTCCTTAAATAACTGACAACATCATGCATTAAAGTCTCATGCCAGGGCAGGTTGTGAAAAAGTTATAAACTGTAATCTTTACTATTTGTGCAAACGGGCACAAAGTCTCTCTTTGGAGGTGATGCGGTTCATCACAAATTAGACAGACATTATGTGCTACTGTACACATAGAATATTTTTTACAATTAGTGACTTTTTTGAAACTACCTTGATACTGGGCTCTAACAGGCAATGTTGCTGGTCATTTAATTACTTACTATGAATTAAAATGGGTTAATGTTATAAAAGTAATACCCTCCTTAATAGTTATATTCAGTTATTTAATTAAATCCATTTATTCATTTTGGCAGAAAAAAAAGGTTTTACTTGTTCCAAATTGTTAGATGATCCCTTTGGAAAAGTTAATTTAATCCTTTAAATCTATTAGACATACTGATTCTACCTCGATGAATGAGTCATTCTGACAATATCCCCTCTCACTCTGCTTCTAGGAAATCTGCACATCCCTTCAGCTCAGATTTAATGCTTAAAAGCCAGGATTGCCTAATTCAGAACCTTCCAAAACTAGTTGAATATTAAGTTTTAGAAAAGGAAGAAAAAGAAAGGGAATACAAATAACATAGTCTGCCAGACAGACAATTTACGGAAGCACAAGTTGCCTTATGAATGAATAATGATGATCAACCAAAACACACATGCACACGCACACACACACTTTAGTGGCTGCTCCAAATTTGTGGTATAGTTTACCTTTTTAAATAAGAACTGCTAGGACTACCAAAACGTTTAAGGGCCTGAGGAAGACCTACCTCTATACATTAGCTTTCAATACAAGATGAGCGCTGCCACTTGGCTTCATTTATTGTCTGTCTTGCTTTGTATGCTTTCTTTGTGTGTTTTGAGTTCGTGGTCTTTGTTTTTTAAGCCTATTAAGGCTTGTTCAAATATGGTTGTTTTTAAATGTGCTGTATGAATAAACTTGAACTTGAACTTGAACTTGAAACATAGTAACAAGACCTTCTGAGATATTTACCATCATCTAAAACTTTAACTGACATTACAAAAAAAATTCTCAAGATTTGCTACCATATGAAAACTAATACTTTTCTTGCTTACACATTTTGTATGTTTTTTTTTTAAATATATGTTTATTAAATTTTCAAGAGATAAAACAGGAACACATATGACAAAAACAATCAAACATACAAACATAAATTTGGCTCACATACACATTTAAATTCAAATTTATACAGGCGAGAGATTCAGGAGTCATCCTATACAGATAAAATAAGCAAGTAAAATAAAATAAACCAAGTGCACACTGCCATGCATGATACAGTCACATGATCAAAGAAAGGTACACAGAAAGAAAAACGTATCAACTAAACGGTAGGGCATCATTTACGAGGCAGAGCATTCACAGCTATGATATAAACCCTCTTGTAAGAATTATTTAAACCAATATATGACTATATATATAATATATATATAGGGTATATAAAGGGTTCCCATGTTTTACGAAAAACATCATCTTTGCTGTGTAGTTTACACAACAGATAGTCCAAAGCAACATAGTCAAGTGTCACCCTTTGCCATTGAACCTTGGATGGAACTTTATCCATTATCCAATGTAAGAGAATACACTTTCTAGCACAGAAAGTAAGTGTTTGATTTAGTTTTTTTAAAAAATTGTCAGTGATGGACAAATTAGATATGCCAATTAGCAAATATAAGGGATCATTAATTCCATTAGTAGTTAGAAACCTATCAATTTCCTGCCCAATGACCTGCCAAAACTGCTGTACTTTTCTACAATACCACAAACAGTGTGTAAGACTACCAGTTTCCGTTTTACACTTGGGGCATAGTGGAGATGAATTAGGGTTGGATTTATGACGTTGAGAGGGAGATATATGGGCCCTGTGTAGAAGCTTCAGTTGCATGGCCCTCTCTTGGTTACAAAAACTCAGCGTTTTTGCACTCTTCCAAGCGTTACTCAAGCTATCATCTGTTATAGTAACATTGAGTTCTTTTCCCATAAGCCTTTCAGAAAATAGGTGTTTGTGGTGTAGTATCCCTTAAGATATTATAGAATAAGCTAATGGACCTGCGAGATTTCTGTAAAAAGAGCTGTCTCTCTTAATGTGAAACATTCTGACACTGAAGGATTGTGATGTCCTTTGTGATGAAATTTATTACTTGCAAGTAACGAAAGAAATCCTGTTGTTGAGTGTCATATTTTGTTTTCAATTGACTAAAAGACATCATGGTAGAACCTTCCAGT
This sequence comes from Acanthurus lineatus, assembly GCA_029814665.1. Classification (NCBI taxonomy): domain Eukaryota; kingdom Metazoa; phylum Chordata; class Actinopteri; order Acanthuriformes; family Acanthuridae; genus Acanthurus; species Acanthurus lineatus. The sequence goes on along the minus strand of JAPZDV010000004.1, from coordinate 9,085,611 downwards.
AGTTTATGTAAAGTGGATATTCCTTTATTTACCCAAATCTGGAAGTTATTGTCCATCACTCCAGGAGGGTAAGACAGAGGTAAATTGAGATCCGCCCTCTAATTTTCTAATGGCATGCCATGCCTTAACTGTGGAAATTGTAATTGGGTTAGTACAAGCAGACTTCAAAGATGTACTTTTCCAAATAAACAAAAGATTAATCAAAGGGTACTTGGACATTGAACTTTCTTCATCCAACCAGAGAGATGTGGACTCACTATACATCCAGTCAGCTATAGTACGCAGATGAACACTAAGCTGGAATTTTCTAATGTCTGGGAGATCAACACCTCCCTCTGTGGAAGAGAGACATAATGTAGCTATTTTGAGTCATGGTTTCTTCTTAGACCATATAAAGGAACTGAACCAGCTATTTAGCTGTTTGATGGTCTTATGGAGGAACATAACTGGGATCATTTGTATTGGGTACAGTAACCTGGGGAGGATATTCATTTTCAGTAGTGCAACACAGCCCAACCAGGAAATTGGGAGAGTGTTCGGTCTCTCAAGGTCCAACCTTATACGCTCGAATATGGGTGGGAAATTTGCTTTTTATAATTGGTCGAAGGAGGGTGTTATACGTATACCCAAATACACAAAGCCTTCTGGTGACCATTTAAAAGGAAAGGGATATGGAGTTTTAGGTATTTGTTTCAGACTGCCTAATGGCATTACTTCCGAATTGCTGAAATTTATTTTGCAGACAGTATCAGTACTAAACATATTGATGGTCTCAATAAGAGCTGGAGTGGACACCTCAGGCATACTCAAAACAATCAAGACATCATCAGCATACAGAGAATTTTTGTGTTGTCTCATGTCAGTGGTTAGACCATTTATGGTTTCATTTGCCCTGATTGCCTCAGCGAGAGGCTCAATTGCCAAGGCAAAGGGCGATAGAGGACAACCTTTCCTAAGCTTTTATAACTCTGGAGATGCTGTAATTTCACTCATGGCTTCACGAATTGCCAGTAAGCTGGCATCTGCTCCGGTTTCAGCTACGGTGCTAGCACCAGCGTGGGCATCGCCCATGTGTTGGCTATGCTCAGCATTGTCAACAGCATGATTTTTCTTATGTGGCATGGCGTCGGACTGTAATGAACCAATAAGAGGTTGGAGTGCTATTTTTGCAGGGTTAAATGAGAAAACTAGCGAATTAGCACAGCAGCTCTCCTGAGCATGACCTTCTCTCCCGCTGCCATCTTGAAAACAACCACATTTTGCATGTTAATACATTTCTTAATAATTAAATAATAATTTTGTCCTGGTAAGTAATTTCAAGAGTTAAAGCAAGGTTAGAATGAAATTTGAAGTCCAAGATGAATAAGTACTTCCTCTGTACTTAAACAGTGTATTGTGCAATAGTACTTATTGAGTTAGGCTACAGTCTTTAACCAATGAGAGCATCCCAACTACTTTTAAAAATGGCAATGATTATAGAGTAACATATAATGCTGATGTTATGATACAATGAGGTGGAGTTGCTTTGAATTTCTCTTCTCTCACATGGCACGTGGACACGTAATTAAGATAAACTGTTTGCTGGTATAGTTTAGTTGTTTTGAAAACCCTGGTTCTGGTCAGGATATCCTCTTTCACTGTGGCAACATAGTGGCTGTGACTTTCAGGAGTTTAAAAAATCCTTTTGCACCTTTACATATGCTTAATGAGTATTGCATCAATTTTTCTTGGATTTTCTTGCTCTTAAGGTTATAATAGTCATGTGGCCCTGTTACCCATGAAAGCCAGAGAACCTTGAACAGACTTAAGTGGTATAACAGACTTAAGACAAGAGTGTCCCTAGATGCCCTGAAGGATCCGTCATTACAGCACCCTGCACCTCTCCTCTCTTTACCTCTGCCCTTATCTCTTTATATGTTATAATAATAATGTTAGCATCACCTTAAAGGTCTTATACCTTTGTGCCAGTCACAGTGACACTAACACATGAGGACATTGTTCATCAAATAGGAATCAGAGGGCAGATTAAAGTACAGAATAATAATGTCATCAACAAGATCTCGAGTGGCAGCACACAAACATGTTGTGCCTCAAATACATAGTCATAAGTAAAATGTAAGTAAAGAAGTAAGTAAGTAAAAAATTTAAACATGAAACATCTGTGTTTTTGTTTTCCTGCCCAAGCTCTGTATTATGTACACTTAGCACTAAATTACCACAGGTACAGATAAAAGACATTTCAGGGAATACACACAGTGGAACACAAAGTCAAAATCATAGCTGTAATAGCCTTGTAATCAGACTTGCCATTTCATTATACATTATTAATTTAGCTGTTAAATGAGTTACATATCCCTCCTGCCATCATCGTTATCAGTTTATATGGTAGTGGTTTCAAGGATCATTAACTCAATGTTTTTTTTTTACAAATATTGGAAGAAGGTGTACACCGATTTAAGTCAGTGTTTATGTAATTTAATTTACTACAACATGAACATTAGGATTGATGTCATCTGTTTTGGTTGCTAGTTATGATTGACATAAAAATTTCTGAAGTCTTCAACAAGGCTGTACGTAGTTTCATGATTTTGACACATTTTGTTATTTTCACCCCTTATTCTTTAGGACAGGCATTTAAAATAAAATAATGACTTGAGGTCCAGATGTAGAGTTTCTTCATTATAGGTGTTTAAACCCACATCAAACAATTGTTGTAACTCTTATTATGCATAAATCTCCCTTTTGTACCTCTAAAAACAGCCCCAATATGGATGTGACATGAAAAAGGTAAAGAGATGGATCAAGCTGAACTTGAACGAGGGATGTTGCATTTAATGGTTGGAATTTAGGCTAGCAAGTCACAGGAACACCTTATTTATACTGATTTGGAGCCTCATGATAGTCTGCTTTATTAGCGCTGACACATCTGCTTTATGATATCAACAACCTTTAATTCCCATACTGTCATGCTTGCTCTTCAAGCTTTCTCTTACAAAAATAATGAGATAATGTCTGGTGCTGGCACTGATACCATATAATAGATGCAGATGAATCCTTTTTTTGAACTGTATCCAACAAAAATTACATCTTCCCTTTAAAAGTAAGTCTGCATTCAAAAATGTCTGTCTTAAAAAAAAGTATTTTGTCCACTGTCCTGCCATCAAGTTTATGGATATATTTTTAACCCTTTACATAACATTACTGTTAAAGTTATGAGTATTGAAGTACAGAAATTAATGGTTTGGTGAATATAGCTCTTTACTTCTTTAAAAATATGGATAACAGCTATTAATATTAACTTAAATAGAGCATTTCATTTCCTCTACTGTCTCAGTTTTTAACTTGTTTTTAAAGTTTCTCTGTAAATCCAGGAACATTAAAACTCTTGTACTTTCCCTATGTTGAAGCTTCCTATTATAAATCTGTAACTGGGCTGAGCATTGAAAAGGTGGTTTGAACATGTTTTGCAGCTGCATTGAGTCATTGCTCATTAGAGTGTTAAGTTTCTGTCTTCATTAAAATTTAAATTATTTTCCCCCGGAAGCTAGTGCTCCATTTTTATTTTTCACTGAGCTATGCATCTCAGACTGCACACACCTTCACTATCTAGGACAATATAGCCTCTGGCCATGGGGTAACTTTAAGTGTCTTATAACAAGGAAACAAAAGCTCAAATACATGCACATATATCCCCGTGCATGCAGACAATTACATGTTTGTGCTGTACTTGTGAGGTCCCTCATTCACTTTTGCATTTGCTCACTCCCAACACTTACTTTAACCAAAAAATCTGTGTAGCAACTCTAATATTAACCCTAAAATGAAATATCAAGCCTCAAAGAAGCTTTTGAAGAAATGAGGGCCACAGGAAACTCCTTGGATGGGTGTGTTATAACTCTGGTGAGCTGTTGCATCATGATCCTTATGCAAGATTCACAATATCTTTTGGTTGAAAGCTGCATTTGAACTATATTTTCTTAATGCTAGAGAGGCTGTCTGAATCCAGTCCAGTTCCTGCTGCAACAGATCAACAGACCTACAAACAAGACAGGACACCGTACAAAATATGATAGGAAACCATCTGGAAAAAACACGCTCACTAAAAGATATCGTGGGTGACAGGAAGCGGGAACGATGTAATGTAATGTGACAGTAAAAAACAAAAAACCCAAGACACATAATATACCTCACCCACCTGGGGGCTGTTAGGTTGTTGCAGCGCCCTCAGCACCTCTTGCTGCTGGAGCGTTGCACTCCAATGCCCTTCCCTGGCAATGGCCCCCTCAGATTTCCTAAAATTTTTTCACTTGCAAGGCCTTAACTCTAACTATTTCTTACAAACACAGACTTACAGGACCATGCACTGATAGACAACATGCAGTGTCAGCTGTGCTGCTGGTAGTACCAGCCAGACACAGCCAACCTCTCTGTCTGGCTGTGTGTCCAGGAATAGCAGTGTGTGAGTTTCTAAATGTGAGGATGTATTGTCCCAGTAGAAAGAGTATGTGTTCCTATCCAAGAATAGATGAGTGGTGGACGCAGGAGCTTTATCATCTGCAGGATGTTTACTCAGAGTCAGCCATACACTCCATTAGTCTACCGAAACCCCCAATACATCATACTGGACTGTAACAAACTGGGTAGTTCAATAAAAATGAATGCAGTGCAGCATATATGCCACACCAATATTCTAGCACCTTAGGTTTACTGTGTGATAAATTCCTGCGTATACTGTACATGGCTCGTATTATCTCCTTTAATAATATTGTCCCATTAAGACTGAACTATTTTTTTCAATTTAAAGCATATCTATAGAATTGCATGTTTTTATACTCTTTTAAAGTTGTAGGTTCACAACAGTTTGTTTAGTGCAACTGTGAGACTTTGTAACTTTGATGGAGTTGTAGTCAGGAAGATTGGAAGAAATCATGTTGGTTCAGTATTGTTTTTCAGACTGATAACTATGGGATTAATAACATTCTGCGCTGTCAATTTTGCAGCCTGACCTACAGGAAAGTGAACACGCAGGCTTTAAAATGCATGCATTTTAGGTAATGCATATACAAGAGAGCATATTTTAAAGTAAAGAAAGAAAAGAAAGAAAAGATTCACAAGACTCATAATTGTTAGGTAAAGCAGTTAAGTCTTAAGTAGTCACATTAATAAATTCTTCTCTCTTTTTGACTGGCTGGTCGTGGGCAGGGCTTATCAATTGACCAGGTGGACAAGGTGAGATAAGACTTCTGAGTGGCAGCGTCCAAAAGTGATTTTTGGTGCTGGCATAACCGTAACAAGTGTGAATTACAAACCTGATTTTGGCCTTGAGAACTAAAAGCCTACTTGCCTCCAGGTTTGCTTTGTTTTGGATCAACAGCTACCAACAAAAACCAAATAAAAACTGTCTGATGATGCCGTCCAGGCTGGCTGCTCATAGGGAGCTCTTGTTTGTCTTGCTGACAAATGTTACACCCATGCTGCCAGCCAACCTTCTCTACTAATACACACTTTATGTTTGGGAATTTGCTTCCCCAAGCTCCAAACTGCCAGTCATTCCCCTAACACAATAAATCCATTAAGCTTGTCAAACTTAAAAATGGGATTTTTTCGTTGTGCAGCATCTGCATAGCGGCAGGCAAGTGGAGCATACTGAATGAACATAGAAACAGGTTGCAATGAAACAGAAATTTTAAACTTATTTTACAGCATCATAAAGTGTGTGAGAAAAGGTGCAAAATGGTGTCAATAATAAAATCAGTGAAATGGGGTTCACCTAGATTTAGAAGGACACTGCCAATTTCTGTGCTTCTAGTCCCATACTGAAAGACACCCAAATATGAAAGAGGTGCAGGTTAGTGGAGTTTTGCTGGTAGAGTTACAGTTTTGGTGCAGTTTCCACTCAAGTGGTTATAGATACAAGGTTACATTGTTAAACACATTTACTTCACTATTTACTCATCTTATATCTGACCAGACTTATGCTGTTACATTACAGTTTCTGAGCCTGTATTTCATAATGTAAATCTTAAGTACTCTGCTGTTAGTGACGTTAAATTTGGTGAAAATAACTCTAGGTAATTCCTTGTGCCCTCAGGAAAAAACAGGTATAATCGCAGGCAAACCCATTCACTAATTAAAACATGACATATTATTGCCCAGATCTTTATCTTCAGTGTACTTTATCCTCACATTTTGTAATATGTTGTTATGACAAAAGAAGGTTTGTTGATTGATAAGATGGACTAAGTTGGGCAACATTGCAGGGACTATAAATAGTATCAGCATACACACAGACAGGAGTATTACTCAAGTAGACAGCAGTCCCACACAACAGTAGCAGTCCTGTAACAATCCTGTATGTTGTCCATGTAGGCCTTTGTTTGCTTCAAGAGTACATAATTCCACATGCATAAAAGAGTGGTTGCTACAGGTAGCAGAAAATGACAAATGCTAACCTTTGCTTTGTCACATTTCAGGGTTTGTGTGTGTGTGCGTGTGTGTGTATTTGTTTGTTATTTTATTTGTGCGTGCATGCACAAAAGCTTGCAGCCATCTGTTTGTCATAAAGCATGTCCTACATGCAATATTAATAGTGGAACATGCTTTTATACATGCAGCAATGGTCGTTGTTGTATATATTGGTTACTGAGTTGTAAATCTTTCTTTGCATGTCTTGCTTAGCTTGAAGGATTCACAGAAACTGTTTATTTTCACATTACTGTGGTGTCATCATTATTGATGGGGGCAGTAGTGAAAAAATGCATGTAGACCAATGGAAAAAAACAACAATACAAACATTCACTCAAACTAACGGGCAAGAACACGTCCATGCTTTTGTGGGTTGTTCCCACTGTCAAGGTAGCATTGTTTTTTAAAGCTGTTTGATTCCTGGTTAAGAGTTTTTCACAGAGATCAACCATTTGTGATGATGCAATGCATTGGTAACTTCTTCACCTGGACTATCTTTGCACAATATTTTACTTAAAAATTCTTCTACTGTGGATGACAAAATAACAAAAAATCTCTCAATTATATTGTACACAAAGTGAACCAATTTCTTTCAAGTTGAACAAGCCTAACCTAGCCTTATATCTGTTTCAAATATTATAAAATTAAAAATAAGCCTTCATTTAAATGAGGAAGTTTTAAAATTAATTTCAACTGTGACAAGACAGCCTCTCAATACTATACAGTTATTAGCCACTCATTGTAGTGGACACATTTCTGATTGCTGATTGTCATTAAATTTGACAGTAAAAGTTACGGAAAAAGAATAACTTTCCAATCATCAGACATACTGTAGTTTGTCTTGTTTCACTTAAAACAGCATAATGTAACATTTAAAAGCATTAAAATGGGCCAAGACAAAGAAGCATGGTATTAATCTGAACCCAAGGTTTTTCAATCCTCCAATGCATCTGAAGATGTAACCATAACCCCTCCCCACCCTCCACCCCAACACACACGTGCTCGCGTATTCACGTGCTCTCTCTCTCTCTCTCTCTCTCTCACTGACACACACACACACACACACACACGCACGCACGCACGCACACACACGCACACACACACACACACACACAGCTTTGGCTACAGCAAGCCCCTCAGGCAGCTATACACTAGAATTTGAGATGGCAGCTTTTAAGATAATGTCTTGGAACATTAGCCTTTATAAGTAACATTATTGCATGAAAAAAACTACAAAGGCCCCAAAATCCTCATGCTCCATGAAAACTTTACTGCCAGAGTTTTTATTTTCTTTTTCTAGTTTTATTTTATGCTTTTTATGCTTTACAGCATCAAATGTAAATTAAACAAATATTGAAAGAGTGTATGTAATTATTACTACTACTAATCAATTACTGCTACTGATATTGCACTATTCCATCTACTATTAGTAATAGTAATGAGAGGAAAAAACATTAAAACATATTTATTTACCCTACCATAACACCTGTAAATCCTAGAAAAAGCTTGATACTTCAGTTTGATTACCACACTTTAAACTGTACCTTGACAATCCAACCAGATTACAAATATAGATCACTGCCATTGTTGATGCAAATCCAGATTATCAGTACAAGCCCAGGGTCAGTGCAGACATTTTATTTACCATGCGTTTCACTATTTGTAGCTACTTATCTTGGTCCAAATAGCTGTAGCTTTATGCTAAGCAGGGTCACTACTCTTTGAGAACCCCCTCCAAGACCCATCTTATTGTAGTTAAAGGGTATAAAGGCCTCCATGAACATGGGAAGCAAAAGCTATAGGGTCTCCCAAAACAAACTGTTCTCAGGACAGGACCTGGGAAAGAGTGATTTTAAGTCTCCAAGTAGTAGTTGTGGAACAATCAACCTCACTTTGACTGTGGTACACAATGCCTTCTGCTCCTCAGAGGGGGAACTTAAAGGAGTATGAGTGCCTTGGACTGAACAACAGCCCAGGGAGCAATGTGGGCCTGATGCCCACCACCTGCAAGGCAAGGTGCTGGGATCTGTTATGTTGCCAGTTAGACAGGAGAAAGATCATAAATACTGACCCTTATCTATATTTGACCACAAAACAAACATATCAGGGCTGTCATGATATCATCTACTTACTACATGATGCTTGTGGCCTAAAGAATTATGGTAGCAACGTTATCTCTGGATCTATAAAAATTAGAAAATTTAAAAACATGTTAGTCAGATGTATCTTTACTTTTGTTTATTGTGTCTTTTGTGTCTTTTTTGGCAAATGAATTACATCCAAAACGTGAGTCTAGGGACATGGAGAGCATGTCTGTTACCATAACTGTACAAAAAAGACAATTACACCTTACTGATTTTTTCTACTGTGTGATGGGTTTTGACCAGTGTTAAGGCACATCACCACCACCTTAAATAAAACAAGAACAGAGAGAAAAAGAAATGATTTAGTCATGATGAATGCTTCATGAGATCCAAACGCTCACTCCTGCCAACTTCCAACACTCATGACTTAAATTGATATAGGCAGTTACTTATAATGTCATACATCTCACTGAGAAAAAGTTGGTCTAAAAATGTAAGATGAAATAAAAAGCCTGTAATGAATTATTATCAACGAGGAGGTGAGTCTTCTTTCCATTTATATGTCTGGCTTGACAAGAATCCATTTGCTTACCTGCACCCATTAGCTTCACATTATGTTTGAAATAGAGAGTTTAGGGCAGTTTGTCCTCTTTTGATCTCACATCATTGCTTTATACCTGAGGCCACAAAAGTCAGTGAAGGACATTGACAGCCTTAGTGCATCAATAAACAGCTGCCTGAACTCTGCTGAAGCGTGACTCACCACTGGCTATAAAACTTAAAAGCAACTTAAAACTGTTGATAAAATGCAAGACAGCATGAGCATTTGAAATACTTTGATCAAATGGGCTTTCTAATTTTTGAGTGGTCCTGTTTTTTTTTAAATTTAAATGAATGGTTGAAGTTCATGCAGACTGATTTTAAAAAAATTTAATTTTTATATATGCATTTTTTTCCTGCTTGCAGTTCAGATTTAGTAGATCAAAGCCAAATATAATCTATAAACCTATCTACTCTGTGATATTTGCTCGCTCAAACGTCACTTAGATAAGAAAGAGTTGATAACCGATAGATTGTAAGACTTAAAAGAATGGGTTTTTCCCTGTAAATATGAGTTTGACTATACCTAAAACACACATAGACATAGAGATGAAGAAACACTGTGTATCCAACATCTTTCCTTTTTCCCCAGTGTGGACAATCTGGGAGAACCGTGTGAGCTGGTGATAAGACTGTGCATGAATTTTCAGTTCAGCCATGTGGCAAAACCGCTCACTGTCACACACCATATCACAGTCCTTAAAAAAAAAAAACATTAAAAAATGCACTGTAAAAAATTCACAAGACACAGGCAAGAGAGGCTGAGAGCATAAAGATACTGAAGACACCGTCATTTATTTTGGTAAAGGGAGATAAACGCATAATACTGTTGCACAAACCATTGCTCAGGGCAATAAGAAATGCAGGATAGATTTCAGTTTATGGTAAATGTACCAAGACCACTGACAAATTCTTTTATTATTGTGATTTTTTTTTCTTTTTATTACAAAAACCAAAAATACACAACTTGACATTATAATATGATATTCAGTGTCAAAAATGTAAAAAAGAAAACACTATAAGCTCTTTACCAAGATGCTTTGAAGCTAATTTTAAATGTCTTAACTGAATCAAGGAGCCAATGGTATACTTCCAAGATGTAACAGGATTTTAATTGGCTTTTACTAGTGAAAAGAAAAAGCATCTCTATCTCTTCTATCTTTCATCTACTCCAAATACCAGCTACAAAATTTGCCCTTTTAAGTTGTGTTTGTTGAAATGTCAGTTATGGTTGTATTCATGTAGGTTTTTGTGTATGTGAATTCATGTGGTTTCTTCATCAATCTACGTACCACTTTTTCATTTGAGGAGACTATCAAAAATAATGATTAAAATAGAAATAAATGATTGAGAGATGTAAAATTCTGCTTTTTATTGTATGTTTAACGTTAGCAATATTATGCAGAAATTTGTACTTTGTGTAATTTTGCCAGTGTTGGGGTAGTTACTTAAAAAAAGTAATGCAATACGCATAACTAGTTACATTTTTAAAAAGTAATGCATTACTTTACTTAACCACTCACAACTGAAAGGAGCTACTTACACTACCAGTTACATTATCTTTGGGTTACTCTGTAACATCAGCTGAGATGCAACATAACTCAACTGCCAATCAACAGGATAAAGTTAAACCTTATATATGCCCAGATCAAGCAAATCCTTGTTCTAATAAGGACATACACAGCAAAGTTGTGGAAAGTTAGTCACATTCTTGTAATTTTATGCAACAAATTCAAATTAGGATGCATACCTCCACCCTTCAAAAGACGCCTTAAGTGGTTTTGCCATTTTTGTTCCATGTCCTCCTTCATGAACTTGAGAAAAATTCCCAGTCATGTCACATGAGTCAGGTCAGTTGAGTGTTGCACAAACATGCATGGTAAGGGACGTTTGGTTTGTTTTTCCGTCCTCCCATTATGCAGATACAACAACACATTACCTTCTAACTCTGTAATGCATTACCCCAACACTTAATTTGACTCAACAACAAATCCCAGGTTTCTGTAAAAATGTTGCCAGTTGCATTATGACAATGTCATACTCTTAAAGCTTATGTCTTTGACCCACAATCAAAGTTTGCACGTGTTGCATTCAACTCAGAACAGCAGCACGCCAAGCTAAAATAAACTTAGCTAGAGGCAATATGTTGCTAACACCTGTCCATAATTTGCATTTCCTAAAGGGCTGAATTTGCTTTTTGGCTCATAAACAAGTGAGACAACAATTTTTCCAACACAGCCAAACATAACGCAAGTGCAGTGACGTAAGACAAAAAAATAGTAGGCCATATAACTTAGTAGTCCAATAGCCAGACATTCATCTTTGAGCCTGTCCTGCTGCATTTTATGTTTTTGAAGCTCTTGTCAACCAACAAAAGCCAGTCAGACACTCACTCCTCCCATTTAGTCACTCAATTTTTCTCTTCTTAGCCTCCTCTTCTGTATCATTGCCTTGGTCTGACTTTGATATTACTCCTATCCCAGCTGCTAAAATTTACCCTAACTGCAATAATTTATGTAGAACAGGTCATACTTAAATGATTTAAAAGAGGTCTTTCCATATGATAAATTATTTAATAATTTTATGTATTATTAAATATGAATTTTATTAACTTGATTAATTTGCCAGTTTAAAGTAATTTTATTTAGAGCTAGTGTTATATTATAAAATGTCCTCAATAAAAAGAAAAATAACTCTTTCTATATTTGTAATCTAACATTTTTCTTTTAATTATAATGCAATATTAAGACATAAAAAGTGTTTATGTATTTACTGTGGACTGTTCTGCTTTTATAGGGGAGAATACAAAAGTCTATATATGTGACTGGGGGTGGGACAATAATCCATCACCCACAAGGGAATATTTCCTCACACACAATAAGATCCTCTTTCTCTCCTGCTCTGTATCTGAAAGGTCAGAGGATGAGAGTCATTTTTTTCAGAGCAATGAGCTTTGCAGCTCTCTGCTTCTTCCCTTTTTCATCCAGACTTATGAGTCCATTCTTTATCATCTCTAATAAAATTTACCCGTGCTCCCTATTGCATTACTTTCCATTCCTGTTTGCTCTATAAGACGACTCTGGGCTGATAGGGTGTTATCGGACCACAGCTAAGCCAGGGACAATTACTGAGCCATTAGACCAAGCAGGAAGTCTGATTAGTTGCATCATCAGACATCTGCCATCCCACCTGCAACCAAAGGTCTAAATAACCTAAACTGCAACACCAAAATGTCTAAGTGACTGCTTTGTATGCGCTGGATTCCTTAAGTCATCTTTACTTATCGCTTTGTTTCTCAGACCTTAAATAAAGTTATTGTTATCTTTTAGATTGTATCAATCGGTAAACCTGTAGTTATTGCTGTGTCAAATACTGACTGTATTTCCAGGCAATTTTTGTTTGATTTTAAGTGCTATTTTTTTCCTTTTGAACAGGCTTTACAGTTTTTTGTTGATCAAATATTAGTGGAGTCAGACAGTGTATTAAAAGTTTTTTACTTTCTCTGGTGTTTTCAGTCTGGCTTTGTTTTAGACTTCTACTGTATGGATCAGAACCAGAGAAGCCTAATAACTTTGGTAAGTTTCTTCCTTGTTTTCATTGATTTTACTCAACAAAAGACAGCTATTTCTCACAGTTTCAAAGATATCCTAGTGCATATTGGTGCAGGTGAATGCCTAGTGTCAGTGCTATTAAATGACAGTGCAGCTTTTGATACTATGGACCACCATTTATTGATTGATTGACTTGAACAGTGGGGTTCGTCTCTGAGTTAACACTGCAGTGGTTCTCCTCCCACTTCTCTCATAGGAGTTTTGCAATATCTTCTGGCAACTTCACTGCCTCATTCAAAGCTCTCTACTGAGGTGTACCCCAAGATTCAGTACTTGGTTTTGTTCCATTTATCTTAAACTAAATTCCTCCTCTGGGCAGATAATGAGGCTGTTTTAAATAACTGCCTGATTGCTGTAAAATGGAAAGCAGATTTCCTCCAGTTCAACTCAGAGAAAAAAAAAAATCTCTGCCCCTAGTCTTGTCCCTGAAGTAACAAACAGTCTTGGGCCTCTTACTGCAATGGTTAAATCCTCTATAGTTGGTCGCTGTGTACCAAGCTTTGACTCTGGACCTATTTGTTGAGTTGCTGATTCGTTCTTGTATTGTCCAGCTGGGAAACATGGCAAAACTCATGTTCATTCACTCATTCATTGTTCATTGTGTCTCAAGCAGAGATGGAAATATTAATTCATGCTTTTTATTGTCCTGTTTTTATTACTGTGAATCCTTTTTAACTGTCTGCAGCTCCTCCTTTGATTGTCTACAAATGGTCCAAAATGCTGATGCTAAACTGGTAAACAGGTTCTTCCAAAGGCCTGATGTGAAAATGATTTTGATGGCTCTCGAGTAGGTCTCCATTTAGACTCCAATTTAAGGTTCTTGTGATCACCTAAAGAGGTCCACATGGTCAGGCACCTGCCTTCATCAAAAATTACAGCACTATGTCACCAGCAGCTTCCTAATGTCCTTGGATCAGGACTTGCTGGTTGTTTCATGATCTAGGCAAAAACCTAAAGATGACTGTGCATTTGAGGTTTTAGCATCTAGACTTATAATTTCTGTCAACTGTCAGTGGTATTATAACAAAGTGGAAGCGATTGGGAATGACAGCACCTCAGCCACAAAGTGGTAGGCCAATTAAATGATGGAGCGGGGTCAGCGGATGCTGAGGCGCATAGTGCGCAGAGGTCACCAACTTTCTGCAGAGTCAATCGCTACAGATCTCCGAACTTCATGTGGTCTTCAGATTAGCTTAAGACCAGTGCGTAGAGAGCCTCATGGAATGGGTTTCCATGGCCGAGCAGCTGCATCCAAGCCATACATCACCCAGTGCAATGCAAAGCGTTGGATGCAGTGTCAGCACGCCGCCATTGGACTCTAGAGCAGTGGAGACGCATTCTCTGGAGTGATGAATCGCGCTTCTCCATCTGGCAATCTGATGGATGAGTCTGGGTTTGGCGGTTGCTAGGAGAACGGTACTTGTCTGACTGCATTGTGCCAAGTGTAAAGTTTAGTGGAGGGGGGATTATGGTGTGGAGTTGTTGTGGGGTTGTTTTTCAGGAGCTGGGCTTGGCCCCTTAGTTCCAGTGAAAGGAACTCTGAATGCTTCAGCATACCAAGAGATTTTGGATAATTCCATGCTCCCAACTTTGTGGAAATGGTCTGGGGATGGCCCCTTCCTGTTCCAACATGACTGTGCACCAGTGCACAAAGCAAGGTCCATGAAGTTATGGATGAGAGAGTTTGGTGTGGATGAACCTGACTGGCCTGCACAGAGTCCTGACCTCGACCCGATTGAACACCTTTGGAATGAATTAGAGCGGAGACTGAGAGCCAGGCCTTCTCGTCCAACATCAGTGTGTGACATTAGTTCATATGCGAGTCAAGGCAGGTGAGCGAATACTTTTGGCAATATAGTGTATTTTAAAAGGTATTAAAACATTTTGATGAAAGCAGTCCAAAAAATCACTAAAATTAAAGGTTAAATGAACCAAGAACCAACAAAAGAAGTACATACTCCTATTGCTGCTCCTCACTCAAAGAAAAAATGGTTAAAAAAAATTAAACAAACACCAAAGAAGATATAGCCACTAATTTTATAACTATGAATTTTGTGTAGGGGTCCAACCAGGTGCAGTTTGACTTATAATAAAGTGTGTGAATAATTCAAAACAATGTAAAATTTGAAGCACTTTGAGTTTTGTATGGTTTGATGTAGATATTCAGGGTATGCAATTAACCTGCAGATCTAGAGGGCTTACTTTGCAAAAGGACCTCATTCAGTACACAGTGTATAGTTATAGTGCATGTTTTAGGTCATCTGTAGGACTTCACAGCAAACTAACTCTCAACACTAATATTAAATTTAGCTGCCCAAGCAGTTTTACAGAAGCTACTCATCCATCCCTGAAATGGCCTGCTTTGCAGAGAGTAAAGAATTTTCGCTGTAGGTACATGCACATTCACTGTAGGTGAATAAGTACGTCCTTAAATCTATTCCCTGACTAACTGGTTGACTGGCTGGCTTAGAGGCCAAATGTTTGATGAGTTCATTAGCATCAGCTTTTTCCCAAAGACAATAAACCCAGCTTATGTTATGAAGAGACTGCACCGATCCCCTGCATTTCTATAATTAACCAGATCATTAGCAAGCAGCAAACAGAGATGAGGGTGAAGAGGACAGATGGCAAGGTTGCCACCCATGCTGATCCTATGCGAGTGTGTGAGTGAGAGTGACTGAAAATAGACAGATCAACAGACTGAAGGAGGAAAAGGACAAAAACACTATCAGGAGAATGAAAGCAACTAAGGCCATTGACACAACAGATGTGTAGTGTGAATTACCACATATAAAGTAGATCATATTGAACATTGTAGACTGATGCAGACAACCTAGGTTACTGCAAAGTTTGCACGGTTCAGCCACCTTTTTTTGTGTGTGCATGTCTTTCAAACACTTTGAAATACTGGCAGAAGAAACATCATAAAAAAACAGCATCATTGACATGCAGCAGAACACAACCTCAAAGTGTATTTGATTCACGACAAAAGTTAAAAAATTAGAAACTTGCTTGGTTCACAGAGGGTCAGCAGTTTTTTTTTTTTTTGTCAAACAGACCCTGACCCCCAAAAAACAAGCAACAGCTGTGTCTTTCATTGGATACATCAAATACAAGATCATGTATTATTCAACAGCAACTGTTCATGTTGATTAACATGAATGGCAAAGAGAAGTGTTCCAGGAGTTTTCCATGTCTGGTTTGTTTCAGATCTGGCAGAGTGTAACATGATAAAGATGGTCTACTAATGGTCAAATCCTTTCTTGGATTCAGAGCCTCATGGGCTGTAACAACTTGTCTGGACATTGCTGGTAAAACTGCTGATAATAGAATGAAACAATAATCACATTAAATTTAAAAAGCTTCTTTTGCAGAATAAACTTTGGTAAACAATGCAGTGTGAAATACAGATAAAGAAAATTTACTTACAGTGGGAGGCGACATCACATATCCTTTTAAAAGATGCTAATTTATCAAAATTTTAATGTGGACATGGCACAACCTCTCCTTACACACACAAACCACACATACACGCACCAGGAAACACATACATTAGCATTATGGCTGCGACCTTTCCTGATAACAATCTGATGGCTATCTGCTAACCTTGCTGTATTAACAGTTTGTCCGCTAGCTGCCTTTTCTGTGCCTTTAGTTCTCACCTAATGGATGTCCTTATATGATTGTTTTCCAGTGGAAGGTGGAGGGAATGTGAGAGAGACACAACAGTGGTTGTACAGTGTTGAGAGAGACAGAGTGAAGTGAGCGAGGAAGGTAAAAATATGCAAAAATGAGACGAGTTCTGACTGAAAGATGACACTTTTGACTGCGTCTTCAAAGTTTATTCTATTTTTAGGTTTACTCTAAGAAAAAAAAACATCTAAAAATAAAACAAGCCGTTGTCTTCAAGTCTCTGACTAATTTAATAACACAAGTAACAGAACCAGCTCTGTAGTTGTTCTTAATGGGAGGGTGTGACTCAGCTGCTTTGTCTTCAGCTAGAGCTGAAGTTTTTGACGTCACATAGTCTATCTAAAGTGCCAAGTATAAGGCCTTGCATGGAGTCAGATAGATGGAGATGAAGACATCAAGATACAAACACACAAATTTTTATTTTTCCAAATCAAAACCAAAAGTTGTCTCCAGACACTTTACATATAAAGTAGGCCTTGACCTCACTATAATAAAATTAATTAAGAATCAGCTATCAAAAGCATTTCACACATGAGCAAGCACTTGGTGACAGAGGCAAGGACACAAAAACAAGGCCGATATGATAACTAGCTGTTCGAAGCTTGTGACCTTAGTGACCTCATCTTCATTATGGGGTGAGATCAGCCTGATTGGACCAGGTTTAAAGTTAAGACCTACTGATGGTGAGGCCAACCACATTTTGAAGAAGAACAGATAAAAATTTGAAAGGTTGCTTTGCAGTCAGGCTTTTGTGTCCTGGAAAAAGGGGTAAAAAGAGTTGTTAATGCATGTTGCTCAACCAAATTATTGTTGCATAACAGCACATCACGTATATGGAATACAGACTAATGTAAAAAATAAGCTTGTTTAATGATTAATAACAACCAACAACCCACAGTCTGGGTCCTCTAACATTACTTCTAATGCTTCTTGGAGTCTCTCTTGTAAGAGGTGATTTTGAGAGAAAAGAAGAGAAAGAGATAGAAAGTATGTAAAATGGCAACCACTAGGCATGGCCGTGTTTTTTAGACAGCCACCCCAAGGGAAATCTCTGAGTTCAGTTTTCTACCTTGGGAAATTACCCACAGATGATTATTGTCTATTGTATTCGTAGATGCTGTCGCTGCAAAGGCATTTGAACCCACCTGTCTGAAAATACAAATGTCAGAAAACCAGAGAAAAGCATCAGGATGCTCAGTATGGACTGATGTCAAACGATGGACTGCCCCAACTGATGTCTGGTAATATTAAAGCAAACAGCTCAGGGAAGTGTGTGTACAAGTGGATGTTGGAAAAAGGCAACTTGGGAGACAGGGAGTAGGAAATTCAATTTGATTGTAATCTGATGTACACATTCTACTGTTTGTGAGTTAAATTAGATTTTAGATTTGTTTTCTCTGTCCCTCCCATCTGCCCCTTACAGTATTAGAGAGGGGCTTTATCTGGAAAGATCTATGGTTGTGTCTGATTGAAGAATCATGCTGTGGGAATAGTAGGCAGATGGTAATCTATCAAACAGACAACAAAATGTTTTATTTCTTGTTCTGTCGCCAATGCAGTGAAGAACAAACATCTTATTTTACACTCAATTACAAAACCGTGGTTCAGGGACAGACCGATCTCCATGCAGCTGGCTTAAGACACTTGAAGTAACTGTCAAAACTTAAAAGTTTTTAGTACAGACAATGACGTGCCGTCTGTTGTTTTTTTTCTCAGTGCTGTTTCTCATTTAAGGTTTAACTACCTCTGCATTTCTGACTTTTTCTATGTTCTATTTTTCAACTTAAGCATTACTTTGCTAGAGTAATGTCTATTAATATAAGAAAAAACTTACCTGAAATATAACTTAACACAAATTACATTTATTCTGTATATGACAGGTGGCAGTTGCTAATTGCACTTTGGATGTGTAAATAGAAATGATCTTTTTAAGTTTCACACAAATGCAGCTGTTAGAAAATTAACATGAAAACTTTCATTAGGTCTTGCCATTGATCTTAAATGGCAGCCAGTCAGATATGCCAAACAAGAGGTATTCCTGTTAAACGAATAATATGAAAATTTATCCTGTTAGATTTCTCTTCAACAAAAGAAATGAGAATAAAAGATTAAGTTCAATTTTGCTACAAAGTAGCACAGGATCATGGGATTTGAAAGATATTTTGCAGATGTATTGCAGTTTTTTCACATTATATTTAGTCAGGTTTGCCAACTTCCTTCCTCACTGTGGCTGGTGTAACCCAGAAGTTAGCCCCAGGCTGTCCTTCATAGGCCTGTTTATCTTCAGTTTCTTTCTTTTTGTCTTACATCTTATTGCAGGTTTATAGATGATTTAGTATAATTAGATTGCTAGATTACTGATTCAGATTAATTGTAGATAGGGCACATATTCCCTGGTCAAAGTTTCTAATAGTTCAAATAAAACTTTGTGTTTGTCAGTGAACTGTGTCCAACATATTCTTTTGCTCTCTCTTTAAACTGACAATCCTAAAATCATGTCCTTACTGCAATTTGCCAGGTGCCCGGAAGTGAGAAAGTAAGCTAGGTCTGAATTCCTCAAGCTCAGTATTTTTATTCTTCACACAATATACTTATGCCGCCTTTTGTGTACCACTGTGAAAACCTTTGAGGAGAGAAATGTGCACAGTTGCTAACCACATATTTAAACTGTAGTTGTGTCTTGCCTCCTTTGTGATGCCATAATGATTAAGCGACTAGCATAAGCTAGCTAGCTAGCTAGCTTAGCATAATGACATGTTTCTGACAAAAACAGGCCTCTGGAGAGGGACTTGTTGAAGATGTTGATTGAGGCCTGACAATTTACAGTCATGGGGACGGGAGATTTAAAAACCGACATAGCATTTTCATTTTACGAAAAATTAGTTGACGCTCTTGAGTGCAGGATGAGTCATAAAACTTTAGACACTGTTTCCCAATAAAAGAAAAGACTAATATATAATGGCAACTAATATATATATCCAGTGTCAGCATTGACTAATGCTGACACTGGATATAATTTGAATCTCGTTAAATGTGATCTGTGCTAACTGAACATTAATTCTAGGAAAATTTTGCGACGCAATCATTTTTGGCTTTACTTAGACTGAGGACATTTGAGAAATGAAAGCAAATGAGAGAAGAAGCAGGAGGTGACATGCATTCAGGGTGCCTTGGTGGACTTGTATGAGCGATCATGCAATTGCATGGTCAGTTTCTGGTTTGCCTGCTGCCCAGCCTCGCTGGAAAAATACTGAAGTCTGTCTCTCTGACTGACTCCAAGGGTAGCAAGGACAAATCACCCGCTGTAAACCTCGACCATGCACACTGCTCACTGTTCCCTGTCTAAATTCAAATCAAGAGCCAAAAGCCAGGGAAAATGCAATGGGGAGGAGTGCAAGTGGGGCAGTGAGGGGTGGTAGTCAGAGTAGGGCGGGAGGTATTTTATGTGGAAAAATGAAAATTACCTGTTTCATCTTTTCACAAACTGGCTTTCTGCCTCTCCCTGTTTCTTATGTCTTTCTATTTTTGGATGTGTTTTGCCTCTCCCTCTTTGACACATAGACAGACAGACATGCACACATAATAACAAACACACACATACATTTTACTATTTAAAATGTTT
Source organism: Acanthurus lineatus (assembly GCA_029814665.1). Classification (NCBI taxonomy): domain Eukaryota; kingdom Metazoa; phylum Chordata; class Actinopteri; order Acanthuriformes; family Acanthuridae; genus Acanthurus; species Acanthurus lineatus. The sequence goes on along the minus strand of JAPZDV010000004.1, from coordinate 9,065,536 downwards.
GTCTATTAAGCAGTTTCCTCCTGTTCTTTGACCTTGGCTGGTCGAATGCTCCATTTTCCCCATACCTCATGTTTTCTCTTCCCCTTTCTCATATGTGTCAGATGGTTTCGTCACACTGTTGAATTGATTTTCATCCTCCATGGCTGAAGGCTTCATTTCAGAGGAATTTCTTGTGTGTTATTTGCCCCGAGTCACACTGCCACTCGTTCCGCTTTCATGGTGTAGCAGTCGTTTTTTAATCACTGAAACAGCTTTTCTTGTACCGAAAGGGACATTGCCACCCTTTTAATAACCACGGATTACATGTTTTGATAGCAAAAGCTTTTTTTGAATTACTTTTTAATTAAAACATGTATCTGTTTACTTGGTGGACAAGGACCTCAAAGGATATCAAATTACTAAAGCAAATAACTTATTTTGCCAAGAGAGAGTGAAAGGTTAATGCTCAATTTTTTTATATTTATTTTAATAAATCAAAAACTTGCATCAAATTCACCTCATAGCATCATTCTTCAGAAGGGTAATAGTAATTAGTCTCCTCTGGATATTAAGGTTTTTGCCTGGGGCACAGTAACCATAATATTTCATACACAAATTTAAATAACCACTTTTTTGTAAGTAAAGTTTCATTGAACCAAATACATGTGCAGACACATGCATGCAGACACACTTACAATTAACTATCAAGCAAAGACATGGGACACACTATGTTCTAAAGCCTGACCCAATAAACTAATAAGTGCAACTATGAATAAACGGGATAAATGCAAGAAATATAATTCAGTTAATAATTACCAAGCAAACAAATAACCGGGCACATAAATGTGACCATTAATATGCTAAGTGTAACCATGTATTAATGCCAAGGATGTGGCAATCAGCAATTACTGAATAAATGATTAAAATGAATTAAAATTAATGCTGTGACCAATGGACAACCTGACTGGATGAAGCGTACTCAGATGCAGTAATAAATGGAAGCACAGGAGAAAACGTGCATTAAATCCTTTAAGATTAAGCAGTGAAATAAGGCTTAAGGCACTGTTCGGCAGCTGAGAGAGATATGGGAAGCCTAAGGAAAAGGAGGTAATTAAACATCATAACTATATATATATATATATATATATATATATACACATATATATATTTATACACTACCCCACAGCCCCTTGAGGCAGAGGACTTAAACTGTGAAGTCAGAACAGTCTTCTGAAATAAGGATCAGAAAAGACATGAACTCACCATACTCCTCTTCATCTTGTTTATAGTTGTCTGTAGGAAGGGGCATTGGTATCTGATGTCCAAGCACAAAGTATCACTCTGCCCCCTCTGAATCTTTTGCTGTCCCAATTCTTTTGTTTCAGTTTCTTCCCCAAAGAAATAATACATTGAGTTAAATGCTCAGTTACTGAGAGCTACTAAAGCCTATCAGAAACCCGCATCTTCATGGAAAAAAAACAGCTAAATCAAGTGCCACTCTTGACAAGAACAGCAAAGATGGACTGGAGCAAACTGTTTAACACTGAGAAAGACAAAGTAGTTCGGAAATGTTGGTCTGTTTGCACATATAAAGGCTGTAAATTTGTCCTCTGTTCCAAAATGTTTTAGAAACGTAATATTTTCAATTTATTATTATGTTATAGTTAATCAGGATTAGAATGTCAGAAATGGTAATAATGTTACAACATCATAATGTATATGCAGACAGTAGGTACAAACAATACATATTTATACCTGTATGCACAGAAAATGAAATGCATAAAAAATAGATAATACATAAAATGAATACAAAATTGACTCCAAATGAAATTTTATCTAATTTTGGGCTGTTATTTGTTTTCTGGTTGGACATGTGCTTATTTAAAATATTTGTGTCATTATCTACTAAATAAGTCAAGTAAATAGCAACCTCAAACATATCACACATAAACTACACTTCAGTGTAGTGTGGAATATGTCAAATTAAAGATATCAGATGTTTCATGAGCTTCATGATGGATATAAGGATGTAAAAAACAGAGCTAATTTATAAATACTTAGAAATTACACATTTTTATGATTTATTATTAATGAACAATCATCATGGCAAAAAGACTGCCATGGCCATTGATTTTTTACATGGCAATAAACAAAACTATCTATTTTCACCAACCGTATTTGCAATACTTCTTGTGAGTACAGCAAGCACTTTATCATATAAGTGTTGTCCTTCTTGGATTTTGGTGTAAATTATGTGACCAGATGTGGCCGGGGATTGTAGCTGGAAGCTGTCTTTTCTCTTCTTTTAGGTTTTGTTCCATCATCGTTGCATGGTGGTAAAACAGTTGGTGCCTCTTTTCCTTTCAGGCAGATGGCAACTCATCATCTGCAGTAGCAGTGCTTCTGGCATGCACTCCCCCCTACACACACACCTCAGCTTAACTCCCCCTTTGAGTGCAGACACTGAATAACTTTTATACTCACATTTCTTACTTGTAATGCGTGACTACCAACTCCTGTATAATGTAACTATCTTTTCTTTTTCAAAATTCTCTTCTAAAGGGAAGTTAAAAATATATGCAGATTGTCTTGTCTGCCTTTCCCCCTTACACGGCATCTCAGTTAGCATAAACTGAAGCCAGCCAGAGATGGATTTAAAGACCTCTGTGCTGTGAGACTAAAACAAACACAGATGTCAGACTTCAAAGCCTGATGCACAGGCACAGTATTGGAATAAGTGAACGGGTTTTGAATGACTGCACTTCTGTGCCTGTTTGAGATGCAGTTCCCCAATGAGCGACTCATCTTATTTAAAAGACTTGAATTGACCTCATATCTCCTTAGCCGACACCATCCACATAGTCATACTCTGCATCTTTTAAACCATAGTTGGGGCTATAAAAGAGGCTTGCTTCTCCTCATTAGACTTTTTGAGTCATCTGTTCAGTTTTCCAGCTTTTGAGGACTTTGGGTACAAACAGAATCAGTGTTCGCAGTACCACACAAAATTTAGTCCAAGAAAACTTTAGCCCTGTTTGTTGGATGCTTTGCATTCTGGTCTTGATGCCCTTATCAAGTGGCTGTGAAGCAGTTGCCATGCAGTGATACTGTGTACTCCATAGACATAGAGAGGCCTAATGACCAGGGTCAAGTATTACCCTAAAAAGGTAGCAGCAATTAGTTTTGATTCACATTATGTTTCCTTGCAGTTTTTACACTGTTGTAGCCAATTACATTGCCAAGAATGTGTCATGCAGAGATACAGCAAATTGCATCAATTATGTTTTTTTGTCTGCTTTGTGTCATATTCTGCAGGAATATCTGCCTTGCCTCAATGCATGTTTAATTGGCTGTAGATATAAACCTAGTAAGTCCCAAACATTATTTGTGATATGTTTGTTATGATGTGCTAAGTACAGTAGCGGCAGTGTCTTCAACTAATGTTTTTTGGGAAAGGAATCAATGTAAAGCTGAAAAGACTGTCAGACTTTTTGTCTGGCTTTACAATTTTTCAAACAGCAACTTTTCTTACCATTGTTGTAAGTGGGAAATATTGGCAAGATATGTTTGTACCAAGCATATTCACAAACTAATCTGTCTCAACATTAACACAATCCAATGAAATACTGCAAATTTCACTGTTGTTCCGGGGTTGTTTATTAGCATTTGTTGATAGTTAGTGTGTGAACTTTTTTATTATTTCTTTTAAATATATTAAAAATTGAACAGCCCTTATCAATTAGAAATTAGAGATTTGGTTAACATTACTGTTCATTGTTTGCAAAACCAATCAACTGTGCTGTCACAATCTTTTGATGACAGATACATAATTGGCCAGTTTAAGCAGATTGCCCGGAAGTGACTGATAAACCTTAAGTCGACTGTCTGCCCTGTATTACAGCTGTGAGGTCTGTTTGTATTTTCTCTATTTTTACATTATCTTCAATTAATCTTTTAAAATTACTTGCACATACCATATTATTGGACAATTAAATTGATTTGATTTTTTTAAGTGGGCCTTTGTTGGGTTACCAAAATGTGTTGTGCTGTTGTCCCCATCCACAACAGTTCATTGCTCGGCCTTCTACACTGATAATGCTGTTGCTTGTGGACTGTTATCAGACTGTAGGTAATACATGTCATGGATAAGGGCATCATTCAGTCTTACTTCAAAGAGCCCCAACTACCCCTCCAAGGCACTTTTATCAGTGAATTATAATTAACAATTTGATGTTAAAATAATTAAAGGCACTATTATCAGTGAATTATAATTAACAATTTGATGTTAAAATAATTACCATTGAAATTTGTCTTTAAAGGAGGTGAATAAATTTGACCAGCCACAGTGTGAGCGCTCAGTGCTGCAGCTCCTCTGGGTAACACACTCACTCTCTGGTGATGAATACTGCTGCTATATGACCAGCTCACTTGTCACTAACTTTGTCTTTTCTGTCCTTCTGCTTATCGGATTATCGAATGGTCTTCACACTGTGCCGTGGCCCCTTTTTGCTCTTGTGCAAGGCTGCAACTACCATTGAGGACATCAAGGTCATGTTCATGGATTTTTATTGCATGTCCATTTCCATTTTTCAATCAATGATGAAATTCTCTTTGAAGGGAAATTTAAAGAGAAAGAAATAAAGAAATACAGTTTCCCAGCTTGCCCCCCTCTGCTTTTTCAATATCTTGGATACCCCTGTACTATGCAACTGCCACCTCACACCTGCAGGCAAACTCATTTTTAAAAGTCAAAGCCTATTATGCAGCTTTTGCTAGAGGACACACAGCCAGACAGAAACTCTAAAAGTTTTTGGTTTGTTGAATGAGAAAGCCAAAAAAAGAGAGAGTCAGCAGAGGGGAGACATGTGGAAGGAGGTTGTTGGCCAAAGTTGCAATTGGACCACTTTTAGAGTTAAATCAACACAATCATAATCAAAAATGTATAAGCAAATAACCTGGTAATTCTGGGTCCATTTGGTTGTTTAGTGATTTTGTCTGTCTTTTTTGAGAATGATTTCATTTGCATATTGTTGAATAATAAAACAGGAGCACAAATTTCAGCAGTGATGGTTAGGAAAGAGTGAAAGAGTCACTTCTTTACTGTTTCCCGGCTGTCTTTCACTGGCACATACTGAATGCAGAAAGTTATGGTACAAGGGTTTTAATAAGTGAAGTACATTACATAATTAGGTTGAGTTTAACAAGGTAGGTTAGCCTACCTTAAACAATTAACTTGAAATACCATAATCACAAAAAGTTATTTTTAAAAAGTTTCATAACTTCAGTCACTGCAGACCTGTGATGTTGTACTGTAACTGTACTGGAATGACTTATTCATTTGAACACAACACTCTGGGTAAAGTTGTGCTGACAGTTTTTGTGCAGAGAGACAGACAGAGGAGAAAGAATAGAATAGTCTGATCAATGGGATTTTTGTGGATATATTGGTATGAAGAGAGGAACAGTTAAAGGTTTTGACTGTGAAGATTAGGAGAGAAGAGAATATCTGATGTAGTAGCTTCAGTGGGATGTCATGGCATAACCATTAAATTTATTGTGTGTTGATAATGCCATCAGTTTAAAGAGTTTCCTTATAATGACTGAAATCGGAAGAAACCAAGAGATTCATTAGTTTTTCAAATTTAATGTTTTACATTGTTATTCTATTTATAACAAAGCAAGCATGACTATAGAAAATTTTTGTGACTAAAGAATAAATTGGACAATATCTGAATGTAAACACTGACTTTGCAAACATTCTTTTTCTGCATCAACAAAATAGCACAAGTTAGCTTACCTTATATTAAAATAAGGGTGTAGTTGCTAATATGGTATCTTTTCAGGAAAAAAAACTATTGCTGTGTCTCTCTTATTAGTTGGAACAGGCAGATGGCATATTTTGCAGACCTTTTTAATCTACACTACATGCTTCTGAGATCTCCAAACAGCCATATAGCTGGCATCATGTTGTCTTGTCATAACACAAGCTGTATTTTTGCTCTATATAAGAATAACAAGCTCCATATGGTGTGGATGAAGAGAGGTCAGTCTGTATTTTGGTTGTTCTACAGGTGTTAAATTGGTCATACTGTCACCCATTTGTTGCACTTATGGCATTAAATGAGCATTATAGTTGTTGACTCCAGTAAAATGCTTCCTAAAGTCTCTTTCATTCCCTCCACTGTGGGCAATGCTCTGAGCTGCTGTCCACCGTCTGTGTGCAAGGAGCTCAGCAGTCGTGCCTCAGTGCCAATAGGCAGCCACATAAAAATGACAGAGCGCAGAACCAGAGAGGAAAAATTTGCTTTTGTGCCTTCTCAGTTTCACTCATTTTTACTCTTTTCCAGAGGACATTCTGGTAGCTGAAACAATGTTTTCCAGCATGAAATGGGTGATGTGCAAGCATACAAACCGCCTGGCTGTTAATGTGTTGTGATGACTGTTAGATCTGTCCATATGGAGTCCAAAACATCCAAAGCCTATCATCATTATTGACTTAAATTTTATTGCCACCCCCTACAGAGTTTGTTTTGTTGAACAGCCCCAAGTGTGACAGTTATGTGTCCAGATACAAAGCCTTGAGTATATAAAACATGGAAAAGTTAAAATATATACAGAAATGAAAATGTAAAGTGCTTTAAATGGTTATCAGTGAGATTTTAGTGATATCTATGGTCTTAACCATTCTTTGCTGTTGTGTTTTGGCCTGTGTTGTAAGGTGTATTTTTTGGTTACATAGAAAGTAGATTTTTCCAATGTTTCTTATTTGCAAAATGAGTTAGAGAAGACAAAGGAATGAATCAAAAGATCAGATTTTCCTCTGCCCAAATAATATTTCAGGTATGCTCAGAAAATTACTGACAGTGCAGTTCTTTTTGAAACTGCTCTCCTGCTAGTATATAGCCAATTTTTAGCCTACCTCAAGCAGTCGTTGTAAAGAGCAAGCCAGGAGAGCATTTTTTTTCAGTGACAACTCTGACCTAAAATACTATGATGCTTTGAAGCCATAAAAATAATTTCATAGCAAGAGTTTAATTTGCAACCCTGACCCATGTGTCGGCTTTGGCACCATGAAAACTTTGTGCTCAAGCCTGGAAGGCAATATGATGTAACATTTCAAAAATTGTTTCTTACTGTTACTGCAGGTTGTTTTCAGTATATTACTTTAGCTAAGTGTTCAGTCCCTCATGGTTCCTTCGGGTAGAGGCTCCCTAATTAACTCTTCCTATTTCACTCCATTTCTGTCCCTCCCTTTTCTTTGTCCTTGTTTTCCTTTGACTTTCTTTTGCCTATCTTTTTATCATGTTTCTCAGAGTTTCTTGCAGTTGAGAGTCAAATCTCTCCCCAGCCCCTCAGTTTTCAGAATTGCAAAAAAAAAAAAACACTTGAAAAATGTCAAAAGTTTTAAAATACACTGGAAGGTTTATGTTTATGTTACGTGTGGCTTCTGTTTACCAGTGGTTTTCAATGACACATAATGTATGTCATTTGTGGTTTTTGTGAAATATCAGTGGATCATAGGGGTTTTTCAAATCATGCCAACCACTGGTTATGCTTTTGTGTCAGCAGTAAACTGCATAGCCCTCTGCCAGGTGTTTTCACCAACTTCATGATCTTTCACATGATAATTTAGCTGTCATCTAGGATCCTTTCTGTTGTTTTGGAGGAGGCTGAAATAAAGCTGCACATAGCTCTCTGTGTGTCATAACCACTGTGCTGTTCTAGCTGTGTATTTGAACAGACACAACAGACTTATTTTGACTCTCCTCTTCTCCCTCAGTTGGTCAACTTCCTCCAGCACATATTTCCTATCCTGATTGTGCTGCCTAGCCTTAGATGTTGTAACATATAGCCTGAGGCAAAGATAAGTGGCACCTATAAAGCCACCACAGTTGTTAAAGGAGGCAGCAGCATTTTGCCTGCTGTCATTCAGTTACACCTTTTATGCTTGTTTTTTACAGACAAGGGTTTTGTTCTCTCTCTTTGGCATTGCCTCCCTGTATTGTAGCTGCTGGCCTCATCTTGACAACCACAACTCTGTGAACACCCACAGCAAATGGCACAGGTGTAAAACATCCATAATATTACAGTGTGAGGTGAATGTTGTGGTGTAGGTATGCTCACAACAGAGTCACAGTCGGTGTATGTGACCTTGGTTTATAAAGCCATAGGCTTCTGTTGTTGTCCTACAGTCCTGTTGTTCCATACTGCTCTAAGGACATGTATTTCCAGCCTCCAACATGTAATGATTATTTGAAACAATGATAAGATGGTAAGCAAGGGTGAGGTTTTTCTCTTCCTTTCCGCCTAACTGGATCCAGTATTAGAGGGCTGCCATTGGATTGCAGTCATTTATCTTTTCTATGTGTATATGGCATTATGAGTAATGGTACTTTCACGCTTTTCAGCTCCCTTGATTACTTTGGCCCCCGCACCTCCTCCCACTTGCCTTTTTATTCCAATGACATATTCTTTCAAATGTAATACGGACAACTTTGACAAAGTCAGATGCAATCTGCAGAGGATTTAAAGTGAACATAAGGCTGGAAGGGAGAGGCAGCGGTTTTGGAAACGACACAACAGCAGAGCAACAAGAATGAAAAGAATGAAAGGGGCTCAGATGCTGTTAGCTTGGCAATGCTGAGCGACTGTTGACTGCATTATCTTGATTCTTTTATGCCTCTCCACCACAAAGTCAGGGCAGAAGACATTCCTGTTCTTAAGTGGTCCGTTTGTCCATCTGTCTCATTCTTGTGAATGTGATATCTCAGGCATGTCTAGAGGAAATTTCAAAATAGTTGCTCGACGGCAGGTTTGTACCCACAGCCTACCTCCAGTCATTTAACATGAGGTCATTTTAATCTTGCAAAGCACATTTTGCTGTTACTAAAGAATTCATATGCTAATTTCTGACACAGTTTCACAAAAATATCCACAGGATGAAATGTTAAGGTGGTGGTAATTATATCTGTAAGGTCAACTTCACTATTACATCAAAAATGTTCTGCTGAAATACTTTTTGGGCCATTTCACACCATTAATAAGGAACAAAAGGGGAGATTGGGGCAAATCACTAGAGTTTTGGTTGGAAATTTAAGCGGTGATGCTAATCTTGGATGTCAACCTTGAAACTTTAGTGATTTTATAAATCTTTTGTGCTGCCAGATTGACAATGTGTGAGAAGCATCCATATACCCGTAAACCACTGCAAGTTCATTTTTTTGGTGCTGATGTCGGACTTCAGGTGATTGTTGTTGAACTGTGTGATAAAGCTTTCTATAAGTTCTCTGAACTCCTCGGTAAAATAGACTCAGAGTAAAAACAAAATGTTTCTACCTTGAAATTATTAAATGAAATCATATTAGCTGTGGGGGGTCTCTAGGCACCTCACTATTTGGTTTAATTGCAACTCAAGGGGCTATAATTTCATAATAAAAGCAATGATGGTTGCATCTCCATTTCTATACTATTTTAAATCATGCTTAAATATAAATATATATTTTAAATTACTTTGTTTTAATTAATTAAACCATTGTTGAGACTGTATAAGAATGACAAAGGGGTGCTGAAGCAAAGAGCTCCACTCTGTTGTGATTAAAATGATGTCTCCAGCAGTGAGAGCAGCCTCCCTGCTTCATTGTTTGCTGCAGGTAAAAGCTTTTTTTTTTTACAAATCACATAGTGGTTGCAGGGTTTTTGAGGTGAACCAGACTGAGCACAGAGTTACTATTCCTTACCTCAGAGTGGATTTACATTGTTTAATGGTGCTTTTGTGTGTTGGTCAGCTGGTCTTGTTGCTGCAGTTTACTGCTCTGCTTTCTTAACATTTTTTTTTGGATAGAAGCTCAAAAATTATTGATTTTATACTGGACTGCCCTGCAAGTTGGACTTTGCCTTTATTCCTCATTGTGAATATAATTTTAATGTTTGTTGTAATGAATTGATGCTTAATCATCCACAACTGCATCACAGTGAATTTAATTTATTGTTTTCCCTACCTCAGTCTACCTCTACTTTTGTCACATTTCTCACAATATTATCTTATTCTTCATTATTTATATCTGCCCTTTTCCCTTTATTTTTTTCAATTTTTGTCTTTTTAACAAGTATTTACTAGACAAGTAGAAGGCAATAAGCCTCTTCAAGCATACACATTGTTTTTTTTAAATCAGGAAAGCATAGCTAAGATAACAGCATTAGCTTGCAGCCATTGCTGCTCAATGTAACATTTCATTTTTCTGAAAGAATCTGCCTTCTGAATTGTTATCACTGGGCAGAAGCAATGCTATAGCCATGGCAGCCCGTGGTTAGTTGGCTGGCCCGCTGCTGGTCAGTGCCCAGTTTGTGGTGCTGCTCCAGAGATGAATGCTGCTGGGGAAAGCCTGATTAGTGTTACTGACAGCTCATAGATCTTAGTTGGCTCGTCCCTGGCTCAGCCTCCCTGCCTTTCCTTTGTCTTTTTAACTATCTCTCACACATATGCACATGCCAGGCCAGTATGTCTGCAGGCTTCCAAAGGAATTCTTACTCAAATGAATTATAAAGCTTGGATATTAAAAAATATATCATTGTTATGCATTTAAACATATAATATTTAACAATTTTACAATGATATTTATAAAAACAACTATGTCTTTGTTTTATATTTTGTTGACATTATCCAAGATATTTGAAACATTGTTCCAACTCAAAGAAATCTGTAATTTATTCATGGTAACAGTACCTCTACTGAACAACAGGCAGAGGATGAGGAGGGAAGTTAGCAGACATAATATAGTCAGTGGTAGAGTGAGTCACACTTTTTTTGCAGTGGCGGCTGTGAAAGTATTAAATAAATCCCATGGTCTAATTCTACTTCATAGCACCATTAAATTGAGTCTTTTATGCGATTTGAAAAAAACAAAAGGATTTTGGCTCAGTGTCCAGTCACATTAGCTTTTTCAGGAGTATTTCACCACATCTTAAGTCTGTTTCAGCATATGGAGTTTGAAGAAGACTGGAAATGACTCAGATACAGTTAAAAGCTTTTAAGTGAGTCAATAGTTGTAAGTGGACATTTAGAACATTTTTAATGTCATTTGTTTCCAGGGTCAGAATGAACATGCTCCTTTATCAGGAAATGTTATAAACATTTCACACCTGGCCTGTGTTTAGTGAGGTTTTTTTGAATGTTGATGGATGGGTGAGGCGAAGATAGTCTCAATCTAATTCCTTGCAGTTCCTTTCTGTGGTAAGTTATGCTCGCCTTGTGTCAGTAGCCATAAATTTCTGATATTTTCTGATTCAGAAATATGCAGCTTTTATGGATAGTAGAACATTTCCATTGATCACTTTGCTTGTTATTACTATAATGCAATTACTTTTTTATCTTGGATAACAGTACTTTTGAAAAGGAAAAGTCGTATCTCTGTTTATTGAGAGGAATAACAGCTCCTATCAGTCAGGAACACTGTGTGAGCGTGGAGACAGAGACTTGATGTCCTGGAGCATGACTACAGAGCCGTGCTGCAGCCTGCCTCACTGGGCATCACTCTCCAAAAAAATAACATTGTGTTAAGAGATGAAGCATGGACACAGAAACAAGATTTCCAAAGCAGGTACTTTGGCTCACAGTGATTTGTGGGATCCAGCAAAAGGCTCTGCGGCAGGGAGGCTATAAATAACTTAGCTAGCTTGAACTAATAATAGGTATAAAACAACTGCAGTGGTTAGCCCTTTTTCTTTATGTTACTTCCATTTGCAGGACATTAAATTCTCATTAAAAACCTTAATATCACAGATGGTAACATCTCATTATTAAATTTCCTTGTAGAATTGCTTCCGTCATCTAAAGGACTAATTGAGCCTTCAACTTGGAAGATCATCTAGACATCAAGGGTCAAACATGCTGAAAGAGAAAATGATAAATGACATGTCTCCATGGGCAGCTGGTGATAATTTTTTAGGGGGAGGGACACTTTATATAATATAAAAAATTTGAGTCTGAATTTGTTTTTACACTAGCAAAGTAATCAGATAGGAATCCTTGAAATTACACCTCCTATTTCTTTCTTTAAAGCTCAAAAAATTGCTAGAATGCAAACTTTTGATATTACAGAAGTTTTACTTTGCATTTTCCATGTGGGTTCAATTTTTCATGTGTAATCAGTCTTACTTAGCAAACATACTGCCACCCATGGAACTGTGGGGTAAATCAACTCCAAGCCCTCACGATGTTGAAAAAAATGCACTTAGCTAACTCATATTATTTGTTGTAAGGACCATCGAACTAAACAAACTGGCTGAAAAACATCAACTGTCTCATTTAATTCAGCAGTTTTATCAGAAATAATGCATTTTACCCAGGACAACATTCACTTCAGTTGTTTAAAAAAAAAAAAAAAAACGTAAAAAAATATGAAGTCTTTTTAAATGAAGCTCTATCAGACTCCACATGTTGGAGAGAGTGGTGGGGAAGCACATTTTAACATGTTATATTGACCAGCTGCCACTGACGTGTACATCTCACACAAACACACATGGTACACACACACTGCACCACCAAGATAGGTGAGTGAATTCAATAGTCTAACAGGCCTCTCTTATATCTTCTCTTTATGTATGTGTGTGCAGGAGATGCCCTAATGGTGTCTGTTCTTATCTGTGTTGGCACTTAAGGGTGATGGAAGAAATAGCAGAGGAGCAGCATTAGGTCGTATGGATTAAATGTATCAGTGTGTCTACTTATGATAGTGTAAAAGATGAAAGTCTCTTACTACCATAACGCTTCAAGGCAATGTGCCTTTTGATGATCCTACCCTTTTCTCTTCTGCCATGCAGCCATTTAACAATGAATGATAACTGGATCAGTTGTAGTTTCAGGTCGTTTTGGCAAGAGAGTCAGTGTAATCTGGATGTCTATTGTTGTCACTTTTCTCTAACGATTTCTTCTAAATAAAACCGAAATGATTAAGTATCTCTTGACCACTCCTTCTCCCCTGCTGCCCTGAGCTATTGTTCTTCCTCTTGTTCAGTGACAATCCCTAATATAAATTTCCTCATTTATCTGTTTTATTTCTCCCTCTTTCTTTCTTTCTTTCTTTCTTTCTTTCTTTCTTTCTTTCTTTCTTTCTTTCTTTCTTTCTTTGTCTTTGTTGCACTTAAAAACCTTTCATTGAGTCATATTTATTTTGAAAAACTAAGATGCAGGCATACTTTTACAACCTTAAAACACCTCTACAGCCCCCATGCTTACCCTACCCATCGCACATGATTGCAGTGCCCTGCCCCCTGGATCCCAGACAGAATCAACTTTATGCAGAGCAGACAATGTGTTCTGTTTGGCATGTTAAAAACCACTGCCTTCACGCTGTTGGCTGTTGGTCCAGTTTATCTTCACCTGTCAGACATCCTCCCAGTCACTTTCACATGCTTCTGGGAATTCCATCAGTCCAAGGCAAAAACACACAAATCCTTATACTCACACAAACACATACAGAAACACTCACACATACACACTGAAAAGTAGCAGGTTGCCCAAGGCTGTTGCTGAAATGACTGGCTAACCACCAAAAGTTACATGGACTGCTTGAACTCTATCAGTCAATAGTCCATCACCCATGGTCCTCTCTACCATGGTGGTTTGGATGTAGCCTCGGGCTGTGTGTGTGAGTGAGTGCGTGTCTGTGTGTTTGTGATTCGAACAGGTATAGGGAAGAGAGAGGGAGAGAGAGAGAGAGAGAGAGGAGCAGAAAGTGATGGAAACCCTGAAATATTTATTAACAGATTAAGAAAATAGCTTTCCAATAGTAAGAGCCTCATTCCAGTCCTAATGGTTCACACAGGCCTAGTATCAACAATGTTTATCTTCAGACCCAAACGAAATGGGACATTTGAAAAACAAGTGGAGTGAAGATGAAACATTTGTGATGTTGAAGCACAACAAGCTATTTTTTGGTTTCCAAATATTGGATTAAAATAAGTCAGTGGAATATGATTAATGTCTTCAGCTTGACTGAAACCTTTGCTTGTAAAACCCACATCCACACCAGAACAAAGACACGAGCCACCATCCAGACGTGTAACACCAAATGCTGACTATTTGTTTTCAAAACAGACTCTCGCTGTTCAGCGATGGCGGGTAAACCAGGCAGGATGTTTGTTGTGATGTGTTGGATTACAAACACTCTCAAAATGTTGCAGCTTTATTCAGTGTGTAAATGTAAGGTAAAGTAAGTAAAGTAATGTAAGGTAATTAAGTATATTGATATTGAACCAATGATGTCGGGTTGCTGACTGATGCAGAACAGTTAACTGATAATGTCAGTGATTTTTATCAACAAACCATAAATAAGACATTTAAAAAAAAAATTTAAAAATAAATTTATACTTTTATGCTTATTGTACAACTAAAACATGCAATGATTTCTGTTCTTAGCTTGTTTATGAGTAAGAGTGAATGTATTCTCAAAACTCCTCACCTATTGTTTAAATATTGTGTATTTTGTTTATTCACATTACTTACTAAAGGAAAAAAGAAAGAAACAAAAATGGATTCTCAGATTGATTAGTGAGAGACTGGTCTGACAGGGTAATTATGGACATGATCTGCAGATATAAGAATCAACATCAGACATACTGACCTTCCACACCACACTGATTATTCTTAAGGAAATGGTGTGTTCCTTTCATTGATTTGTGTATTCTCATGTTTATTCGGATAAGGTAAAATATAATGACTATTATTAATTTGAACAGTGAGCCACAGTCTGTTTTATTATTATTGCAGTCCTTGAGTTTATAGGCTTAATAAAGGGCCAAATGTCCATGATTATTATAAGCACACTTATAAAATAGATTGCTGAAGTAAGTGAATTCCACATTAAACTGTGAAAACACACTTGCATGCAAGCTTTTTTTTTTTTTTTTACTGAAGCTCATTTACTTTTGACTGTATCTCTTCCATAATAGACTTAATCAATGAGAATCAGTGTCAGGATTTGACACTTTTACACTCATACAGTTTCTTTTACCTAAAATATGACACACACACACCACTGTTCACTCCACTGTGACCAGAAGACTTTAAGGGAGTACTAAAACAGTGCTTAAAAGCTCTAAAGCCTCATTTCCATTTTCAATTCTGTCAGTGCTGTTGGGTTAATGTGTGCTGGTGTGTTTGCATTCACATTTGTGTGCAGTAAATGAGTCTGCTGTGGAAAGTGACTGTGTTCCACGCTCATACTTTTCCAGGGGGGCTTATAGGACCCTTCAGCCATGACTAAACCTATTTTCTTGCTTTAAAAATGCCTCTGCCAGCAACTCTAGCCTTCCTGGAGGGATTTCTCACTCTTTATCCATTATACATGGATTTGCAACTATTTTCCAGCCATATGGTATACCTTTATATTTCATGTTCTCAAAACTGTAAGTGACTTTGCCCTCTAAATTAATTCCACAGCACTTTTTACACATCAAATGAATCAGAATAAATACTTCTAAAGATAGATGGAATATAAGTGTCACACAATGGCCGATAATTGTAACTGTGAACCAGCTTTTCTTAGTGACTGTTCCTACAATTTAACTGAACAACTTGATACCTGTGAAAAGATTCAGCTTTGTTTTTAAGGTCACCTTGTGGATGCAAGTAGTTCTAATATAGCAGTGAGAGCCCCCACATGACCTGTGACAGCATATTTAATAGTGATTACGATGGTGGGTTTGTTAGAGGCATAGTTAAGTGCGACCAGCAGCCCTGAAGAAATATCCATGTGCACACAGGAGATTTAATGTATACTGAGAACAGCATTTTATGTAATTAAGAGGAGCAGCTCTAAGTCCGTCCATGTTCAATGTAATAAATGTCCTCTTTTTACAAAATGAAAAGAGTTGCACATTCAAGATGTATTTTTGACATCTTCTTCACAAAAGGAACAGCCTAGCCATTTTTAGACCACACTGTGTCACTGGGCTCAGCTACAAGCTGTGTGTGTTGAAGACACAGCAGTGGAAGTAATTTCCTGCTCCCCTCTTGTAAGAGCAGTTTTAGAACAGATTTTGTGCTGTAATTGAATCAGACTTCTTGTAGTTTACAGAGATGTAACAGACTTCATGCTCTTTTCAATTCATTATTCCGTAGGTGGATTTGTACAATGTGCAATCTGAACTGAGGGAAGGATGCAGTATTTGGGTGATCTGAGCACTTGTTTTGTAGAAATTTTCAAAATTCTTTTGATTAACATTTCTAGGAAAGTTAACAGTGACCCACATTTTAAAATCTGTTTATCTTCATCTGTAAATTTTTTTTGCCGCTTCCATCTTTTTTATTGTCATCTCTATCAGTCTGTATTAAATATTCTTTCCTCTCCCATGCATCTCCCCCTGAGTTGCATTGCCTTCTCTGAAACTGACCTGTCACTCTAAATCCTTTCCAGCTTGCTCTTCAAGGGACATTTAATATCAGTTTTAACCTGGAACCCAGCAAAAAAGTCCCAAGAAATTATCAGACCAACAGGTGACACCTATTGCTTGATACCACTGACAGGTTGAAAGAGAGAGAGGGAGAGAGAGAGAGAGGAAAAGAAAGGCATGGTTATGTGGGTTTAGATGACAGATTTACTGTGACAGACAGGAACTGACTGAAGATCTGAGACTGACAGTAAAAGAAGTGAGAGATAGTCATACTCACAGCTGATACACCTGGGATGTGAGTCAGCAACAAAAAAAGATAAGAAGTGCAGCAACCAAACAGATGTCTGCCAGAGTACAACTTTCATGACTGGAGTGGTTCTAGTGATGTGTCTCTCATCTTGCGTTGTGTCTTGAATGTCAAACAAACCAGCCTGTTAGAGCAGGGAAATTAAAAAAAAAAGATTATTTATGATGAGATTGGGTGGGTAGTTTATTAGTTGGTTAGTTATTTAGCTAGCTACCTAGCTAGGGTTAACCAAGTCACTCATTTTCATTTGAAGAAAGTGATAATTGCTGATAGTATGAAAATGCAGGGGAGCGTCTAGATTATTTCCTGTTGGTTTAAATGCACATTAAGTACAGTTAGAAATATCAGAGGAAACAGTCTGCTGAAAATCATTTTTGTTTACAAACGACATCTCTACTTGACAAAATTTCCATTCCATTGAATGCTGGCATGACAGAACCATTTTGCATTGTGATCAAGAAGATCAAGTAAATGACCTAAAAAACATTGATATTTTACTTTATCTGTTCATTTACAATATCATGTGAAGAGCTGTAAGAGCAAGATTTGTATTATTGTTAAATTCACCTTCTTTTATGTGTAATATGACTTGTCAGCTCTATAAATGTGCTTAACTATCAAAACTTGCTTTAGTTATGAAACTATTCAAAGCTTGCATTGCTGTAAAAGCAAGTGTCACTAAATATGTGATGCAAAATTAGACATCAACATGCAAAGGAATTACTTACTTCAACTAGTTAGGTTGTGGAATTTCCATTTAAAGTTTCTGGGCATGTTGTAATAGTTGGAGTGAATTGAAATAAGTGCTCATGGTAAACTGTTAATGTTGCTTGATCTTTACATGGGCCCTAGGTCTGTAGGGTGGAACTGTTACTTGTTCAATCCAGTCAGTCACACAGCCGTACATTTCTCCCTACCATAGGTCCTCTTACCACCTGCTGCTACCTGTGATTTGCCTTCTCTCTCCTCTCCTGCTCTCTCTTTGTTTTCTCTCTACCTCCTCTCCACTTTCATTTCACTCTTGTAAAATCCTTCCACTGTACCTCTTCATTGGCCCAATCAGTGAAACTAATCGACAGTAAGCCATCATTCAGTGCACACTGTATCATTTTTCTGAAAAAACCAAACAAAGTCATTGTTAGTTATCCAAGTCATGCTCCCTCCCTCTCTTATTGTACTGCAAATCAACAGATGACTCATAACTGCAAGAAGAAGCAGACAAGGAAGAGAAACAAATATGTTTTTTAACTGGGTGCCTTTCAGTGAGGCAGGCAGATTGAGTGTCTTTCAGAAAGGCTCAGTATTTCCTTATATTGAACTGCAAGAGCTGTCATGGCAAACAAATAACATTTTAAGACTCCCAGGGTATCACTTTGGTTCTGGTGTCAGGAAATAACAAGCTAAGAAAAAACGGAATCAGGGAGTTAAACAAATTGGAGTACATGCTTTAAAATGACTGTTTTTCAGAATTTATACTAATTTAAAGTGTTTCTTATGATTTAAATAAAGGAGTAGACTTGCCTTTTGCCTAAATGAAGTCAGCTGTCATGACTCTTTGAGATTCCATGTCACATAAACTGCAGATTACCCTAATCGGGGTACATTAAATATTCAGAGCGTTAAACTCCAATTGATATTAGTCAGAGGTGCTCCCAGACAAAAATCAATGGGACAGATTTCTGGGACAGAGTTCTGAATCAGCTACACTTACCCCAGCTACCAGGAAAAAAATGGTAAATCAGCAGAGGTACATCACCAGGCACTGGTGAGATCTCCTCTGACTTATATGAAACTTTCTGGGAGCAGCAGGACCTGTTTTCCTTGGATAGATTCTTAAGGAATGTTAATACTGCCCTTATTTTCTTGCTTTAAAAAAAAACCAAAGATCCAACTGAATGTGCCAGTTAGTGTCGTCTTAGTCTTCAAGACTCTTATTTGAAGATCTTTGTGAAGCTCACAGACAGCTGCCTCAAGCACAACATGCTGTCTTTTGTAAAGTCTTAACAGACAGGCTCTGTAAACCCACACTTGAAGCAGGTAATATTAAGCACCTTCTCTATATCATTGACGCCCCACTGGGGAGTAGGACACCCATATCAGTACTTTTCCTTGATAAAATGAAAGTCTTTGACCAATTAGAGTGGTCATTTCATATACTGTTCTTGAGGCAAAAGGCTTTTTCACAGATTTTATTGGGATGATCAAAGTTCAATACTCAAACCCCATAGCATAGGCACTAGCTGATTTAAACTTTCTTCTCTCTGTACTCAGTTTCTGGTTCCTCTCATCAAGGTTCTGGACTATGTGTGCTCTCTTCAGAGCCACTAGCTGAGGCAGTTCACCATTCCAACAAGGTCTTATCTATTTCTGTCACACAATACCAGTTATCTGAAAACAATGTTAGAAACCCCTCAGTCTAAATCACATCCTCTGTCCATTTGTGTGGAGTTTGGAAGTATAACAAGTTTCAAAATTTACAAGTCCAAATTTTCTATTCTACACTGGAATAACTGCCAAAATGTCTGTCGAGCAATCAAAATGTTTCCCTCAACAGACCAGACTGTAAACACAATATTTACATTATTTCCATGCTCTAAACAAGATCATCAGGGATATGAATCAGTGGCTGAATCTGGCCATTTTTATCCAAGCCTGTATTTCTACTATAAAAATGAATGTCCTGCCCAGGATAAAATTTGTCAGTACTACGGCCACCTTTCTTTCTTCCATCTCCATTATTATTGGAGCAAGTTTCAGCCTGCAACTTCCAATTTTGTTTGAAAAGAGCTTTGCCTGAATTGTCAACTCTCCAAAGAAAAGGGGAGGATGAGGGTCTTACTGTTTCATGTTTTTGCTATTCGTGCCAAGGCCCACGCTCTCCTGGTTTGACCCACAGACCTCTGTTTCTTGGCATATCTTAGAGAAATCTGAATTCTCAGGATGTTCTTTTTGTCAACATTTGTCAAAGAATATTATCAACTGCATCTTGGCCCCATTATTTCTGATTTAATACAAGCATGCAGAATTGCTCAAGTACATTATAATTTCCCAGTATATCATATCAGAGTACTTTTCATCAATAGGAGATGTATCTCAGCTACCCATTGGGAAAACAGGAGTATCCACTGTTTTTAATGACTATTGATTACCTCTTTTTTATATATATAACACACATTCAACCTTCCAGGTTCCTTTATTTTTCTTTTACTTACAGCTTAGGTCAGCATTTACGGCTTATGGTGTCCCCTGGCAATGTCTTTTGCCCAATCACTCAGTTTGCAGTTTGTTTACTAAGGCTAAAACCAAAGGTACAGTATCTAAACTCTTCCAGTTTTTGCATGTGGCAGACCTTGTTGCACTTGTTACAGGGCGTTTAGGGTTAGGGTTATCCATATAACTTCTTTTAACCAATGTAATTAGCCAGTTTTTCTTCTTTTTTACATGGAGCATAGCATATCCCCATAGAAATCTATCACAAGAAAACTAGCAATGATTTTTTTTAATGTAAGCTGAGCTCAATAAAAGATAACGGCATGTTTTTTAAATGTTTTGTTACTGTCCTTTTGTTTAACAATTCAAAAACAATGCAACATCCAAATTATCAAGTTTGAGACAAGAAACATTGGCTGTTACTCTATGTAATTTACTGTCAATCGATTATCAATCTTTCCAAATTAAAAAGCATGCTTTTTTTGCTGGACTAACAGCAACAAAGAAACTGATTATAACCTACTGAAAGCCAAGGAGACAGAGGGGGGAATAGCACCTGCCCCGAAGTTAAGGCAGCAGATGGATGATGCAAGGACAAGCAAAATAGCATCAGATGGACTCAGCTATAGTTTGCAATGTGGAGAGGAAAGGTAATACAGTTTGAGCTCTATGTCAAAATTTTAAATTAGAAGGATAAAAAACAAGCTTTCAAATGACTCAAATGTAGTACATAAAACTTTTAGTAATTTGTATTTTTGATAAGTTATATACAGACCCCTTTCAGATCTACCCTTGACCACATGTCAGGGAAAATGGGCCTCAGTATCAGAGGCCTCGACTTAGCATGCTACATTTTGTCTAGCTGTTAGCTTCAGTGTAGTAAAGCTTTTGTGTTAGCTTAGCCCACCACTCTTCCCCAGTAGACTGCTGTTATGCCTTTTACAGTTATATTAGGCTTTGTGATTTGGATCCTCCATCTGTGATTTGCCAAACTGTTTCTGAGTGTTGACAAGTAAATCCTATATATCATAAATAACTGACAGAAACCAATTTTTTTCTATTCATAATTGCTGTTTTTTGTAACAACTCCATCCACTCACTTTCAAAGGTCTGCATAGGATTCTGCTGACTCATCAGAGCCATCAGAATAAGAAACTTGCTGAGTTTTCTCTCGTGCTCACAAGAATATACAATACCAACACAAACCATTAATTTCCTGCTCTCCATCCTTTCTTCATTTTCTTCTCTTTCTGTGACTGTGTGCAAGGTCTACAAGTTAACTTTAGTCTGTGGCCATTTTTTCTGCAGACACACTTGCAAATTTGCAAAATGTGTCATCAGACATACAGAAATAACTCTGCAGTTATATTTCTTACATGCTTACAGTCATTGCAAAATGTCAAACACTGTAGCTTCCTTCCCTTCTCACTTTGTTTAGATGCAGTAAGCACCATGCAGGGAAAAGGAAAAGGGACTTGTATGTCACTGAGCAATCATGGCACATATTTATCTCACGTGTCGTTGTAAGATTGGAAAGCAGCACCCAAATAATCTTGATGGGATGTGGGCAAAGCCAAATTAAATCAAAATGTCCGTAAACTAATTATCTTTAAAACTTGAGGGCAGTGTTACAGCTTGTGGTTATTGGTGATTGGAGTTTATGGCATCTTTAATAAGTTTCTAAGCAAAAAAGAAAAAAAATAACCTTTTAAAACAACAGCACTGCCTGCACTGGAGAAGGGTCCTGGGGGAGAGTGAGTGGGAAGAATTAATGTTCTGAAAATGACCCAATGGCCAACTCCGGCCCAGTTCTGCTTGAAGTGCAGGTCTTGTATGCAACAGTCAATATGCCTAATTACTCTGTTCTTGCTAACCGCATCTTACAGTTCAGCAGTGGGACTGTAAAAGTCACACTGGATGCTCATAGTACTTATGGACATTATGGAATTGTTTAGTCCCTCTCCTTGCTTGTGAGTCATTGTTTCTAATGCCTTACCCACTGCTGGTGTTGCAGTTTTTCTTATTGGCCATTGCTCTGAGTTGTTTAATGTACATATGAACTTTATACTGTATTTTTTTTTAGCAAGCTGTCCATTCTGGCCCCTCAAATAGAGGATAAATCAATGGCAGTGTCTTGAGAAAGGTTAAGTTTAAGTTAAGTTAAGTAAGAAATGTTATGAAGTTGTTATGCTTAATATAGTATAATTGTTCGCAACCAGAATATCACAACTTTGCACTTTGGTTCTGATCTGGTTTCCGTTCATACTTACCCAAACTAAAAGGAGTAAAATAAATAAAAGCCTGACAGGTAACATGCTAATGGAACCGATTGTCAGTCTGTATCATTTGGACATGCATGGAAAAAACAAATTCCAGTGTCAGACAGATGTTTCTGTGGCACTTCAATGCTTCTGATGTGTATATTTGTGCTTTTGGTGTCACAAAGACACCACATGGAATCACATCACTTGCTCAGACTGCTATCTGTGTTGTTTGAATAAACCTGAATACTCTGAAGCTTACTTTGTCTCTTCTTGGGAGATTTGTGCAAGAAGGGTTTGCCTGCCAAAAACCCATGGCACTAGACATTAGACAGACAGAGTAACAGTTGATGTTATCTCGTGACAGTGTTGGTTCAGTCACTGCAAACAGCACAAAAAGTCTTCTTTTGGCTACCAATACAATGCCAAGACAGTAATAGATGTGTTTTCTGGCTGAATACAATTTTCTTAGTGGATAATCTTCAGCAGTTGAGTGCCACGCTGCAGCACAGTCTAC
The DNA here is from genome assembly GCA_029814665.1 of Acanthurus lineatus. Lineage (NCBI taxonomy): Eukaryota > Metazoa > Chordata > Actinopteri > Acanthuriformes > Acanthuridae > Acanthurus > Acanthurus lineatus. The sequence continues at coordinate 9,042,870 of JAPZDV010000004.1, read as the reverse complement.
AAGGACAAGTGTATTTAATTGTGTCAGAGGATTATAATAACAGCTAAAGACCACACAGCATCAGTGCTGTGAGTATGGGAAAATGTGTGCATGATCATGGTAGTATTTCTATACTTTTGTTATAGTACTTGACACTTAATTATGAACAACCACAGAAGTTAAGTTTTGGGTCTAAACACTACAATGTATAAGTGATTTTACACAAGTCTGAACTTAAACTTAGCTTTGTTGAGGCACAGTGATAATATATTGGGATCCTGTGACCACTTTGCATTAAGAGCGACCATCTTTTAGTCAGTAGCCCAGACGGGCCAATGACTGGCCAATTAACTTGCCTATAAACTTTTATTGGCCAGGGTCCATCAGGCCCTGAGTCATGTCTGACCCTGGTATAGAGGTGTGGTAGTCATATGCTTGCTTCTCCAACAGCAGGAAGTTATATTAAGGATATTTTCTCACATACCTCAGACTCGAATTGAACTTGTCCATTATGTCAGCTCATGTGTGTGTTATTACCCCTATAAATGATTAATGCCTTCATAGCTTGGATATTAAGTTGAGGTGAAGTTGTGGTATGATGAGTTTCACTATTCCACTGAAGCAATTATCATCTCCTTACTGAACTAAATGGCTTTAAATTGGCAGTTATAATTCTCTGACCACAATAACTGTTAAACTAACTGCATCATAAACACTTTGATCATTTGCTTTAACTTCCTCATTAGAGAAACAAAGAATAAAGTATATTGTGTAATATTGTGATGACTGTCATTATGTCAGGAAAGACTTTTAATTTGATTTTTTTTCTTGAATTTTTCTTGAAAATGAATTTGTACTCTAATTTTTGAGGCAATTCAAAGTATTTACAAATTTTCTCATGCTCTGAATTTTTTTGTCACATCATCATCTAGTCAGAACACAATAATTAAATGCAATTCAGTGGTACTTTTTTCTTGTTCTCTTTATGAAGTCGCCAGCAAAAACAAAGAAGAGATGAGCATTATCTCAGGGCTGCATTTTGGGACACGCGTTCCCCCATTTAAAATGATATTTTTAAAGATGATATCAAAAGTGATTCACAGTACGCAGTAGAAAAAGAACATTTTACATTATATAGCACCAAATTTAAAAAACATGTTTAAATATTTAGACAAGAAAGAGTTAAACTTTAAATTCACTTCTGGCTCATTGCTGTTTGTTTCAACATATTCATTGAGATCTGTTGTACCGTTAAATGTGTTTGAAATGATTTCTTACATTTTATCAAGTGCATTGATAGATTACACTGAAGGATGATAGGAGAAAAAAGAAGTTATGGCTGATGACATGTGGTAAATGGGCTTTTGCCATTTTTCCTGATTTTATATGACCTTTTGCACATATTGGATGGTTGGGACAAAAGAGAGACGGGGGAAACACCTGAGTAATGACAAAAATTACATGTGACAAATCTTCCCAGCTAGATTCTGATCATGGACATTTGCATAGTACAAATCATGGTGGTGCCAGGCTCCTACCAAAAGCTTAGATTGGAAAGCTACAGTGATAACAGATACCTGACTGTTATTTTCCTTTTCTGAGTCTTTTCCAGTTTCACTTTTTTTCTGCTAACGAGTAGAGATTTTATTTACGAGGCATCATCGTCTCATCACATTTGAGTGTTGGGTGTCTCTCAAAACCCTATCCTAAATCATCTTATTTGGAGGCATCTGCAAGATCTTTCCGTAGGTGAGAGAAATGGATCCCTGTGGTGCAGCAGTGTTATATGATTATGTATCATCTTAGGTGTGTAATGTGTCTGATAGGAATTCAATTCACAATTTTAACAGCCTTTTTTTTAATACAGGAGGTGCAAGCTATGCCTGTCCTCTCCTCAACCCTCAATTGCCCCATTTTCCTGCTGACTCCCCTTCTTTATTATCTCTTCTTTCCAGCACCACAAACACCATTCAACCCATTGCCTCCAGTTTTTGTCTTCCATTCCTCTCCTCTTCTTCTTTCTCAACTCTTTTCTTCTTCCCCGTTTGTTTCACTTCTTGTTCTGTCACATTGGACATGTCATGTCCTGTTCACACATTATACTAATACATAACTCCATCCTTACAATCCAGTTTTGTCTCTGGTGTTAATTGCAGCTTACAGGTCAACAGTCAGCCACGCAAATTTTGTCAACAAGTCATTGATCAATGCAGAGCTGTATCTTTGTAAGGACACTGTGTAATAATAGTTTGGATGTACTGTAGTGGAGATGAGTGCATGTGTTTGGGTTTGTGTGTGTGCTCACCCAAGCATAATTACTCTTCTGCCGGGAACAAGAAGGTCGCTGTAGACTTGCACATGCTCAGTCTGCTTTCTCACCTTTCAATCGTAGAGAGGTTTTGTCATTATTCTGTTACGTTCCTGAAATATTGATGCATCCCATGGGATCCTTTTCCCCTTATTTTTCTATTCTTGGCTCCCTGTTTCTAATCCACTTTACTTCTTTCATCTTCTATTCTTATATTTTTATCTTGTGTGTGGATTGCATTATCTCACTTTGCCCTCCTGGTGCCCAGATGTGCTGTACTTTAGCTGGGGTATATGTATGATTTACTCTGCATGAAAATGTCAATTGTCTCATAAACTTTGCCTCGTTCAGAACTCGAGATTGAGTCTAAAAGAGGGCCCATAGCTTAGTCTTTCCATGTCTAAGAAAACAAGACTTTAAGGGTCAGTGACAACTTTTTAATCTCTTTTTAACACGTTGAGGGACAATATTTTATGCAATGTCCTCTTTTCCTATCCCTTTTAATTTTGTCCTTTTTATCCCTTTTTAATAATTGTTTTCATTGTCTTTCTCTTTTTTATTTCTTTGCCTTCCTTCTCTTTTTGTTGTTGTTCCTGTCCTTTTCTTGGTATCTTGCCTTACAGTATTCTGTAGCACGGCTCTTTTACACTGAAAACATCATTGTAATCGAATAAATGCTAACAAGAAAAAGATTTGACATGACTTAAATTGATCAGTACATAATACGGTAATGCAGTGTCTCATAGAATATGAGCTGGGACCCAAATTAAATATAGTCTATCTAGCGGCACTGTCCCAGCAGTAATATGTTTTCATGAGCCTCAGTCCCAGGGGAAGACACTAAAAGATATTTTGATTTCAATACCAGGACGGACAAGTTGACGATCCCCTGCAGTAATGGTATTTACAGGAAAGCACTATCTTGTTTCTGGTTTTCTGTCTTCTTATTACTGTCATGTCAGATTTTATCCAGTACTGTACTTCATCCACTTGTAGACTGTTTGTTCTACTAAGTGAATTAATCTCCCATAATGTGCAGTCAGATGCTGTAATGTTGTAATGGCTACAGATGTTCCTTAGGAAATGACCAAAGACGCCATGCATATTACAGTGAATGACACTTTTAACCTTATTAAATGAGAAGCCACTTGCAGTGTTTTTTATTAGCCTGGCTTGTGGCTTTGGTCCAGACTACAATGTCTCAATGACTTTCTGATGAATTGCTGTGACATTTTGTTCCGACACTATAAAGTGTTTCTATCAGGGTTTTTGGGGTAGATCTCCAGTCACTGGGAGCAGTATTGGTGATGCAGATTAACACTTATCATCAATAGTTGCTAGTTATTCATGGCATAAAAATACCTTTGAAATGTTGAGGAGATACTTAATACTTGGGGATACTCATTTTGATTGATTGACTAAAGGGTTAAAACAATGAAAATTTATCAATAATTGTAAAAAACAGAATTCAGAAAAATTAACAAAATAACTACAAATTAATTCATTTTAACTACAAAGTACATGACCACCAAACTGTGCTCAACGCTTGTAGTTAGTGCTTGGCACAGTATGTCATCTGTGAAGAGGTCATTTGTAACTACATACAAAAAAAATACTAAATCCAATAAAAAAAAAAATTAAATAAATTGACACTCTTTTTCTTGGTATTTTCAATGGAGGAAATGTGTTTCCCCTCTGAAATGAAAGCATTGATTTCTCCTGTGGATCCACAGTGAATGATATGTTTTCAGTTGGTCTGGAAAAACTTGAACCTCTGTCCTCTTTCATTATCAGTTCTTACTAATGTGAACTGTAAGTGTACGCACATTTACTGATGTGCTCTCTTTTGATATGTCAAGTTATTGTTGCTGCAAAACAATTTCCCCGCAGGGACAAATAAAGTATCTCTATCATGTTACTGACCTAATTACAAATGCAGAAGAGGGATATACCTTACTTAGACTTCATATAAAGGCATACAGCAACCCAGCAGACAGCTTGACTCCAGCTGAGACGGGACACTTTACACTGCAGCAACTTTTCTCAGCAGTGTTTTAGATAGGGTTGTGTCTAGAAGAGAATCTTCAGTTAAACTGCCCTCAACTTATATACTTTTTTATCAGCATTAAAAAGATAAAGTCTTGCTAAAGCTTCAGAGAAACTAAGTTACTTTGACTCAGTTCAAGTCATCAACAATCTCACCTGCAGGCTGGATCTGTGCAGGCAGAGCAAAGGCAGGAGGAAGTATACTCAAGATAATATATTTTTTAGAATTGCATAGTCTAAAGATCAGTGCAGTTGTGTACTGAGTCACAGTTAGTGGGCCTAAAAAATGGGATAACCCACATATCCTCCTGCTATTTTTTAAAAGTACAAGCTACTCCCAAAATGACTCAGAAGGCTGGAGTTTTTGAAAGTAGAGCTTTCGATGTTTTTCAAGAGGCACAGCAAACACTTAATAATCTGTCTTTTTCTTTTTTTCTTTAGATAGGTATAGGTTGGTATAGAAATTGTGGTCAGATGGGGCCAGGGTGGAAGCTACCTCTTCTTCTAGATTTCTGCTCTGTCATTATTGCATCATGGTCAAAAGTGCCTTTTTTCCTCCAGGCATCTTGGAATCTGATGTAGAGTTGTCCCTTACATGTACTTGCTTCCTGCACGCAGACAGTATTCCTAAAAGACAGAAAAGATGTAAGTCCAGAGCAGGTGGAAAACAAAACACAAGTAGACAGATAAACAGAAATGTAAATTTTCTGATACCAGACTGAAAGTGTATCACAAAAGAACCATGTTAGACACAACAATCTGGCAGGGCCTGACTGTTAGATCTGTGCTTTTATACTCGAAAGGAGATGGCGTGACAGCATTCAGGTGTGCTGATTGCTGAGGACATGCAGGAGCTCTGATTGTAGATGATGACCAGGTGAGCAGAGTGTAGGACAAAGAAGCAAAAGGGATAAAAGCAAACAGATAGACAAAACCAAAACACACAAATTATTCTTCACTCAAGCATATTCAGGATATAACAAAGGAAGCACTCACACACAGGCAGGTGTCTAAAGGATTGTAACATGTGAGTGTGGCTATTAAGTTGTAATGACATTTTTACAGTCATTCATGTCACTCTCAGGTTGAATTGTGATAACTTTGGTGATCCCCTGCCTTTTTCCTCTGATCTCATCATCAGGTCCAGGTTTTTATTTTTCCAATATTTTTGTTTATGACCAATTATTACACTTATCCCTTTTCCTCCAATTAGCATTTGTTAGCATACTAAAATTCTAAGGCAAGATGCCTAACACCTTAAACATCAGCATGTTAGCAATGTCATTTTGGTTGTAAATGCATTGTGGTTAGCATTTAGCTCAAAGTACCATAGTGTCTGAGAACAGTTTCTTGTTTCAGTTTCAGAGATGATATTATGCAAAGCTGAATGGTATATTTCATAGTAGGACTTACCTTTTTATCAGCAGCTGCTGATGGCAGAGGGTTTTTTTCTTTGAATGAAAGCTTGCGGTGGCTCAGGACAAGGGTGTCATGGATCAGTCCCATAAATGCATCACTAATGGCTTTACAGTACTACATGTCATGAAAGACATGTTGGAAATAGCCTGTTTCCATGGTCTGATGTCTGCTCTTTCTACAGAACAGCTCTTATATTAGATGTCCTTTAAAGAGTCACAGCTCTGCTAGCTCAACTGCCACCCAATATGTTTGGAATAAATGTAAAACCTTGAGCTGAAAATTGAACCCGCCATCCATGAATAAACTGCACTCGCTGTGGGCTGCCAATAGACTTGGTGAAGACATCTTCAAATGTAAATGAAATGTTATGCAAGCAAGATGGATTATTATGTTATTTATGCTGGCAATTGCAACCACATAGAAATGAAGACTCACTTGAATAATGCCCATTTTATAGTCTGTTTTATAGTCACATCATCACCTCAGTCTAATGTGGTCTCAGTGCTCAAGAGTCTCTTTCTAAGATTGTTTCAGCTCATTTTGTGTCTTCTTCCAAGAGGAAATTCAACACATAAGAGTCAATCAGAAGAAAGCCGTAAGTACTGGATGAGGATGAAACTGTGTCTACAACACACTATAAAAGTATGTGTGCTGGTGCACTTTATTACCCTAGTTTTCTGCTATAACTAGTAAATATTCAATATGTAAAATGCCGAAACACCACTTGAAGATAGGCCTCTCCACTTTCCAGCAGGGCATATTCATGCTGTTTGCTGCAGTGCTCTCTATCTCCTGCATGAGCACAAGATGAGACTTCTAGTGTGAATAATGTCTTCCTTTTGTGGTTCTCTTTCCACTCTCTACTTTGGTCTCAGCAGGGTGGGAGTCCAGTCTGGAAGATCAGTAGTCATCAGTTTCTGTTGCCGAATTAAGCTTGTAGAGGACAAATGTGAATGCTAAGAAATATACAAATGCAATAAATACTTTTTGTTTTAATTTTTCATCACATCAGTATATATTTTTTCATTCATCAATGCTAATACAAACAAATTATTTCATAATATAATGATTAATTTAATTTTATCAATCTTTTCTGCTTTAAACAGTCATATTTCCTTTGCACCAACCTTTTTCCTATATATTTTCATTTTACTTTCTAAAGAGGATAAACTACAGAGTTTTTTTCCAAACAGTTGAAAAGGTTTTCGGGAACACTTTGATGCATTTATAGTTGCTGCCAGCTGGACATGTCATCTGCTCATTGGCATGAGACAAAGCATTCCTCTTCAGTGGATTGAAAGGTCAAGTTGACATCTCAGCTCCCTGCAAAGAATGACACTTGGGCACCAGAGATATTTGTGTGTGTCAGAGTGTGTGTGTGTGTGTACACTTAAGTGCAAATGCACATATGGCTGTTCTTGTGGCTTGTCCTTTTGTCTCTATAAACTTGTGAAATCCTGCTGTGAGAAAGTGGAACGATGTTTAATTTTCAGTGTCAGTGACCACTTGTGATGGTGATCTGTGTTAATCTCCAGCTCATCCTCCTGACCTTTCAATCACATTGGTGGCACTGTAGTAAAGTTCTTTCTTTTGTAGGACACCAACAGAGTGGCAGAACTATGGAGAGAGAGAAAGGGAGAGAGAGAGAGAGAAGAGATAAAGAGAATACAACGGGAATGCGCAATAGAAATGGTGCTGAAAAAGGGTAAAATGTAGTGGTCAAAACACAGAGCTTAACATTGAGTTGGATGTTGTTTCAGTATGTCTTGTTGAAGATTGCAGCTTAGAATTCTCACTAAAATAGATATCAATATTGATTTTAAAGAAAAATTTTTAAGGAATTTTTGGCCCACTGAGAGGCTGTTATTTTGCCCACCTCAATCCAAGTTTAAAGCTCTTTTTAGTGCCCTACTGAGCCACTGGTGAGGGGACTCTTGGCTTTCTACAACTGTCCTAGGCTAAAAGAGAGTTATTAAAGACAGGGAGACAAAATAGTGTATACTAACTGAGAAGAAAAGGGGAAAAACAAGCGGGAGTGCTAATGTTGAAAGTTTCACCGTTATGCTTCTCTTGTCTTGAATAGTGAGAAATTGTGTTGTTTGTGGTTTTTGGTACTTCTTTGTTAGAAAACACGGAGCCCTTCTCAAAGGAAGACAGTCACAGATGTGTAGGTATTCAACAAACATCAATATTTCTTTTTTCACAGTGTTCACTCTTGGACTTTCTTCAGTCCCCCTGTCATCTGTGCGAACCAAAGAGATAAATCACAGACCATGGGTTGCTCAAAACATAGTTTTCTTTTTGGAAAGTGGAACTCTCTTAGCCCACTGCTTTGTCATTCTCAGTCCTCTGACTCAGCACATCCAGAGACAAAAACAGCAAACATTTCAATTAAAGTAATTGAAATGTCAGTAAAGCTGCAAACTGATATATGCGTTAAGCAAAAAGTACATTTACAAAATTACAGAGGAAGTCAGTAATATTTATCGTATTCCTCCTCTTGTCTCTTCTGTTCTGTAGTCAACAAACACAAGCCGTGGATAGAGACATCCTACCATGGCGTGATTACAGAGAACATGGACACGGTGCTGCTGGACCCTCCGCTGGTAGCTCTGGACAAGGATGCCCCGGTCCCCTACGCAGGTAAGAAAAACAAATGAACACACTCAGAAACACTCCCACACAGTAAAAAAACATCTGCAAACATCTGCTGCACAGTATGTGCACAATCAAGAATCCATTTAGAAAGTCCAACACACATTCAATATACACATCCTCCCACACACACACACACACACACACACACACATGCACAGAGAGATATTGTCTGAAATGCTTCAGTACTGTGTGCAGGCAACTATGGCCACTTCACTCCACAAGACAAAAACAGATGATCGAACGGTTCTCTGAACTTACTCTTTGTTGTGGAGACTGAATTCCATTTATCACCCTTAGCAGTGTTACACAAATGTTTTTTTTCTTTTTTTAAGAGCAGCTTTTTTCCTCCTTATTATGTTTCATGCTCAAAACTCACAGTAAGTAGAGCTCACACAAATACTAAACAAGATTATTGGGAATGTTTTTGTCTAACGTAAATAGATATACTGGTCTGTTGTTTGTGCTGCATCACTAGTATAGGATTACATTTAAATCTCTGTTTGTTTGTTGGATTTGAAGTGATTTAAAATCACAATAGCAGGGATTTTTGAGTCGGATAGAGGAAAAGACAGCTAACTGATTCAAGGTTACTGAGATGGATAAAAAGGCATATATATATATAGTTTTTTTTTACAGACTTGTCAAGTTTCAGGTTTAGAGTTTAGATGCATCTTCTTCACTTCCCAATGACAGGGATCTTTTTACTGCTTCTGCAAATTGAAGCCATGTGTCACTTTTGTTCTTTCAGCTTCACTACCTTATTTAACCTGAGCAAAAAGTATTCTGAAAAGTGGAAGAATATACTATCTTTTTCTAAGCCATGTCAGAGGAAATTTTTTTTTATCCTAAACCTACATCTGACTCTGTGTAGCTGATTAATGAGCTTGTCTAAGATATCAAATAGTTACAAAGCACAGTTTAAATGGCAAAATCTGAAACCTCAGCAGAAACAAGACACCTTTTTTTCTTATTTGTGTTCTCAACAGAACACTCAGCCCGAATATTTAGAATTTCTTTGATGTATCACTTTGTTATTGCTTTCAGTTCATTCATTTATAGATGTTGTGACTTTGTAAATTGATCTGTGGATCTTTAATAGTTTTCGGTAGTTTCTTTTGTCTTACCATACACTGTAAAAATAATAGGCTTATAAAATAGACATGCCTGCTTTAACTACATTAATGCAGAATTTAGATGCTCTACAGTGACTGAGACTTTGGTTACAGAGAACCGAAAACTAACTGGTTATGGAAAAGTTTTTTACAGCTTTAAGGCCAGTAAAAATTTCCTAAGCGGTCCATGAAACACAACTCCAGGACAGCACTTTATCTTTTTAAATTTTTTATTGCTTCTCGTGTTTAAGGCACATATGCCACAGAGCCATTGTTACCATAAATATAGGTGCTGGGAGCGTAGTGCTAAATGAAAGTTGTGTGATTGAGTCACAAAATAGGTAAATGTGTAATATGAAACATCATCATAAACCTCCTCCCTTGATAATTATGAAGGTGCTGCTGTGTCGTCTAACAAGAGCTGAAATCAAACAGACATCATGCAGGTATAGCAGTGCTGAGAGTGACAGCAAAGAGAAAGATAAGCATAGAGAGCTGTTATTACTGGACAAAGTATTCAGAGACTCAAAGGCAAATGGAGAGGCTTTTTGGCAGCTAACGCTCAACAGCTCATTATCACGAAATGGATCCTATTAATCCCAAAGCTGACAACCATGGAGAACTGATACTCAGCTGTTTTCCTTGTTTGTGTGGTTTTTGTTTTAATGGCACAGACATATTTTGTGTGTTTTTCAATAATACGTGTGAGCAGTTCTGTAAATAATGGGTAAATATAGATGACCTTGAGGAGTGCAGCCTGAATCCATGTTAAAAGCTCTTTTGTTCTGTTTCTCGTACAGCATTTTAAAAAAAAAACTGTTCTGTATTGAATATAGTGTAAAATGTGTACAACAAACTGTGGTATTCAATATCAATCAAATATACGAAACATACAGTACCTTCTCTTTCATTGGTATCTCTTTTTTTCGTATCAAAGTAGCCTCAGTTTGTTTGATACGTTTGCACACTATTGACGTTTTCTTAATCAGCTGAAGGAGGTATTTACCTGTAATGGTTTTCAGTTTACAGTTCTGCCTTGTCAAAAGCTTTTAGTGAAATTTCTTGCCCACTTACTGCAGTCAAGTCTATTGGATGTGCAGAGGTGTTGATATATAGTAAATAGCCCTATTCAATGATTGGAGTAATCATATTATTGGTATAACTTGACTTATTGAAAAGAAATGACAGTCCATAATTACAAGAAACGAAAGTCAGTCATTCTGCAGAGTCCAGGGAAATCTGAGTGTACAAGTACATTCACAGAAATAATCAGCTGCTATATTGAAAGTTGCTATCACACCCTAGTTAAACCAAATCACATGGGGACCAAATCAGATGGGGAATTCACAAATTATTACCCTCTTCTGTTAACTTTGGCAGGATAAATGCATATCTAAAGGCCCCGTAGATGGTAGTTCATTCATTACAAAACAAAGCCAAATGTCATAATACACTGAATCCACATTTAGTTGCTAAAACTTTAAACAGACAGCACTATTTATTGAGCACTTGTGACAGTGGCTATAGGCTAATCTCACTCACATCCAAATGTGATAGCCTTAATAATTTTGAAATTAGACCAGACATATGCAGTGGTTGTGCCCATATATTTGTTTATCTTAGAAATATTACAGTAGTGGAGAAGCTGAAGACATTCCTTGCAGACACTGTTCCTCTCCAGCCAAGCAGAACAGGCTAACAGTAATTTACAGTGCATAGTTTTCCCTAGTAACCAAATCCGTGACGCAGTGAGGATTTAATGATGCCCCAATAAGCAGCCAGGAAAGAGGAGAAAATTAGTTTAGATTGTTTTCCCCCCATGATTAACACTTTGGTTTGTTGACTGGAGAAGGTCAGGACGACTAAAATATTGCCAGAGAGGAAAAGGCAGAGTCGTGCTCTCGCTGCTGACTGGTGATATTTCTCTCCTTGTTTTTCATTGCGTGCAGTCTAATGAATGAAACCCATACAATCGCCACCAAGGAGACTTGGAAAAAATGGCCATCAAAAGAGCAGCTTTGTCCCAATTTATCTTCCTTTACAACTGTCTGCTGATACAGCTCTCCCTGTGTTTGGCAAAAAAACTCACACATAGCCCCCTCCTCAAATCTTCATGCTAATCTTTCACTTCATTTGTGCCTTTCTCTTTACCTAGTGCCACATCCTTTCTTTCTCAGTCCAACTGTTCTTCCTCCCACAGGCAGTCACTTACCCACGACAGACACTCTCATTAATCCCGGTTTTGTTTTACTGCAGAAAGGAGTAGGTTGTCCTTCTGGCTCCACGTTAATTGCATTGCGGGAACCAGAGTTGGGAATCTCTAGGCACCTCACGTCTCGATTACGAGTCAGAGTTCTGCAATGCAATGCTATAAAACCATTGTAGATGCATCTTGATATCTATACCTTATTTTAAATCATGCAGAGAAATCAAGTCTACCTCTTGTATTAGAATACCAAATTGATGTGTAGTATGCTTTGCTTTTATTAATGTCATGTCTCCATAAGTGGAGAGCAGTCTGTCTGGTGCACCGTTAACTCCGGGGAAGGTATGGTTGATGCTGAGTGAGTACAGGGTTTTTGAGGTTACAGACTAAGCAAAGTTATTCTTAACCACAAAGCTGGTTTAGGTTGTTCCGCGCTGAAGTGCATGTGAGTCAGCCTGTCTTGTTCGTTACTGGTGATATTGCTGCTCCATTCAGTCGATAAAAGTCCCCGAATAATGACGTAGAGAGTGTTCACTATATTGTTTACAGGACAGATCTTGCAATTTTAATTATTTAGACATTAATTGAACTTGTTTTCAAATGCTGTTTTTTGATAAGATGAAAAAGTTGTGAGTTACAGGTGTACACAGTTGAGTTTTGCCTTTAATGATCCTTGAACGCCACTTTTTTCACTAAATTTAAGGAAATCAGTTTTTGACATCTGTGAATCAGCATGAAATCCTCTATGTTCTTCTATCTTCTGTCTGACGTGTCTAAAATATCAGTATTTTCCCCATAGATAGTGGGAACACAGACCAGGGTTGTGGAGTAGTCACCTATTTTTTTCCCTCTTTTGCAATTTTAATCATCTATTCAATTTTTCATCCATTGGCCTTCCATCACTAGTACCTCTCCTCTGAATGCCTCATCCACTTCTCTCTTCTTCACCTCCGCCCCTCCCCCTAACCTTTTAAACTAAATAATTTTTTTTTCTTTGTTTCATCCTGTCTCTTACCCTGTTCTGCTCTCTCCTGTGGTACAACAAGTCACTTTGATGCAAACTACCCACAGTGGGTCTTACTTGAATGTTATACTCAGAGACAATCATCCTGGAGATAAATTATTATAACTGCATGCTATGATGGCATCCTCTGTCCTCTGTCTCACACCTCAATGCCTCCCTTGGAGTAAAGGTTTTTGGGTTGAGGAGCATGTGTTGATAGAGCGTCCTCAATCAAGTTAGTATGAGGAATGATGGCAGTGGACTCGAGGGTGCTGCGAGGCAGGAAGGCAGTTTCATTTGCTTATTCTTTATCTGAAGGCCACAGTCAATAGGCACGAATTCTACCCATTCATCATGGTACCAAAATAATGTGCTGTGGTACATTGTTTCCTCTGCCGAACTCACACAGGGTAAAGGAACAAAAGCAATTGGAGGAGTGTAGGTAAAGGGAGAATGGATAGCTGAGAGAAAAATGGTGGAGACAGATGGACGATGAAAAGGAGAGAGTCATCAGGAAAGAAAAAAGTGTATGAGTTTTTGTTTGTGTTGTTTTATGTAATGTACATTTTTCTTAATTCCAAGCATTTGTCACAGTTAGCCCAAAATAACACTAGTTGGTTTTCTTTTCAAATGTTCTGCAAATTTAACTGAAACTAGAGAAAATCAGCCAAAGAGAATGCAATGTGATTGTGTCAATGAAAAGGAAAGGGGAGCAACTATATGTATTAGGGCTTTAATTAGAGAGGACAATAATAATTCCTTGGCCATCATGTGGCATTAAAGACTGGACGTGCCCCGGTGGTAACTTAGTTCACATTTACAATAAATACAAATTACTTTTGTTTTGACCAGAGTTTAAAAGTCCCTTTTCTGTATCCATTTCCGCTTTGTAACTGTTTGCGATGTTATTTTAGCACCACTTCCTGAAACTACGGGAGCTGGCAAGGCACAGAGGCACAGACCGTGCGTGCATTAATCGTGTTAAAAAAATTTGTGCCATTAAAAGGAGTTTGAGTTAACGCGTTATTAACAGCCCTAATATATATGTGTATATATATATATATATAAAACTAGTTACAGTGAGTTTTGAGACTAACAAATCTTAGTCTTTCTGAAAAACTTACTCTGGTCAAGTCAATTCAACCAAAATTCTAAATTTGTCAAGAACACAATTTATTTTTTAATCAATGGAAGTTATTAGATATAAGATATTAGATATTTTCGAAGGCAGCATGGGGATGAATGAAAAAAAAGAGTTTTACCAAGGAGGCTCTATAAAGTTATTATTATTTAGTCAAACTTAATCTGCAGTGTTAAACGTGCCAAAATACATTTCAAATACCATTTTCACAGGTACTTTGTTAAGAAAGAAAGCAAGAAAAAAAATATCACATTTTTGTAAGCACCAGTCATCTTATTTTTTATCAAGCACCCAGTCAATCTGTTTACTGCTCCCTGTATATTGTGAGAAACATTATAAAAATATTGATCTGAAGTTCAAAGCGAGTAGTGAGTAGGATTCTTGCGATGAAAAGCCTGAGACTTTGAATTATGTTGACAATCTTTAATTACAACACCTGACTTGTAAATGAGTCACATTGATGGATGGTTGAATAAGTGTGAGGGAAAAGTTTTTAATATTTCTGTATTTCTGTCAGAAAAACATATAATTAGAAGACTCAGACAGTAGGTGGTCCATGGATTTCCATTGATTTCTACAGTCATAATATGTTCTCAGCACTGTTTAATGCTTATTTGCCAACAGATATATTGTCTTTTTCTTTTTTAATAATTTTACGTAACAGTAACATCTTTTCACGAGCTGTTCACATGTTTTGCCATTGTTTTTTTTTTCGATTTGATCAGAAACATCTGGATATCAGACAGGACGTTAAGATCAGAACAGAAATTTGGAGTAATTAAAGACATGAACCTAAGGCATGATTGTGATAAAGCACAATTTTAGCACAGATCATAGCTGTTGTTTTGGATGTGTTGCGTCCTTACATTATAACAATAGTCCCTATCCAAACCTACCTACAGTGACTACCCAGGAGTGAAACTGCACCAAGGTAACAAAAACAGAGGTGCTAATTAAACTGTAGGACTCAACAAAGCAGGAGCTATGACACACTTCAAAGGTGCTGAGGCAAAGGAGAAAGCGGAACAAGGAGGGAGAGATACAAAAAAAATGTTGAAAAAATGGAGCAGGGGAGATGAAAGAGAGAAACAAAGGTAGACCCAGAAAATAGGGATATGTGATGTGCTCGTGTGTGAGTCTGCGTGTGTGTGTGTGAGAGAAAGAGACAGAGAGGGAATAGCAAGAGATGATGTGATGGATCATCAAAGGATAAGCGAGAGTATTGAAGGGACAGTCTGATCAAACCACGCAGGTGTCTGTGTGTCTGGCCCCGAGGAGCAGAGGAACATATCACTTTGCCCGCCTTTCTCTTTCTTTTTTTCGCTCTCTCCCTCGTTCTGTCCTTTTTGCCTTTGTGTGGCTGTTAAATTTCTGCAGTGACTGCTTAGTTGTGAGGTAACAGTGAGGCGGGTCTGCAAGATGAAACAGATGCACAACATCAAAGATTCTGTATGGTCTTTAGAAGGCTAACACCTACCTGCAAGCCAGGGTTCTCTCTGCTGCAGTCCCCATTAGCAGACCTGCATTTGCATTGTTTCTTTTTGTCAGCATCTTGTCTGTTAAAATACCCCCTAACTAAAGTATTGGCAGCACATTAGTACATTGAAGCGCTAATTAATTTTACGTGGTTCAAATAACTATGCATTAAGGCAGGTAGAGGGAAGAACCCCCCGACTTCATAGTTTTACTCAGCTCTACATTGTTTTTCGGCATCTTTTTGCTCCTTGTTCTGTTAATTTGGCCCTCAGTTCACTGCTGTGGTTCAGTTTCATCAACCATGCTTCCTGCTACAGAGAGCTGTCTTGTAAAGTTCTAATAAACTAGTTGCACTCTCCTTTTCGTGCACCAAATGGCACACAGATGAAATTAATGTCTAGCTAGTGAACACAGAGGAGCATTCAGCAGATAAAGAGTAAGTCATTTCCCTCAAAAGTCATTTGAGACCAAAGCAGCAGGGTAAATACTGGTCTCACACAAGTTGGATAGCAATAAACAAAAGTCAGAATAATAGCTAATGTCTCTGCAGGTGTACTGGATGTGTTAATAGACCAGTACATTAACATGTTTACTGCAACAAAACTTTAAAGTGAAAATATATCATTGTTGTGCTCAAAGTGTTTTCTGCTGTCCCCAAGTTGGAAAATATCTAGAATGACTACTCCAGCCATTAGTTATTATGTTGAAATGAGTGTAACATTTTTGAAGATATCTTTTTATACAAATAATGAGATGTGGTTACTTGTCTTTCATGTGAATCCAGTGTTACTCGTAACTCATTTGCTAAATCAAGCTTTACTGTTTGTAAAGTGGTGCCAGTATGTACAGTTTAGTATTCAGTTTTAGTAGCTGACCTCTTTTATAGATTGGAATTTACTCTATAATCCAATGATGTGCCATATTATGTACATGCTTTTGCTTTCTGTGTGTGATTAGTTGTGTTTGTGTGTGTGTGCATGCGCATGGGTGTGTTTGTGTGTGTGTGTTGCCGTTTGCGATAACTCCGACAATAATTTGGACCAAAAAATGTAGAGATGTCCAGAAAGGGATACAGCACTTTTTTTCCGTAATAGCTAATGGCCTAGATTTAATACAGTTTTTTAAAGCTGTCGTACAGTTTTGTATGCGCAAGCTCTCCTTCTCTTACGGTTTCGTTCTCTGTTTTTGTTTGATTTTTAAATTTCTGTTCAGAGCAGAAGACTCGCTCTCTGTGAGATATCTTAATGTGGGTATGGTTTCCTCCTCTTTGCCTAAGGACATGAGGTTCAGTGCTACGCCTCAACACCTATCTCTGCATTGGCTCGCAGCAGGAAAGATACATTCCCCTTTTTTCTCCCTCTCAGACCTCTCAACGCTTTTTCTATATTCTTCCTCACCCTCTGTGTGACATTCTGTGGCTGTTTTGTCAGTCCATCATCATCACAGTTGATATCCATTTAAACTAACCCACAGAAATATTTTTTGTCCCTGAGACAAGAACATCCTCATATTATAAACTAGAGAGTTATCATGTTTGTCACATGTCATTAATCTTGTTCTAAATTCAACTTGTATTACACCTACATGTTTGCCCCTGTGATGGTTAAATGGTAGTCACGCTTTATTTTTTGTACACAAAGATCTTTAAAAGTTTTCAAAGTTAATTTTTAACAAATCATTGTAGAGTGGAGGGGACAGTATTTTTTTTTTAATTATTCAGTTTCATAAAATTAAATGTCATACACAGCAGATTTACCCCCAAAATGAAAATAATTAAAGGAGAAAACTGTTCTCCAACACTTGATTTTGCTTCAATAGTTTCTTCAGTAGAGTAGGACCTGGTATTCATTCAGTTTTTTAAGGTTGACGTTAATACAATTGAGAGTCTGTAACAACATAGGTTTTTTTTTTTTTTATGAGTGCAAGGACGTTTTTCCAGTTGTTCACCATAAGAAGAAATGTGAAAGAAAAAATGCTGCACTAGGCCTCTTTATTTCAAAGTAAGTGCCTTTAGTTTTATTGGGTAAGCTTTTCAGTTAAGTTTTGTTGTTATCCCTGTTGCTCCTTTTAAAGATGAAAATGATGAAGTGCGATTCTTAACACCTTGGCTTTGTCTGTCTATCCTGAGTTTTATGATAGACAGAAACTATTATGACAGAAACTTTTATAACAAAGGCACAAAAGTCCATTTGTGGAGGCCAATTTGTTGAGCACAGACTATTATCAGTGAATATGTGATTTAATCACTGTACATGCACTAGGCTTGGCGTTAGCTGTGTATGTGTATGTTAATCTACCCTTGAGTTAGCCACCTAGCTTATATAAAATCAAAACCTGAGCGGAGCATTTTTTTCTCTCACTGCACAGCACTTCACCACAGTGCTCCCCAACACCAAGGCAGAAGAAGATGCTGAGTGGATACAAGGCCTCAGAGAGGAAGTTTAAAAGTTTAAGCATTGTGTGACAATGCTCCAAAAAAGAAGAAGAAGCATCAGGGAGCAGATAATAAATAATACCATGTTTTAGTGCTGCACTTGTTTATGAATTTATGACTTCTCTCTCAAGTTTTATTGGTTGTGGTTCCAAATATTTCAATGTAGCTGAGTGTAAAGACATTGTGTAAGAGAGAAAAGCCACTGTTAAACTGTTGGACTTCCAGGTTACTGTTGCAGGAAACCGTTCTAATATATACTGAATCTACATTTATTTAGATAAATGTTAACTGACTGTTTATGAATCTGCTATCCAAAGCTCAAGTTGGCCTTAAAAGAAAGAATATTTGTTTGTATAAATGTAACAAAAAGCATGAGTAAATAATAACCAATCATTGTTATAAAAGATCTATCTATCTTATCTTTAAAATGAACAATTAAAAATGAAAAATCCTATTTAAATCAGCCTGAAGTAATATAAAATCACATGTGAATATAATTGAATCAGTCCAGCCTTGAATTGCAGGTTATCTAATCTTTGCATTTTTTTGTGTTTTGGTTTCAGAACCATTGCATCCTGAGACATATCTACTTACCCGAAAAAGAAAGAGATGCACTAAAAAGAACAAAAGAAAGATCTGCAGCAACCAAAGTCATAAATGTTCATGTTTTCATTTAGTGATATAGAAAATGGTTACATCATGTGAAAAGTCATAATTAAAAAGACAAAATTAGCAAAAGACAAAAGAAGTGAAAAGAGGCAGAAAAACAAATTGTTGTCTCCACAACACACTTGCCATTTAGGCTTCAGGTGATGTGTTGTTTTTTTTTCCTTTTTTTGTTTCAGTGAAACAAAATTACAGGAAAGAAAGTTTTTTAAACACAGGAGGGATTTTCTCCCTATCTAAAAAAATGCCCATATGCAATTTTTTTTAAGATATCGTTTAGAGGACTTTAGAGGACTCTGTCAATAATGTACATGTAACTGAACTGTCAAGTTTCAGTTTGTTTAAAGATAGACTAACATTTTGATATGACACGTTTACTGGAAGACACTGAAAATGGGAAATCCATTAATATGATGAGAATCACCCAGCTTTCCACTGTTGAAGCAAGCTAATTGGATCCATATAAAATGCTCAAAGTAATTACATGTCCAGTTATGCTCCACTGGAGCTCTGTCATCAATGCATTGTCAAGTTGCTTACAGCGTCAAACAAACTCTTAACCTCTGATTGAATATCTGCAGGACCTAGTCCCTTCCCTAATTAGCCTATTACCCCCTTCTTCTGGATCTGTCTCTCATTTTTGACACCATGTGATGATTTTCAATTTCTCTAACGCTCTCTGTTTCTTTTTTGTGTGTTCACTAGTAATGAGCTTAGGCTGTGTGCTTGTGTTTCTGTCTATAAGGTTATTAAACCCCTGAAAATGTGGTCTGCCATCTGTGGCAGCGTGTTTATTAAATTGAAAAGTATCATTTCATACACATAAAGCACATTTTGTAACCGGTGCTTCCACTTTTATACTCATGCCTTTGGCAGCACACATATGACCCTCATGTATCTTACCTTATACAATGATGATAGCCTTACAGAACAATTTATCAGTGCCTAAGATTGTGAATTTCATATTTTGTTGGACAAAATTGCTTTATTACAGCTGAGTCAGCTACAGCTACGTACAATATCCTCCATTAATAAGACTTACAAAATGCTACAGTAAAAGCAATAATCAGCATGTAAAGAGTTTAGAGTAAAGTGCCTTTTCTTTGCAATCAATAGCACGTTTGGCCAACAAGCTTACTCCATAAGCAACTTGGTGTAAATTTTAATGCTTAGTGACACATTATCAAAGTTCATGGGATATGTAGAACAATCTATTTGTTTTTCATTTTTCTCGTGGCGTGATTAAAGGGATATTTACTGAGTTGCAATTTGCAACCTTATAGCTAGATTCCACTAAATCATACACATAATTCTTAAAACTAACTAACTAACTAAATGTTAGTTACGTGAGGGAACAGGTTGCTTTAAAAAAAACAGCTCATGACATAGATATAGCATTATTTTGACAGTGTGTGGATGCCTGTTGTGGATGCTGTTAGAGTTCAGAGTATCCTCAACTTCTGTTGCAAAACAGTGACTTAGGGGAGCAGGGCTTAAGACTTATTCATCAGCAAGCAGGTAGCCTTTAAACCCTTTTATAATGTACCATGTAGAAGTCTAAAAATGGATCCTCTGCATCTTTCTAGCAGCCATAACGCAATTGTGGCTAAAGTTTTCACTGACTTGCTTTTGTCAAATGATGGTAGAAATGGTAGATGGTAGAAACTACTGTTTGACTGGCTGTTTGATTATCTTTTGTGAATAGATCCATTCCAGTTTCAATATTTTGTTTCACTGTAGTCACTTGTAACCTTCCCCTGGATTCAAATCTTCGTCCCTTGTGCCATCTGCAGAAGAGAGGAGCCAGTGAAAATTTGTTTGTTGGCAAAGCCTGTGTGTTGTGGGAGACGATGAAGGTAGGAGCATTGATGAGAAGTGCTGGCTTTCTTTTCTTGAAACGAGAAAGCGAGAGAACCTGCTCTTCAAGGATAGAGCACTGACCCATGGTCCTGATGTGAGCTGAAATCACTTAATGAAATGTGCAGTGAATGGCTGCTGAAACTAATCTAGTAATTCTCTATGTTCTCTCGCTTTTGCTCTTTCCCTCACTGACAGTGGTTTGACAGGCCTTCAGTATCCTGACAGGCCAATTAGACAACAATTTGCATATCCTCTGCGCTCCATTTGCCTTGCTCATGTGAGCATAAAATAGGATAATCTGGCTTTGGACCTGTGTATGACATCAGAGTCTCACAGACTAACTTTATACTCCATCATCCATGAACCCATCACCCTTCTAAATCCACCCCATCTCTCTTTCATTATAACTGACTCAAATCTATGTTTCTTGATCACGTTGTCCCATCCTTTCCGAGTCTCGCAGTATTTATCTTCGCCTCTTCTCTACCTTTTTTTACTCCTTCTTCTTTCTCATCTGTCATCATCCTAATTACAAAAAGTAAACAATAGGACTGCGCTTCCTGACCGACATTAATTGAAGATGTTGTTGTTTCTTTTCAAGAATCCCTTCAGTAACAATAATTTATGCCCACTGAATTGTATATGGCAAACCAGCTACCTCAGATAATACACATAAACATTCCCTGGTTATTGATGGCCCATTGTTGTGGTTTAAAACAGCCTTCCTTTAATTAACGTTTTCACAATTTTTGCTGTACACTTGAGAAATACACTTGCGGTACCACAAATCTCTTCAGTCATCTGTTACATTAGATCTGGATTATTAATTGTCAAAGGTCTTTCGGTGATTCTAAGTCTTCATTTTAAAAGAGTGCAAACTCTCCAGAGTCCTAGTTATGGTTAAGTAAAGTACAAATAAATGAATTCTTTTAAGATGTGATTTTTTTTTCTCTTTTAAAACGGGCATTGATCTTTATAAAAGATTACCTATTGTTTAGATGCTGAGTTATAGACTGGTTTTGAAAGCCATGGTTTAGATGTGTGGATGTCTTGCTGCTTTCTGTCAAGAGGAACAAGAAAAACAGCCTTTTCATTAAGTCATGCTTCAACTCGTGAGACCTTGAAACTTTAAGAAAGATAGAAGTATTAAATAAAGACAAGTTAGAGTACAAGAGAGTGATTTGGACTGTAGTATTATATTCATATTATACATATTCTCATAAAAATGTTTTCAAAAGTAGCACACTTTTGTTTCAAGAAACAGCACAGAAAAACCTAAACTGTACATTCTCTATCCTATGTCGATCGTCACAGCAACATTTAAATTTTGATTTAAATTAACAGATTAATCTTTTACCCGATTACCAGATGTTTTGGATGAAGAAACTCAAGATTAGGAGGGCTGGTAGGAGCAGATGGTCCAGAGGGAGTTATGATCGTCAAAGGAGTTTTAATTAACAAACAATTTTTCATGGAAGTTCATCAGCTGTTTTTAACACATCCTTATCCAAACCTGTGGATTTATACAGCAGTAGAAACTGTGGAACATATTTTAATGATGTGTTTTCTTTACACATTAGCACAAAGGTTTCTGGTGTTCTTTACAGTCCAGTGTTTTTCTGCACATGAACTAGCGACTGCAGATGAAACGGATACATGCTGCTTTCAGATGGCTAATAAGAGAGTCACTTGAGTGAAGGAAAGGCCATCTGCATGAACCACTAACTGTGGTGAAATACAGAGCCCGTAAGAATCACTCATTAATCTTTATTCTGCCCCGATGGTAATGATGCTGTAATTGCAATAAACTTCTCTTTATGTCTGCCAAATTAAGTGACTAAAACCACAAATGGGACAAAAATAGCTCCCCATATCTCATTTGTTAAATCTAGACACAAATTAAAGTGTAATTTGTTTAAATTTTCATTTTGTTTTATTTTTAGAAGATGTCAATTTATCTACTTAGACCAAATGCCTGTAGAGTACTGTAATATTGTTCACTAATAACATTTAATGAGTTTATTTTTTTTAGAGCCAACATCTACTGGCCATGCTCCTCCTTGAGAAATAGTGACCTACTTTTGTTTTTTGCATGTTTTTTTAATTTTCCTTCCCCTTGTTTTAGTCTTTCATTTTTTCCCCTGTGGACAGCGTACACATTTCCCCTCCCACACATCAACTTTTCTCCCTGCTATTCATTTTTCCATTTTTATAGTCTTTTTTTCTGCTGTTGTAAGCATACTAGCTATTCAGCTCTCCCAAATGCTCCCTGTTTACTGACAGTCAACTGTTAGATTGCTGCTGCTCAATTAATTAGATTTCATCCTCGTGGTCCAATCTACTCCTAATTAAGTGCCTTGAACACACAAACACACACATAACCTTAAGGCAGAGCGCGTATTGCTGGACATGGGTCTCCAGGGTCAATTATGGTAGTGTAATGATTGTAATTGGCTAATTTTCAGCCCATTACCCTTTTTTATGTATCATGCAGCGGGTTGTAATTTAGTGAAGGAGTGATGGCCGGTCTGGCTCTGGGTGATAGATGATAGTCAGCACAAGAGATGGGTAGCTCTATTATTAATAGTGTCTAGGAATGAGCTGTCAAGCACAGGGACAAAGTGGAGGACAAGTGGGAGGACAGAAGGCTTTGAGTTTAAAATTACTGGCAGTTAACACAAAAAAAAATGCTAAAAAGCATATTTAGGTGTTTTGGGGTGTTTAAGTGTTTAGAGGTTGTGTTTCAACATGGATAGATTAAAACATTTAGAGAAAGTCCTACATTTTTTATAATATAATTGTCGATATCCATCCTTTTTTAGCTGCCTTGTACTACATCTGTCATAGTAGTGTTTTTTCTGACAGTCAGAAAGAGTGGGTATAATTAGACCTTGCCTTATGTCCATATTTCTCTCTGAAAATGTCACTCAAGTGTCTTCTCTATATTTATGCAGCATGTGTCTGAATTTATTCTTTTCACTGTTCTCCTAATTACTTCCCTCTCTGCATTTTGCTCACATTTTGGCATACCAATCACAGTTTAGTGCTGGAACACCTCTGAAATGGTCCAGCAGAATCTGATGGTTGTGCCAGTAAAATAAAGATTTTTCTGTGTCTTCACCTGCCACCTCTCCTTCTTCCAGCTATCCTGACAAAAAATGAGAAGTGCTCACTTTTCCAGAAGTGCCAGAATGTGTGAAAGGCAATTCCAAACGAGTGACAGAGTAATGGATGAGGGCAGCGAGGGCCATCAGTCAAGTGCTGAGCAGAACTAAGTCAGAGTTGTACCTAACATATACTTACAACCACTCTCGTACGTCTGCTCCAGCTTCAAATGACTCACTTTTCCTCTCAGGCAGAACACTGTAGAAGAAAATTACCTTGGAAAAATTCACAATACAGTTTTATTGTACAAAGAAGGTATCCGATGAGTATTTTGAAAATGGGCTTACAGTATAACTGCAATATTAAACTAGTGTGAAAGCTATCTATGATGTTGTCAGTGGTCATTTTAAGAGAGAAATGTGGTAAAATAAAGAGAAAAAGATATTGTAAGTCATAAAAGCATAGTGAAACAAGTATCCCTTGATGGGTATCATTCAAACAGAATTAAGTTCCTTTAGAGACATTTTTCTTCTGTTTAAATCCTGAGTGGATACTGCAAATGGTATAAGCTTAAAGTGAATTTAGATGAAATGCCCTCTGAGTGCTTGACTGCCAACTGGCCAACAGAACAACCACTCTTATTTAAAAATAAATGCATTAAAGACAGTTTTGTCTTTCTTTAAGCAGAACTGTGATGCTGGCTTGTAAATATTCATTAATGTTAAAAAATGTGTAAGAAAACACACCATGCTCAAGTACTCAGGATTTATATGCACAGTACATTAAAGCTATGATATGCAAAGCATGCCATCTTGTACTCTACAGCACTGTAGCTGCTAAAATAAATTTATGATTTCCTGTAATGTTATCAGTATTCTGTCACAGGTTTTTATCTAGTGTTACACCCTTGAGGATTTCTTTGTTTCTGCTAATTGTGAGAGAATTTGCGAGAATAAAGTCAAATTGAAAAAAACGAGGGAGAGGAGAGGACGGGGAAAATTCCCTTATCTATGTTCCCCATCTCCCATGGCATAAACAGATGAAGTCAGTCTAATACCAGCCCCCTCCTGCCCTTCTAAGACCTTTTGTTGACCTTTTTGTGTCATTTAACTCTATCACAAGTGGCCCTGTCGCTATGAGGTGTGGATTATGTCAGCTCAGTCCAAATGCATGGGTTATTATGCTGTGACAGATTCTGGTGTGGTGATGAACAAAAATAACCTGATCTATCAACTTCTGAAGAATTAGTCAGTCTTGCACCATTCTTTGATCTTTGAAATGGCCTCTGACCTTTTGGCTTTTTCACTCAAACACATCGTCTACATTTTAATTGGATTGCAAATCACTGATGTTCACTTTCTCACAAAACTGAGCATCAGTGATCATTATTATTAGAGTGCACATCATTATTTGCATCCTAGTGCTTCATGTCTACAGTGTGTTTTCTTTTATATGTATGTTTATTCAGATATAAGTTTGTACCCTGCCTGTTAAATATTGTTAATTAAGTATACAAAGACAGCAAGTACGGATGACAGCTTAATGTGTGAGCCGTTTCATCTGAAAACAAAAAGACACCTTCACATTTACTTCCCCTGACAAATGATCAAACATGACAGCAGCGCATGCATGAGCTACTGCCTGCCATATGTTGTGACATACCTAACTAGCATGCAGCGATCAATGAAAGATGACAGATTAGGTTATCTTAACCTCCACAACACATCAAATCTACACTCCTCATTACCTCCTCTCAAGATGTTTTCTTCAAATTTACCTTCCTGATGAATGCTGCATGCAGTCTCAAAGCCCACACCCCTGCTGGCCTGCCTGACTGATGGCTTAGTTGTGTCATTTTAATAAGCGTGCATTAGCATGCACAAGGTCTCTCAGGGTTCTCAAATGCCACCTGTCAGATTTCATTGATGTTGTGTTTGCTTTAACTGATGCTATTGTTAAACATTTATAAGAGATAATTTGGAAATTATTCTGTGCCCAAGAGTTCCTAACAAGTGTAGGAAGAACAGGGGCCCGGACTGAAAAGAGCTAGAATACATGTATTTATGCTGAGCCTTGCTTGGAGCTGTCTGTTTTCTGATTTTAGGAGGAAATAAGCAATGCCTCTTTGTCTTTGTGCATAGTAAGCACCAGCTCTACTGACTTCTGTAGTAAAACTTTAAAACAATATTCTTTAAACATAGAATAATAGAACTCAAACATAAGTTTGACCCTCCAGAGAACTGAAACCCAAGCCTGCACTTCTGTGCATCATTCAGCTGATTTCAGCTCATTGTTTTGGGGTGCAAGACCCAGGAAAGCCTGCTAATGCCACGGCATAAGCCAAAGAAACCTGTTAAGATGAGAAAGTATTTACATTAAGGCTTCTTGCTTTAAGTTTGGCATGGATTATTGCAATGACACATGTGGGACTATATTGTGATTGACAAGTCTATTTTTTTCCTTTTTAGCTTGTTAGACTTGATGACATAATGATCCAGCTTTAATGTGGCATCCACTGGATATTTATGCAATTTACTCAGTTACCATTTTTTTTTAGTACATGCAGTCTAATACAACAGTCTTGTAATAAATCCCACCAAAACTTTTAGAGCAGTGTTGATTAAGTTTTATGGCCATTTTGCATGCTGTGGTTTTTGGTGCTTTTGATTTGTTCTGACTTGTGTCTCTCTTTCTGTTTGTCATATATCATCAAGTCTAGGCCAAATATAAGGAACACCTCACCGTATGATGCAACACACAAACCACAGCCTCCAAATGATCATAAAGTTGAAACAACACTTCTTTACAACAGTTTAAGAAAAAAATCCATGACCTCAGTGAAATGACTGCTGTATTAGATTCATTGTAGATAGGTGTACTCAGTAAACTCGTTATATTATATATTTATATTCAGTGAAAATCAAGTTTTTAACCTTGTTATCGTGTCCATATGGTGTTATTTATATGCTCACAGACCTGTGAAAATTATATGAATCAGACAAGCAATAAGTGCCAAAGCACTTGTACTTTGAATTTGCAGGCTACCAGTGACAGTTTCAAAAACACTGATCCAGACAGATAGGGTTTTATAATTCATGTACCTAACCAACCAATCTAGTCAGCCTACAGGGTGGTACTACTGTATAACAGGAGGTTTCAGAGGATAAGCCAGGTGTAGCTACTTATGGGTACTTTACAAGCTAATTTTCACTATTCAAAATAAAAATAATAGCAGAGATGTGTTCTGTTTATGGGTTGCAAAAAATAAAATGATGAGCCTGCAGTGGCCTTCTTCCAAAGAACTGCTAAGTGGATTTTTTTTGTGTGTGTGTGCTTTATCTGTTGACTGTTTCTAATCAGATTGTGTGCTTGATACACACTAGTACCGTAGTGAGGCATACTACATGAAGACAAAGGTAAAGAGTTATATCTAATTGTGTACAATAGTGCATGAAGTGATCTTTTTCCATAGAATAAAAATCTACATTAGAACTTTTAATTAACATAGAAGAGTTTGTAGGAGCTAATCTATGCCTGAGAGTGTGTGGTTTAATATAAAACAGCCCAGAAACAGTTTAACTGTGTTTTGCATTAAGTCCTGAATCTTTTTAATGTACTATACTGTTTCATTACTAGAATTTGGTGGAGCTTAGCAGCAAGTTTTGCAGACGTGCTGTCCCGCTTACTATAATGCTGGCAACAGTGCAAGAGTTAATTTAATCAATAGCGTTTGCTTTGGGTGGACTTGCATTGTCAAACAGCTTATTTGCATTGACAAGTTGACAAAAACAAAATTAGTGCAGGTAGGAAAGACACGAGAAGAATTCTACAAAGGCAGCTGACCCCTCCTAATAAACACATATATGAGTTGAAGAATGAATCTTAGTTTAAGCAACTATCCAAAATACCACATGAAGAAGGACATTTGACTGGCAAAGGGAGCTGTAGCCGCTGCCAGTGGCCTCTAATGCCAACAGCATGGGCATTAGTGTAATGACAGCAGTAAACAGTGATAGTGCCAGGTTATAGTGTTTGCATTGAACTAGTTATGATTAGATCTCACCAGCTACACAGATGTGAATTAACAGACCATTAAAAAGATGGTGATAGAAAATGGATGAAGGCAATGTTGTAAACAGCTGATTCTGATCACGCATGCTGTGCACAGAGCATAACATAACACACAGACATACTTAAGTCAGAATAAAAACATTTTTTGATCAATATTTATAAATTGTTTCTGTCATGCTGTTCTGTTATACAGTTTGTATACAAATGTTTGTGTTAGAAAGTGTGCTCATGTTTCTGTCTGTTAGAGTGCGGTCAGGTATTTGCATGAGACACAATTTGTGTGTGTGTGTGCTTGAGCTGGGTGGGTGCATATGTGTGTCTTCTATAAACCAGCGGACCATGTTCTTCTCTTCTCAGTGAGCAGCTCAGCTGACAGGTTGTAGTCAAAGACACTGTGACATTTACAGCTCAGGCCTATGGAGACTCCCTGCTGTACCTGGCAGTCTGTGATTATCTCAGAATCGTGCTGTAGATAGAAAAGAACCACACTGACACTAATGTCACTTTGGAGAGCAGTGATTCGGTTGAAAAGATAATGGTTAGATGATGTTAGGTATGAAAAGATTGACTTTGGAGAATGGTCAGAGTGAAGTTATGTAAATGTGATGCAGATCTTTTTTCTGTCTCCTGTGGAGTTACAAAAATCATCATATCAAAATTGCAGAGGTTGCTGAAGGAAACATGCAAGACTTTAAAACAAGACCTCAAACAAACAAATTCTTGGTTTTATTTCTTATGAAAAATATTCCAGATGTGGTAATAGTTATGATGGTCAGTTGGTTGCAACTGAAATATCTATTGGATGGATTTAGCTGACTAGATTTATCTCCACAACAGTTGCGTGGATTTCCACGAAATTTGTTATCCACCTTAAATACTCCATAAATTAAATGTTTAAAGATAAATAGACAGCATATGTAAAGCACATTGACATCTTGCCTATGTGTATGTGTGTTTACATATACACACATATATATATTTCCCTTGCTCATATAGCCATTCAGCTGTCCACTGGTGACCCTTGGAGAGCAGGAAACTGTCAGCTTTAGTGAACAGCAGGTGACTGAGGAATAAAGAGGGAGGGGAGGAATGTGAGAAAGAGGGCAGAAACAAGTGTGGGTGAGGTGTGTCAGGGGTACAGAAGGGCAAGGTCGGCCAGTGCATCTGAGTGCTGATGTTAAGAGCTTAATAATTGCTTACCGCTGTGAAATCTGCTGCAGAGGAAGGGAGACATGGGGAGGAGAGGGTGAAGAGGAGATGGAGGAGGGGAAGGACACTGAGTTACTTAAGAGGTTGAGAGTGCTATTTATACCTGTGTTATTTATCTCCAACACTGTAGGTATCACTCTTTATCCTTCCCTTTCCTCCTCCTCCTTCTTTCTGTGCTTCGGATGGACACTGGTATCATTCCTGTTATCAGACTGTGCCCTGGCTCTGTGTTTTTAAACACAGTAAACTACTGTAAAGCGAGACTGACTGTCGGGTCAACTTTTATATTCTCTGCCAGACCCCCTCATGCAATTTTTACCATTTTGATTAGCAACTCGATACAAAAGCTCCTGCCTTAAATACTTTATTTCCATTTACATATCTTACACTGCAAAACTTTTAAGTGAACCCCCCACTAGAGAAGGTAAGTTATTTTCCATTCTGTCATGATCTTTAAGTTGAAAGTAGCCTGTCTGAAATACTTATAGCTGTGTCTTTCTTCAGTAGGTGACACTCCACTTGTATTAGCTTTAAACACTTCAGCCAAAATGTCTGTCAGAGCTCTCCTCTTCAGCATTTAAGTCACACCACTGCATCTTCACACTGTTCAATTAACAGGCAACACTGACAGTCATAGTTCATCTGATGAATTCTAATCCCACAACTTCAGAGGCTGCAATTAACACTAATTGCATTGCAGACCACCTAAGCCCCCAGGAGAAAGAATGTGTATTGTCTGGGATATTGAATTCATTCCTATATTGTGTTGAAGGCATTGGCGTTCCTGGGTGAACCTGACAGTGTGTGCGGGTGTGTTTAAATCTGTGTATGTGCTTTTCATATGGGTGAGTTGTTGATTTTTTCACCCTGAGGTCAAGTAGACAGTGTGACAATCTCCCAAATGCAATTAAGAAGTGGCCAGCTAACCAAAGCAGCCAGTGAGACTCTGATGAATTGCTCCTGCATGTCCTCTTTAACTGACTCAGAGGAGTCCACTGTGGCTGATTGTTCAACAAATGCATGCACCCATGCACACAGCATATTGTGTGAGAACTAGTCTGTTTGTCTACAGATCTGTTTTCTAAACAGACTGGAGAAATTGTCTTGATTGTGTCTTTACAGTGAGACTTATCAAGACAATTTTCCTGGATGGGGTTGTGGTGGGAAATAATGTTTTTTTTCTTTTCTTTAAGGAGTTGTTACAGCTTGTTAAGGAAATGTTGGACATTGTTCTCACAGTGCCTTTAGTACTTTTTTCATTTATTTTCATGTGTGCCTGATTTTCTATGTCTGGATAGATGCTCGTAGTCAGTACACATGTATTTGCCAGAAATCAAAAATTGAGTGTCTGTGTAGGTGCACATGCAGAACTTTAGAAAATAAATACTTTGAATGTAACTCAATACTGGTCCCACTAATTCTTATGTCATGGCTTTCTAGGCATTGAACTTCACATTTTGCAATGTTCCTACTTTGTTAAGTGGTAACACTTTGAGTGAAGATTTAAAAGTCATATGTCAGGCAGTGACAAATCTACAGAGCTGGTACTGACATTTGACAACTTACCCTCCAGTTTACTGCCTGCTGCTACATGTCCTCATCGTGTCCTCACCAAAAACCTTGAGACATTACAGAGAAAATCCCATTAAAGCCAACAGGATAAAGGCTTAGTGGAAGGCTATGAACCCGTATTTTTTTCATCCTTATCCTCCTCTCGAATCCTCTTGAACAGACCTGTAACTATTATAGTGGAGTTAAAAGAGCTATTTTTCTGAAGTTTAGCTTAGGTAATTAATTTAATATTTTAAATGAAGACTGATGCACTAAATGGCACCATTCATTATTCCCACATCTCCAGGACAGTTTAAATACATTGAATTAATCTAATACGTTATATGTGAAACTTGAATTACACATACAAAAATGAATTATTTGCAATTCATGCATATATCAGAATATCAATTTTGTATGAAGCCTGAAATGTTCAACAGGGATCCAAAAGACACTGCAACCACATCTTACAAACAATTCAATTCATGGGTTAAATCAAAACACTGAGTAATGCAATAGGCAATACATGTTGCAAAGACTGTGAAGCAGGTAGACTCAAATTCAGCAGGTGGAGATGAGCAAAGAAAGCTGTGTTGAAGGAACAGACAAAGCAGACAGCTTGACAAAGACTTAAGTGAAAACTAGACTAAAATACAAGCTGATCTGACAAGGTTATAAGGGGTAGGCGGATGGGCGGAGAACTTTAGGAGAGAGGAATGAGTAGATGGAAAAGAAAAGCAGGAGTAGAGCTGACTGGCTGTAGAAAACACAGGGTACAGAGTGGGGCTAACCAGACTGATGCAAGGCAGATGTGGAGGAAAAAGCAGGCTTGGGAGGACCACAGGAGCACGGATGGAAACAGTGCAAATGGGCAGTAAAAACCCTGAAAACCAGAGAGCTCTGTGACCATGACAATGGTAGGTTATCGGAGTTCTTCAATTTCTATTTCAATGCAAATTTAAAAGCAAAAGTACATGTAGCACAGTTTGATAGAATTACACCTACATGCAAATGGGAAAAGTAAAAAATCAAAAGAAACCATATTTTATTGCTGAAAGATCAAAACAACATTTTTCCCTTTTCTCTAAAAAATAAAAACTCAAACTGTGCAATTACAGACCTTTATTCCCCCATTGTGTGCCAGGATTGAAAATTATTAACCAATCATCCAAAACTACAATTTTAAACATGCAAACCAAAAACTGAATTTAGATGGCTGATGAATCAAGATGAGACGTTGAGATAATCAGGAAGACTAAACTTCAAACTTCCTCTGAGTATGTTTGGAAAACAGTAAAGTCTTCCCTTGCCATTTTTCACAAATGATAAAACACAATGAACAGGTGGATGTTTCAGCTTGCTTTGTATATCATTCGAAGATATTTTCTTCAAGGTCCATGAATCTGCAAGGAAATATATTTAAAAAAGCTGCTCCAAAACTTGCCTGAGAACATCTCTCAGTTTTCAACATTGCCCAAATAATACAATGGTAGTTGTGTGTACGTTAATGGGTTCTTGCAAACAGGAAACTGCGGATTTTTCCTCAAAAGTAAATGGTAAAGGACATAAAATAATATACAGACACGCCCTTCCAGTTGGCTTGGGAAAAATAAGGCACTTTAGTTATTGAAGGAAATAATCTTTCTTTTAATAATAAAACAACTTCAGACAATACATTTAAGGAGCACACTTCAAGCCTTTGATTATACTACTGCTGCTGTAATAAATCCTCCATTTGTAAGGTTTAAAAGTTCAGTCTGATACTGTGTCAGAGAAGTGTTGACTCAGCTTCATGATGGTTTGGGGAATGTGTTTTGGTGTTGGAATGCATTGTACAAAGATGTGTTTCTAATATCTTCCTGTGTGTATGTATAGATTGCATTGCAATGTTCATAAAAGCAGTTTGAGACAGCTAGAACAAAAACAATGTATGAATGTATTCAGTCATACTTAAAAAAGTTAAACCTCATTTGAATTTCTATCATAGCTTGTGTATGTTTTTATATGAATGTATATGCAGTCCTACACAGTCATTTTTTGTTAGCAGTAAAAAACATTAGAGATAAACCTTAAAAACACAAAAAAACATATTTCTATATTATATATGTGTGTGTGTGTGTGAGTGTGCTTGTGTGTATGTGTATATGTATATATATATATATATACATACACACACACACACACATATATATACGTACACACACACAGACACACACACACACACATACATATATATATATAAAATAGTAAAAGGGTAAACTGTGATATATACCTATGTGGTATTGTTAGTATATTACTGGTATAGGTGGAGTATCTTATGCAATAAAAAAAGCATGTATGAAAAAACAGAGCACACAAGGCAAATCTGAATCAATAAAGTCTTATTAAAATCTGAAACCATGTAATGAGGCCCTTAACCCTCAAAATTTTCATTTGTACCCATAGTGAATATTTGTGGAGCTCACTGTGCATTAGGTCCAGTTTGTATTTGCTTGAAATTGAAGCACAAAGTTGTGCAAGGATACTGTGTATTGTTTCTCTGTGTTTGTGTGTCTAAGTGAGTGTAGTAAGAGTATTTCTTTGGGTCAGTAAAAGGGCTGAAGTGTAATCCAGTCATTAATTAAACAAGAGGAGCAAGGGTGACTGTGAGCTGAGTACTGAGGCAGGAGAGTGAAGGAATCAGGGTTTAAAGCTGCCTGACACACTGTCTGCTTAGAAACTCACTCTAATCAAGGTCTTACAGCCCCTCCCCCTTTACACTCATGCAGACACACTTACACACACACTTACACACATGCACACAGAGTCAAATCTTGATACTTAAGCATTTGTGTCTAATGCTCTGTGCAGTGACAGACATACAGGCATGGACACACCAGATGGAGTCACAAGAGTATTTGATTAAAATGAGGAATTAACATGATTGCATTTTCTGTTTCTCTGTTGAGGCTTGACTCATAAAGAAGGTTCACTTGAAGCAGTTCAGTAATTTGGAAGACACTCTTTAAAGTTTGCTGTTCCACAACAGTGCTGATCACACAATGAAATGATAAATCACATTGTTAACTACTAAAACCTAAAAAAGGCTTCTATCAATTTTTGTGGTGCTCTGATTGGTGAAGTATTAGCCTTTCATTCAGGACACATATTCAGGGCTTCATTCTTGGCCCTAATTTGTTCCTGCTAATGTTGCCTGTGGGTCACATTATTGGACAGCATGACGTACCCTTTCATTTTATGCTGATGATACACATTTTTACCTCTACCTTAACCCAAAGGACTCCAGCAGCCTGTCTATTTTACATAATTGTCTCCCTGACGTCAGGGGGTGAATTGCCCAAAACCTCCAGCTGAAGGCAGAAATTTACATCAAAGGTCCTGATCCCAGCTTGTCTTTTAATAACTTACACTGATTCTTGCTCCCATTTTAATGAGAATGTTGATTTCAAGCAAATTTTTTATACCTTTGTCAGATCGTGTTTTTCATATCTTGACCTATGTGCTGATGCCAAACCCCTAGCTTTTTTTTTTCTTTTTTTTTTTTTTTAATTTGCACCATTGTTCACGTTAAATTTTAGCACAGGTGGTATAATATTTAATATTACTGAAAAGGTGCACCTCAGAGCCAAAAATTTGACTTGTAATAGTCACAAATCTAAATAATAACCTTAATAAAACATTTATTATTGCATGTTGCTGCACAGAGGTTTGTAAATGGAGCAGAATCTTCATATTTATTATTTGTAACACCTGTGCTTTTTCCTTCTATGTTAAAAAGTCTGAGGTAATAAAGGTGTACTACTAGATAAAGATGGCTTAATCCATCAAGTCACTGTTTTATTCTTTAAACCTGTGTTTTATTTTATGATTCAGTATAAATGATCAATTGACAGTTAATCTAAGTCTTTCTTTTTGTTACATTTTTGTGAGCCTTTTGTAATAAACAGAGACAAAAAAAAAGAAAAACCCAGTAATAAATTGGGTGATTTGATATTTTAATATAATTTAGTTCAAGTACTACCTGTTGGGTCCTACTCAGGTAAAAAAAAAGCAAAAAAATGCATCTGTTTTCTCCAACAGGAAAAAAATGGTGATTCATA
Organism: Acanthurus lineatus; assembly: GCA_029814665.1. NCBI lineage: Eukaryota > Metazoa > Chordata > Actinopteri > Acanthuriformes > Acanthuridae > Acanthurus > Acanthurus lineatus. The sequence goes on along the minus strand of JAPZDV010000004.1, from coordinate 9,008,526 downwards.
AAGTGAACATTTAGGAGAGTTCAGTTAGTGTTGAAGTCCTTTTCATGTGAATCATTTTTAATTGACGTTATTTTGAGCAAATGCAAAGCCTTCATGCAGCATCGATTAGTTAGTGAAAGCTATTTTTGAAAACAAAAATCAATGTGAAAAGGTGAACAAACTCACATTACAAACCTTTCAAACCTCAGAAAGGACAGAGAAAGTAATCACAACAAGCAACTGATACGAGCAAGAGGCATGTAAAAAAAATCTATAAAAATAGGCTTTTGGAGAATATGTCAAGCTGATTTAGCCTTTCAGACTTTATTCTGAGATTGAATCAATATCCAAAACCATGCATTTGACAACAAATTCTCTACAGTAAAAACAGCCATGGATTTTTAAAACAATTTGCATGCAACTGTTAAATCCATGAATGGAAAAAGTGGAAATTAAATGCTCCGTCAACTTCTGTGACTTATGGTAGGAATGTATAAATTCTTATGTCGACATCTCAGTTTGTGGGGAATCATTTTCTCATTGATCAAATGCATCTTGTCCTTTTCCATTATATCGGCAGTTCAGCATCCAGTGGAGTACATGTTCCCTGACAGCTCGACATTTTCTGCCGACGCAGTTTACGCAGTTTGAGCCTACTGTGGAGTGCCATCTATTTTAGATGAATGTTATTATCAAACCATTTTTTGCTGACTCTTCCACTTTACGCTCAGTCTGCCATGGCAACAAGCCAAATCCCCGAGGCAAAAAATTTATTTTGAAAAGCCGACCTTTCCCTCATGACATATAGGGCAAAAGATTAGACTTCATTTCATCCATACACCACCGCATGGTGAAATTATAGTGTTCCCTGTGGTGGGACTGGTGAAAAGCAAAGTAAGCAGGCAGGAAAATGTGTGTATGTTTGCCTACATATGCTTTAGGGTGTGTGTGTGTTTGTCTGTATGCATGTGCCTTAAGTACACATTTGCTGACGCAGTAGGTGTCCGACTGAAATCTCTGTCATTACCATTTACATATACATTGCTCCATCACATTCCACCTCGTCTCTCTCCTCTTTTTTTTGCTCTCTCCATCTTTCCACCACTACATGACTCTGTTACATTTTCCTGTAAAATGTAATCCAGAAATGTTAATTTACCACAGCAAATGTAGCGGAAAATGGATTTACATCAAATCCAAAACTGTTAAGTAGAAGTACCTTCTCCTGTCCCCTACCACTGAAGTCAAGGTATATGCATAAGGGCTGCAGCAGTAAGTCATAATCACCAGTATTTTCGAACCTTTTTCTCTCCTTGGTCCCATCTAAGTCCCATCTTGCCCAGTTTGTGTGTATACATTTATATGTGAAGGCAGGATCAAGGCTGAGCTTATCGCACCCCTTCCATACCACCTGCTGTGTTTATTATTATTTTTCTATACATCCAGTCCACATATCTGCGCTGTACTGGGGACCTTTTCAGTGCGATAACACCTCAAAGGAGGAAATACGAGGGCCTGGCTTCTCAGAAATTGGTTTGGGATCAAACATTGAAGCCCACTGTGTTTGGCAGCATCATTTTTCACCAAGAAAGGGATTTAAAAAAGTTAAACCAGGTTAAAAGCAAACCGGAGGGAGAAAATAAGTGGCTATAAGACTGTGCGCATGACAGTGGGATACAAAGACAAGGGGAACAGAAGTAGAAAGAAGCCACTGGTGAGAGGGAACTTTGTCTTGCACGCAGACAGAATTCCCATAGCTAGGAAGCTTTTTGTTTCCACTGCATCCTACTGTGTTCTGAGACATATCAGCCAGCACAGGGTCAGAGCTCTGCAGCTATTTGTACCCTGTGCAAGGAGATTTCCCAAATCCTTGAAAATGAGCACTTGTACAGGGGGTGAACTACAGAGATGATTCAAGACTCACAAACACACAGGCAAACAAAACACTCTCTATGCTCATAGTCAAACACTTTGTGAGCACAACAAATTTCATACTTTGTTGAGCTGGCAGAGTTTGACACATATCATAAATTACTTTTCTCTTAACTACACCCCAGGAGCTGTAAACTGTGTTTTTTTGAGAGACTTGTGTTGAGAAAGATCACTGTGTCCAGAAATGGGACTCAGACTAAAATTTGAAGTGTTAGCCGTGCCATAGAGACAATATCAGCAGTGTGTATTGCTAGTTTTTACCTCATTACCCCCACTTTGATTCATCTTTAACTACGTGAGCCATTGGCCAGCCGCTGCTGGGTTTAAGAAAAATGACAGGGGGAAAAGGAAGAAACAATAGCAACATAGATCTACTAGCAGCATTATGAAAAAAGAAAAGAATGAATAAGTGTTGACCTGAAATTTAGTGAGACTTTGTCCACCATATCTCCACATTATCAGTGTCTGTCCATTTATTTATGAGGCACATGCTGAGCAACATTTTCACCCTCTGTTGGGAAACAGACATTATACTTTTATGGTTTTTCTTTTTATTGCTTTTCTTCTTTACAACTTGTGGTTTGTCAAAATGTCCCACTGATTCACAAGCTTCTTTCATCTTTGAACTTGTCTAAACAGTTTGTTTAAAGTGGTGGTTCTCCTTGGTCTAACTTGACATGTATGACATTGGTGCAGACAATAGATTGAAAGTGTTGCCTTTATTTCCGGCACAAAGTGGGAAAAAGTTTTGATGAAATCCTAAAGCCTGACTCCCTTCTAAAAATATAAAATACTACCTGTAATGTAACCTATAACTACAAGTTTACATCTTATGAGTAAATGTGAAAGTAAAGCACAACCTTGACGACTCTTTTACTTTGTCTTTGTAGGGGAGATTTGTGCCTTTAAGATCTACGGTCAGGATGCTCCATTTGAGGCTGTGGTGTTAAATCGCACATCAGGAGAAGGAGTCCTGAGGGCAAGCAGCCCGGTGGACTGTGAGAGCCAGAAGGAGTATACCTTCATAATCCAGGCCTACGACTGTGGGGCCGGACCCAGCGGGGCAGACTGGAAGAAATCCCACAAGTGAGTTAACCTGTGTCTGCTGACGTGGTATGGGTGTATTTTGCTTAGTCATCAATAAGATGGGACATGTGTGTGTTTGTGTATGTGTGTATGTGTGTGTGTTTTTGTGAAAAAAGTAAATTATGATAGGTAAACGGTTGTAAAGTTATTGTAATCTCACATTTTTTCTGCTTTTTGCTCTAATTTCTGGCAGAGACCGTAATGGCACCCATGCAAGGTTGAACTAGTTTTTATCTCTGTTTTTAAAGATGTAAACTAACTTTTTATCATTCTGTGTGTTACTTCAACCACTGAATTTATTTCTTTGTGTCTCAACATCAGAGCAACACTGCCTCGTCTTTGATATGTGATTCTTATTGTATTGTACTTTAATATTGTATGAGCTCGACACTCATGCAAACAAATGAAATCGGTGAGATATCATTCCACATATACTAGAGTAATATTTGGTTTCTATACCAGTGTTTTATTTCCTTTTTGAGATATTTCCTGGAGGCTAGACTGACAAAAATTCCATTAACTCTTAAGTTTAACAAAAAAATAGTTTGTTCTGTTGTGTATACAAAATACGAGGAATATGTTACAGCATTATACAAAATTATACACTAGCACTGCATCAACTACATCCTTCCTGATGCTTTAAATGTTTCATTTGCATTAATATTATTTCACAGAAGGGTTCTGTCGACTCTTTCATAGCTTACCAGTTTGTTCAAAGCAAATAACCCTTATACATGGTTAGCCAGTCAGTGTAAAAATGACAATTTTTTCCATGATACATGTTTTCTGTGTTCAGTGTGAGCTCTTAAAAACTAAGCATATTCTGTGACTTGCCAACTCATGCATACGCTGCCTAGAAGCTCAGTTATAAAAATGACTAGTGTATGACCCTGCTTTAAAGCTGTCGCATGCTGAAGATAATTTATATATGTTAGAGTGACTCACTTGTTAAGCTGTCAAAGTAATTCTGATTTGAAGTGAGTGGGTGACAAGGAAACAAATATTAACATGAAAAGCACACTGCACAATAGAGTCATATCAGGTTTTCTGAAAGTCTGAAAAGGCCTGACAACAAAGAAAGAGGCAGTTTCTCACACTAGATATTTTCTCAATATTACTGTGAAATAAATTCTGAAAAATGACCACAACACCTACACCTTTCTGAAAGTGATAATTAAAACTTTGTAATTACAAAATAGCACAACATCATTCAAACACATTTTTGTTGAAAAATTCTAACAAAAAATGTTAGAAAGACTGAATTACAAAAATATAATATGATGCTTTTTTAGGATTATTGTTTAATATTTCAAGCACGACTAAAATAGAAGACAGAATTGGAAAAAAGTCAAAATTCATGTTTGCCACCACTGGTTTTGAGAGCCAGATAGAAGACTGAAATGAAGAACATATTGTTTTTGTTGGTTTGTTAATGATATAAGATCACAATATTTATTCCCACTGTAGCACTTGAGGCACTTTTTTTGTATCTTTAGAACGGGTGAAGACCCATCATGTGACAGAGAGACATCTGTTACTTTGATAAAGATTAGACCGGTATATTCCACTGCAATAATGTAATTAAAAGTTTGATAAGGTATTCTGATTCTGACTCAATAAAATACAGACACCCTAATTATTTTTTAAAAATGTGTACTACAAAAAACTTGTAATATTTTATACTCATAGCTGAAAGTTATAATGAAACATAAATATAATTAGATCTTGCCTTTGCTTTTTGTATCTTTTTTCCTTTCTCTTTCTATTGTCTGTTTTCCTCAAGATCTCTTAGTACAGCAGCAGTGACAGCTGAGACTTGCAGCTCTGTTCTCAGGATATGTCCCCCTAATGGCCCATCAATATAATGTGTGTGTGTGTTTGCATGTGTGTGCGTGTGTGTGAGGCAGTGCTATGTGAATGAGATTGACAGGCAGGCAGAGTGGCATGGACAGCAGCAAATCAAACCCTCTGGTCCTTCAGTCAGAGACAAGAAGCTGCTAAAATAAGCTGCTGCAGGCTTCGTATTAAAAAGAAGAAGAGCGAGAAATTTATCAGCTCAGGGATCTGTGATGAATTTCACCAGTGGATGATGAATGATGCACAGTGTTTATGTGTGTGTCTGTGTGCGCGCGTGTGTATGCGTGTGTGGTTGTGTGTGTGTGTGTGACATTATCACTGCATGACATTCTAAATAGGCCTCATTAAACTAATGTCATTAATTAGCCAGATGTGCTTCTTCAGATGCACCATGAGTTGTTGCCAGAGAAGGTCACCGCTGAAGAAAACTTTGTGATACATCTGAATTATTGCTTCATTTATATACTTTAGTGCACAAATGTTATCCGAGTGCTTGGTTAATTTATTCAGCAGTGCCTCTCCAACCAATAAGATCCTATATGTCAGACTAAATGGAATAAGAGATATTGAAAGAAAGGTAAAGAGAAATAGGGACCTTGAAAAACACTCTGGTTTGCAAGATGTGCTGCGACAGACAAGCTAAAACAAACCTTGGATGGGCATTTAAGAAAAAAGGGAAGCCATTTCACTGAGGAATACTCAAACAAGACCTAACTTACATATATATTTTTTTAGAATAAATCTAAATCTATAAATAAATCTATAAATAAATCTAGAAGACCAGGACTTGTTTTCTTCTCACTCTCCTCTGCCATCAGTGAACCACTTTTCTTAAGATAAACAGAGGAATGCTTGGGTCTTAATTATTATCAATCATCTCTAATGACAGAATTTTTTTCTCATCTCTCTCCCTTTCTCCATCCATCTCTTCTCTTCCTGTGTCCTTCTTTTCCCTTTCTCCATCCATCATTTCCACTCTACTTTCTCTCCATTTTTCCCTGCTGTGCTCCCTCCTTCACTGCCCCCTTTTTTCTCCTGTTCCTTCCTCCATTAAGGGCAGTGGTTCACATCCAGGTGGATGACGTCAATGAGTTCAGCCCCGTGTTTCGAGAGCCACTGTACAAGGCATCAGTAACAGAAGGCAAGATCTACGACAGCATTTTACAGGTATTTTTGTCATCAAAATTATTTATTTATCTCTGTTTCAATTTGTACCATTATTAAATGTAAGCTTAAAAATGCCATAAAAAAATTAATAAAAAATTTTTAGATTTTGTAGTTGTAAATATTACTCAACATGTATTGCAAGGGAGTTTCCAGGTCAACCTTTGCCGCCTTGTTACAGGAGCAGCAGAGGTATCCTTCTCTTCCCCGCCCAATGTGCCACTGGCGCACAGTGGATAGTCCTATCAGCTGTGTAGAATTATCTCATCAATTCATGGGTGTTTCATGGGTGTTTCTCTGGCCAAAAATGCATGAACTAATCAGAGAATCCGCTTTCATTCCCTTTAAAGACTGGTTGCACCGTGCGCCAGAGGCGCAGGCGTATTGCTGTCTTACACCCAGTGCAAACATAAACAGACAGCTGAACTACAAGGATTTATTTATTTATTTATTTATTTATTCATTCATTCATTCATTCATTCATTCATTCATTCATTCATTCGACTGGACAGGGACAACGCTCAATAGATGTAGTGCGTCAGACAGCTCTCAGCTAATTCCCCCCTTAAGTCAAATTGTTTAGAAAGCAAACATTTCCATATTTTGTCATTTCTATTTCTACAATATATTTTCACCTGCACATGCAAACCTGCACATATGCAGGCACGCATGCAGGCACACGGGCACACACGCACACACCTAAAAATTCAATTCATTTTGTGAATGGAATACATGTGGTAATTATTGGTTGAAGGACTGTTTTTCTTTCAGTCGCTTGTTGATATTGAATTCAAACAAAGAAAGGTGATTCAGCAGTGAAGAGAAAGATCTCTTGGCGCAGTGTTCATGTTATAGATAATTATTATTTAATCTTTGTTTTTCTGATTGAATAAATATGCTGACATGAACATGGAAGTTGCTCCAGCTGTCAGCGACCGATCTGTTAAAGACGATCTGACAGTTGTGATCCCGTCTCGTCCATTGAGGTTAATTTAGCATTATGATTACAATTATTCCTAATTTGTTATTAACGTGGGGGGGGGAGCCTCACATAAATGAAAGGGATGCATGCATCTTGGCCAAACACGAGATACACACACTCCCATACACACGCTGTTTACTTCAAAATTAATACTTTGTGATTGAAAATACCTTCAAAGTAAACTTTACTAACTTTACTACACATGTCCAAAGCACACTTAAATATTTTACACAGCTGAGAGGCAAAAACAGAAAAGAACGGTGTGTGTGATTGTGGAGAGGTGTGTAAGCATATTGGCCAACTGTGCCATATCTTACGGTACGGGCTGTTTTACGTTTGACCAGGTTAGACCAGGTTTTGGCTGGGCAAGGCCCGGCGTGGATTTGCTATCGTACACTTGTGGCAAAAATGACACTTGCGCCGGATGTACGATAGCAATGACACCTGCACCACTGGTGCACCGCGTTTGCACCGGGTGTACGATAGGGCCCCAAAAGTCAACTTAACTGTGACATCTTAACGTTCTGCAAACACTTTTCTAGAACTGCTCAATTTTATAACTCAGAAACAGAACATATTGGACATTTGGTCAGAAACTGAATTGGTGACATTAATCTTGGGTGTTAACCTTGAAACTGTGCTGATTTTATAATCTTCTATGCTGTCAGGTTAAAAACATTTGTGAGCATCCATGTTCTAGTAACTTCCATATTTGAAGCATTGTAGTAAAACACAAGCTTACTAGTTCTGCTGATTTTGAACTTCAGGTGATTGTAAGTCCTTTGCTTTCCTCTGTAAAGATTGTGAAAAGTAAAAAAAGCATGTTCTCGTATTGTGAAATATCCATTGATCCATAAATATCAATATAGTGACATCCTGCACTTCCCCCCAAAAATTCATGTAATACCTATCATAATACTCATTCATAATCATCATTACATATCTTATATAAGTCTGGACAGACATGGATACAACTGAAACTTAACTGTCTGGCAAAAGTGAATGACCTTGAGGCATTATTTCTAGTTTATTTGTCTCCAGCTAGTCAGTTGCTGGGGAACCGTGTGGAAACTCAGTGTTTTTTAATGTGCAGGTGGAAGCTTGGGACCAAGACTGTTCACCACAGTACAGTCAGATCTGCAATTATGAAATAGTCACTGCAGGGACGCCATTCGCCATTGACCGAAATGGTAAGTGTGTGTGCATTTGTGTGTCTATTTGAATCTGCCTCGGCTGAATGTGAGGCGGCATAGTGTTCATAATTGCCAATGTGCTCAGGAGTGATGTGTGTGTCTGAGAGAGAAGGAGAAACTAGGATAGCAAAGGACAGTTTGGGTGCATGGATGCTTAATTCCTTTGAATTTTTTAATGTGATTATTTTATTTTAGTGTGGCAGTAGGTCATCATGACTCGACTGTGCCATTTTTTACATAAAATAAAAAGAAACAAAATACAAAAGCTTACCTTCATTTTTAGTTATAGTTCTCCTTCATCTTAAATAGTGCAATTGACCTTTACCTCACCTGAAATAACTTCACCTAAACTTAACATCAGACAAATGAGACATGAGACAACATGAGACCCAAATATGGTTTGGTGAATAAAGACATGCACATTTTGTTATCATTTAGTATTAGTTTTCAAAAGCTAAGACAAAATTTTGTGACTCTTTTGGGTAAACCATATGAAGAACACATTTATTTTTGCAAATATGTTACTGTTTAATTTTACTTTCAGATGTATTCAATTCATTTAGATCAGACATCAACAAACCACATCCTCAGTTATAAAAAAACCCCAAAGTAAAACCATAACATCCACCAGACAGACCTTGGAGTGGGATTACCCTCTCATTTAGGTTAAATAAATGTTTCATGTGTTTAATTTTACTTGATATTTGTGGAAAATTTTGAATACAGTAATAGCAGCGCAGTTTTTGCCTCACTTGAACACAAACAGCATGATTAAAGCCCTGATGAAAGCTAAAAGCCATTCTTCAACTAAATTTGCATACGCTCTTTCTATCTCAACCAGCTGAACCTCATGTGAACATGAACAAGTCTCTACAAAGGATAAACATGAGAGAGCCAGCTCAACTGAACCTAGAGATGAGTGGAGGAGAAGACAGTAAACAGAAACCAATTCTGTTTAGAGAAATAACACAAGGATGATTTTACAAGCAATAAAGTCATACTCACTTGTTCATAAGTGGTGGAAGATTAAAGATTTGTTCATCTGCAAACTGCTTTAAAACTTTTCTTTTATGCACAGTAGCAATGGAAAAAGCCTTTTATAAGGATTTTCACCAAAGAGATTACTGTGAACACACTTATAGAAAAATGAAAAAGCCATCAGAAAACTGTGGCGGATCCCATTTTTTCTTCCAAATAATGTTGTGATCGGTGAAGTAGCTTTTTCAATCAGTGCACAGCTCAAAAGTTACAAGACAAGGATTCACCTAACTCTGACAGTCTCATCTTTTTATTATTATTTTTTTGATATTTTCTTCTGTTTGTTTGTAGCTTTACACCTGGCCCAGTTCATTGTGGAGCGTATTTTGTTTCTGATTGAGAGCTGTTCTCAGAATATCTGCCTATATAAAATTTCAGCTTTGGGATTTGTGCTTCCTTCCCCCCGAGCCTCCACATCCACACTGTTCTGATCTGAGTGCAGCCTAATCCGGACTGAAAGGAGACTGAAGGGCTTTGTGTTTGTATATGTGTTTAATTCTGCCAGTGAATCAGGCTAAAGCACATGCTCCACTCTTAACTCTATCGCTTTTTCCCTCTCAGGGTCATAGTTATTATTTTGTCTCATTGCTCTTTTAGTTTAACCTCCTTGTCTTTTACTTACGGTATTTTACAGAAGTCTGGCTCATTTGATTTGATCTCCTCCCAGGCACAATAATATTGTTTTTGGAGAAAGTCGAAGACTCTGTGCTTTTTTTAGACCTGCTCTATAGACAGGAGTAATTTTGTCTTCTGCCGGAAGATAAAAAAATCAAGTTAAATAGGCGGTACTGCAGTACGTATTTATGAGTCTAGTAATAGATAAATTGAGAGTCTTGAAACAGACAGTGAATTAATAATAAATCAATTCCGATGAACTACCTTTTTCTTTTACAGTGAGAATAAAAATGTCATGCACTGAATCCTATTTGTTGTTCAAACAGGACTGTTTAGTTTCTAATAAAAAAAATTCAGATATGTATGTTTGGTCAAAATGAGCTCTGGATTCACAACTCTTTGATTTAATTACATTAAAAAAATGAAACTAGCAGTATATTAATAATTGCCTTTCCTTATCATAATTCAGAAAATTTTGATTGTATGATCTGATAACTATGATTCTAATGGTTAAGATACACTTTCATTATGCCATTCTGCCTGCCACTGCAAAGGATCTCTCAAGAATTTTTTGCCTATGTCCAATTAAACTGTAGTCTAAAGACTCACAACCAACATAATTTAGAATCAACCAAAGACAAAACATTTTTGTTTTCTGCAAACTTGATGAATCATATTAATAAAAATGGGATTATTTAGCTTTTTTATTCTCATTGATTGGAGACATTGTAGTGATAACTGTGAAATTTTGCTGCCTGTATTGACACAATGAGAGAAACAGTCCAACAAAAACTCAAAATTTTTTACCACAAGAAGGATAATTTAAGCAGCTCATGTTGCAAGACTTCATTTTTAATGAGGAAAGACAAATAATAGTTGTGGTTTGTGGTTTTCTTTTTCTGAATAGTAAATAACTCACTGAAATAAACTGAACTTCAGGAGCAAAACACCTTTAAATTGATTCATAACCTCACCTTTTGGTAAAAAAGTGGCAGATGGTTGATATCAGGAACCTTAGCTGGTACTGTTTCCTCCAGCTGCAGATCAAACAGCCACTGTAGGAGACTTCTGTAGGAACTGTGCGATGACCTCCTCACCTTTCTTCCTCTGACATTTCAAGCTTAGCTCCTTTCTGCACTGTTCTGCTCCAAACTGATTCCTCCTGTGCTCACTACTCATCTGGCCTCCCATCTTTTTTCTCTCTTTTCTTCTCCTCTCCCTCTCCTCCCCTCCTCTTTTCCCCGTCAGCAATCAGAGTGACAGCCTTTCATACAGCCAAGCCTCAAGATGCATATGGCAAAAATAGCTTCAGTTGTCCTCATAGGTCCGCAGACAGACTGTGATGGAAATGACTGATGCGTAAACACATTATAAGAATACAACATTGTTTGAAGCCTGTTGTTTGTCTTGAGGAACATTTGTACTCTAGTCTCATGAGTAAATAATGTGTTTAATCATTAAATTTGAAAGGTGTTAGGCCTGTTTTCGCTTTGCTTTGATGTTCTTCGGGATGTACAAGAACCTCAGTGCTGCAATGTTAACGTTTAGCTCAGTCGGTAAAGCATACTGGAGGAATGTTGCACTGCTTTTTCTGATTTGTAATCCCTGGTGACTCAATGTAGCTCTTTCATGTGAATCTACTCACTTCTACAGTTTTCAGAGCTGCTCCTACACAATTACTATAATCTTAAAGCAGTTTTCCAGAATTGCAAATACTTTAAACCCAGACTTTTCTAACCAGACCTCAGATCTCCACATAGCATAAAATCGAGGCTTAAATTGTCCCTTATATATAAAACCATTTTCCATCAACCTTTTACGTCATCAAATATACAGCAGACATGTACAGTTAAACAAGTACTGTAAGTACTAATAAGAAAACACTACATTTTGCACCTCTATGAAAGCTGTTAATTTATCAGTAACTGCAAGCTTTGCTGATTAAAACTTTAAAAACAGTTGCAGCTTAATATTAAAATTGCCTAAATTAGATGTTTCTAATAAAATCAATAGTTGAGTACACCTCTACATCCACCTGGTACTGCGTTCATGAAGCAAAAATAGTTATTTGCAGTACCTGATTTCATCCTCTGTTGTGCGCTGGTGTCATCAAACAAGTTCATTAGTCCTGACCTTTCTATGCTGCAGAGTGACCCACTTTAGCAAGTTGAGATTTTAAACCAAACATCACTTTAACACAAAAAATTGAGTCACTACACCCTCAGGATCTCAATGCAGAGAACAGTTTGTTTTCACAGTATAAAAAAGGGTTTTGGTCACATAAAGCAGCTTTTTGAAGGCATTTAATTATGCATTTATAGTATTTATGACTCCAGCAACAAAAGGAGTATTGCACTAAAAGTTGCTGCTTTATAGACTCTCTTCATTGAAACGTCTTCATGAGACTCAATCATTTACTTTATTTATCATCACTCACTATATGCAAAAAAGCTTTATAAAATAACAGTCAAACAGAAAATAGAAAGGACAAAAGCCAAGAGAGAGTACAGAGATATTGATAAAATAAAGACTTAAAAAAATCCTCTCAAATCAACTTGAAATACTTTATTTGTTATTTGTTAGAGGCAGACATGATATGATTATGCAACTCATAAACAGTTCATTTAAATCTTAAAGCCATTGGAATAAAGAGCTAATGAAAGAGGCTAAAGCATTGCTGACTAACAATTCTCAACACCAGGAAGTAACATAATGTCAAAAGGCACTTTACTGAAGTAATTCTCTCAACAACTGCAAGATAAAATACTTTCAAACACCCATTGAACTTAGTCAACAGCAGCCTGAACTATCAGTTAGCTCAGACTGTAACCTTGTCTAGTGGCTGTACCAAAGTCACATTTATAAAGATAGACACAGGCCTGTGGCATCTTCTCTTTCTCAGGGTATTCTTACACTGTTACCGTGGTGACGATGACGATGATCCATCATTGCAGTTTTACATTGACTGTTTACAAAGAGGCTTAGGTATTCAAATCCAATACAAGGTTATTGAACCTTGAGTTTTCAGTAAAATGCTTCAACAAACACAAAAGGTTTAAGGAACCTTTTCTTTAATGCAAAATCAGTTTCAATTATTGCTCAGTGAAAAGTGTTTGCTTTGTAATTGCCAAATAAGCATAACAATTTATGTTTTCTCCATCAGTGAATAATTGTAATTACATTACCTCTCTGTTTTTGTTTCCTTTAGGTAACATCAGAAACACAGAGCGGCTGAGCTATGACAAGCAGCAGAGCTACAAGATTATGGTGACGGCCTTTGACTGTGGTCAGAAGAAAGCAAAGGAGGATGTGGCTGTGCATATTGATGTCAAGCCTGTCTGCAAACCTGGTTGGCAAGGTCAGACACGAAGACACAGCCACTGAAATTTTTCAAAACACCTTAATTTTCCTCTCAGTAATTGACAGAAATTGACTTATTACTTTGTTGGTATAAAGTGCACTGACATATTGTTTAAACATATTAAATGTAAAGTAATACCATCAACACTGAAGCAGGAGGATCAGTGAAGTCTCTGAGAATATCCTTTCCTCAGGGGAATTCTGTCTCATTTTAGAATGAGCATCTTTTGAGGACATCAGAAGATCTGACAAAAATCTCCAGAGGGAAAGTTGACTGGAGTGCATTTTTTTTTAACTCCTTTAACATGCTAGCAGCTTGGCATTCGAGCCAAACCTGTCTTCTCTGCTACTTCACCTGTCAGCACTGACAGCATCTCAGGAGTCAAGCTCACACAGGAATAAAAGAGGAAGACAGAAGAAAGATAAAAGGGGAGAAGAGGAAAGAAGGAAGAAAGAGATAAAGGAAGAGACCAACTGAACAGGCAACCCAAGGGAGGAAAGAGAGAAACAAAGTTACAGTGAAGGAGAGATCTGTGATTGTTACTCCTACTGTCCAGAAAAGAAAATCACAGATCTGAGTAGAGATAAGTGGCCTAACCTAGAGCCTTATTTTTCAAACTGAAAAAGGTCGCGTCCGCATGAAAGATTGTTGCTAATGCATAAAAATATTCTTTTTTATGTGATCACATATCATATATAGGTTCCATTTTATTAATCAAAATCACCTCAAAATTTTAGCTATGAGAGCGAGCCTCTTTTTTTTACCCTTTTAACATCCATGATTGCCTATCAGCAGTTAGTGAAATACCCTAATTCATATCAATTCATACTGACTTAATATAGACAATAATGGCAAATTCATAAAGCTTAAAAAAGAAATTACACCTAGTGGGGCAGCTGTGGCTGAGAAGATAAAGCTGGTCATCTGCTTATTAGAAGGTTTGTGGTTCAATCCCAGACTCCTCCAGTGTCAAAGTGCCCTTGTGAAAGATATTGAACCCCAAATTGTTCCTGAAGGCTGTTACATTAGAGTAAATATGTGTGTGTATGAGTTCCTAATGAACAGGTGGGCATTGTGTAGAGAAGCCACCTGCCATTAGTGTGTGAATGTCAGTGTAAATGGCTGAATGCTGCCTTGTTTTTAGTACTTCAGATAGTTGAATGACCAGGAAAATGCTATGTATATGCAGTCTAATTATCATAGAATATCCATATCTAACATGGATCGTTAATAACCATCATCTACCCCAGAAATTCTTGCTCTCAAATGCTGGATATATCATTCCATATGTATTAATCCTATTATTTTTTGTGCAAACCCAGTGTTTCTGACAATATCATTTTGGGCAAAGACAGCACATGCTAAAAATGACATGAATGCCAGTTTAAGATTTAGAGGGACCTAGTGTCAGTGGATATCACAGAGGGATGAAGGTGAAGAGAGAGAAAGAGAATATAAAGTGTAAAGAAAGTCTGACAAGGCTGTAGAGTGCAAATGCCAGTAGAGAAGGGCCATCGATTTGAACTCAGTAGCCCCTGCCAAAGAGTTGCAGAACAGAAGGAACATGAATATTTTTCTTATAAAATAAACTGATTTACAGATCATAAAAACAACAAAGTGAGAACAATATAACAGCTGGATAGGGAGGAAAATAGCTAATAGGAAAAAAAACAAATATTTTTTTAAGATTTAGACATGCACACAGCTTACCAACACATTACATCTGAATCACAAGGAAAACTTGCTATTATACCCCGTTAACATCCTCATCAATTTGGCATGATTCTATGCAATTAGGCTCATAAAAATGCATTAGTGCATGTTTCTGTTGTAAATCCTAGAACCCATAGTGGCCTAAAATCCATGAATAAAACTTGATGCCATGATGCATTCAAACAAAAAGTGATTTGTCCAGGAAACCTTGTGTATTGTCTGTGCTCAAAGGTCAGCAGTGCTTGTGCAGTTCTCCTTTTGAAGAAAGTCCCTTGGCATAAAAAGGCTAAATACTTCTTACTCTATCTCACCTCTCCCTCCTCCTCCTCACTCCCACCTGTTCACAGTCTGTTTCTCTCTTTGTGAATGTTTGTCTCAGAAGACTTTAGATCATATTCTGTTGGCTTGGCAAGTGCTGCTGGTTGCCCACCTCCACACACACACAAAAACACACATAAAATGAATCTTGTGAATCCATTTCATTTCCTGTCACTGAGGATGGTTATAACACCTGGGTAATGAAAATATAACACTGGCCAACAGGACTGACAAGTTACAAAGAGGTCGGCACCTCTTTTGACCAGGTCTGTCATGTTACTGGGTCACTTCAGTGTTGTTTTCACTTGGCACGGTGAAGGATTTCACTGAGAAAATTCCAAACTCCAACGTTGTAAAACTATTTGGTTGCTTGTCACTCTATACAGACCCACATGCTCATTATGAAACCACCCACAGTAAAACATAACATTTTACTTCCTACGTTTCTGTGCACTGCTCTAATGATTCTTGAAATGTAGAGAGACAACAAGATAAAGTCTCACAGCAAACAAGACTTAAAGGGAAAAAACTGTTAAAATAGATGAACCTCACACACTCAAGCGCACATAAACAAACTATGAGTAGCTAACAATTTTTAAATTATATGTTACTTTCACAGATTCTTCGTTCTCTCAGTTTTACTGAATCCCTGCTAATTATTACGTTTTTAAAAAAATGTAAAAAAAACCTCACAATAAATTGTTAACAAACACCAAATCCAGCCTCACACACAGGTCAATCAGTCAGGACCACTTTTATTTTTAATCAATCAATCAGTCAGGAACAAATTATTTTTATTTGAATTAAATTTGGCCGCAGGGCTCTGTTCTGCCCTTCTACATGCATACATGGATAAAATAGTCAGAAGGAGCAGCAAAATTGACCCCTCATATGGTGCAGAATAGAGCAGGCATTAGTGACAACAGAAGTGACATTGATTAAGTCATACATAGAATTAAAAGCAGGAGGTGTGTTGTAGGCGGGTTGCACAGCAGCTTGCAGAGGAAGCAGCAAGAGTAGGCAGATTAAAGCTTCAACAGGGCGCCCTGCATGAGATTTGCCTATACAATTCATAAAGGGAATCAGCTGCGTCATCAGCCAATGCGTGTTGGCTGAGAGATCTGCTGTTATCAGCTAATGTAGCTAGAATTGTGAGCTGAGCTTGACTTTGCGGTGGGCCAGAACTGTTAAGTGAGACATGAGATAAAGTGCAAAGTATTGTGTGCTATTGGGTGAAGACAGCTCACACAGAGATTCTTGGTACTGATTCCTTAACGTGTTGTGAAGATAAAGAGTGTGTCTCCCTGAGTTAAGAATAATTTAAGTGAGACTAAGTAAGAGGAAAAACTAGTATCAGGTGTCTTTTCAACAATGACATGATGCAGATCTTATTTATGTGATATGAAAAAATGTACTTCTTTCTCCATACAAACTACTAAACAAAACTTAAACTTTTAAGGTTGGAACAAGCGGGTGGATTATGAGCCAGGGACTGGGAGCAGGCAACTGTTTCCCAAGATGCACTTGGAAACCTGTGGAGGTCCCCTGTCTGGCGTGAAGGTGATGGTAGAGCTGCAGACCAGCCACATTGGAAAGGGTTGCGACCGGGAAACTTACTCTGAGAAGTCACTGCAGAAACTCTGTGGTAAGTAGCGAGAAAGAAAAAGGGGGTGGTAGAAGTAAGAAGTGGGGAAAAAAGTGGATTAAAATGCCTCATTGAAAAAGTGAGGGGCTTTTTAAGACTCAAGGACTATGAGGGAGCAAAGGGTAGGAATAATAATGAGAGACAAGAAAAAATTTAATTCAAATAAGAAATTACCTCTTGACATCTTACCCTCTGCAGTCAATTAATGGGGCAATTTTCATGCCATTTTAATCCTGAAGACAATTTAGAAATTATGTTGAGTTTAAATTAAATTTTCAAATGCTTAAATTTTCAAATGATATTTCAAACTGTGACATTTGTGCACGGCTCCGCAATTTAATACACAGTTTACAGTGTGTGTAAATCAAACCAGAAGATTTTCCTTTTGATACAATGATAATGAATTAATTCCTGAGATAAAATAGGAATGAAAAGATTTTGAGTCGTGCAAAATATCATTTCAACAGTATTTTTTCTTTCCTACATCTCATTATTCTAAAAACTTTAATGAAAAAGATGTCATGTCACATTTACAACCAGAGGATTTACTGATAGAAGCTAGTATTCATACTGTCTCAGTTAAAATGTACATTAAAATTGCCTTTAACTAATTTGGTATGTAAAGGTTGTTTTGTTGCATGAACACAATTAACAGATTCACACATTCATCGATTTATTTTTGTGACATGCACAAACACTACAACATCATTAGCTCCTCTTTGGTGAAGTTATGGTGAAACATTTTCTCTCAAGGTTGTGTTTCTGTTCAGCCATCTTGACAGTGTCGTATCTTCTGATTGACACATCCAGGTGCAGCATCAGGCAGCACCGACCTTCTCCCTGCCCCCAGCCCCACTGCAAACTGGACCGTGTCTCTGCTGACTGATAGTGGCCGAGACAGCGACCTCATCTACAGATTCGACGGGCATCAGGCTGCTAATGTTCCAGATCACGTGGTGCCACAAAACCTGACAGACCAGTTCACCGTAGCAACATGGATGAAACACGGGCCAAGTCCAGGGCTCAGAGCTGAGAAGGAAACCTTACTGTGTAACTCTGACAAGACTGGTAAAGAAATAATTTCACATGGGTTCACAGTTCAGGGGCAAATTTTCCCTGTCAAACATGATAGAGAGCAAAAATATAACCAACCCGCAAAGCAAATTGTTGTCACTGAGCTTGTATTTGACCATTAAATTTCTTACAATTTAGCAACATAGTGAAACCTACCTGATTCTTACAATTAGTCCACTGAAACTAAAGAAACATTGATTTCCAAATGTGCTCAGTATTGAAACATAATAAAAACAAAAATGATCAAAAACATCCTTTGAGAAATACAACATAGCTGAGCAAAGAATGAAGCCCACAATGGCAAATGTCCTTTGAAATTTTCAACTTTTATCCCCCACTGCATGTCTGAGCTGAGCTGCCTGAGCCGAACTGTGTAATTAAGCAAACCATCTGCACATTGCACCATCTCACAATGGTCTCACAGATGGCTTATTAGCTAAAGAAATGTGTAGTCTGATCTCATAATCCAAAACTGCAGAGTAGTATTTGTTAGACCATATGAATCTTACAACCTTTTCCTTTTCATTTGCAACTTTTTGCTTAAGTATGTGAATGGTGCCAGAAGGCTCAGTGTAAGGACCGGATCAGCAATACTGATTGGAGAGTATGGCCATCTATTATATCTGACTGAGAAGCAGATGCAGCATTATGGCGTTACTAGCATTATAAATAGCCCGTTATTATTTTGAGAGCTATATGTCAATGTAATTACAGAATTCAAACCAATTAAAATGCTTTTTGTATTTTAAAAAAATAGCTCATCTCATAAACCAAAAATTGTATTCAAGAGTCTACATTTATAGTTTTTTTTGGTAGGATTTACCATGTTATCATATGTATAATTGAAAGAATTGTCGACCCTAATAATCTGGTACAAGCATTTTGACATAGTACAATATTATGGAAGGATAATGAATGATGATATTGTAAAAATAAGGGAAAAATTAAACTGCACTATCATCTTTTTACCTTTTTGATTTTAATTACGCACATCTGCTTTTCCATTTTAGGAAATTAAACACCAAAATACACAAATACTTATAAAAAACAATACAAACAAAGAAGAAGCACTATTTTATCTCTGTGGAGCTGTGTGATATTTTTACAGAGAATCATTTGCACACCTCATTCTCCCTGAAGTTTAAGTAGGGTATTATAAAAGCAGAGCAAGGGGGACTCGCCTCTCTTTGCCATCTTATACAGACACGAGTCGATAATGAAAAAATAGACATACTGGCAGCCTGAACTCTGTGACCACACTCACTGGAGCCTTACTGTCACGCTGACAGCTGTGTGACAATGTGAGGAATCCATTTACAGTAGCTGAAAAGAGCTTCACACAGGGTTACTGTAGGGCATTTTTAGGATGGTCCCATGAAAAAACAAAACCACTCCTAAAAGGGCATTATGTTTATAATTAATACACTGTTTCATGTAGAATTATGTTTAAACGTGTATTTTTGTCCATGCCCGCCTGCCATCTCCTGTTGCAGAAATGAACCGACACCATTACTCTCTATATGTTCACAACTGCCGCCTGGTGTTCCTGCTCAGAAGAGATTTCACTCAGGTCGACACGTTCAGACCCGCTGAGTTCCACTGGAAACTAGAGCAGGTGAGGAGAGTGTGTGTGTGTGTGTGTTTGTGTTTACATGCATGTTCGCTCCCCTGTGTCCTATTTGAGTGTGTGCACGTATTCAGAGTGATTTTCCACAGCAGATGAAGGGCTATCATTATTGTTGTAGTAATGGGAGAGGCTCTCCATTCTAATTACCAAAGGCCCTCCATCACTTTTCTCTGCTCTCTGCAGGTGATAAGAGGGCAGAAGAACTGTTATTCCACACACACACACACACACACACATACAAGCCTTTATGGCCAACAGTGCACTGTCGGTTGTGGCTATCTAAAAGGGG
>JAPZDV010000004.1:8956592-8976437 GCA_029814665.1 Acanthurus lineatus | reverse complement strand
GAAATCTAACAAAATGAAAATCTATCTGAAAGTTGTATACCTCCCTGCTGTTCTTCTCTGTGAATCACAAATTAGCAGATATTCTCCTCTTCAGTGCAAATAAATTGCTTGCTGTTAATTCAGCCGAATCCTTCACACCGGACTGACTACAGAAAAAACAGATGCTGTGGCCATAAAAGGAGGAAAAATAAACATGTTAACTTCCGAATCCTTTAAGACCAAGTTCCTTAAGACTGTAAATATCACTTTAAAGAAAGTACACATGCAGTTTAATTGGTTTGAACTGAGTGTAGTTTTATTTGTCTCCCTGTGATTCAGATAACTGGCACAATGGCACAGTTGAGGCCCATTTGTTGTTGCTTTCGGGAGCTCATGCAGTGTTGAATGTATAAATCATCTTCCTGGCCTCTAAAATAGGCAAAAGCAGCAATTATTTCTGTTTAGTATTTCACAGAGTGTTACAGCTTCTTTCCTATGGTATGCATTTTCTATACTGGTTAATCCTGCTCAGAGCGTCAATCGACTGGAGCAAAGCACTTCAAAATCTTAGGCATGTCGCTAGTCAATCACAGGGAAAATGCTGCATTCATTTCACAATTACTGTAATTACCTGTTTCATTCATGTCAACAAAAGACATTAGAGATTTTCTGAAAATTTTTTGATTAACTGTACATACACTGCACTTTTTAAAGCCTACACAACCGAGTTGTCGATCATCTTGTTTTGTCCCAATTCAAGATTGCTTTTAAATCGCAGATGTGGGACTCATTTGTTTCTTTACCTTTCAGTCCCAGTGTCAACGCAGAGTGACATGTATTGAATATACAAAATAAATCACAAACATAAAAGCTATGATTTATTCCCTTGGTTTTACTTCACTGCCATCAAGAGACATGAACTGAAGAAGTTTGTCAATTAATGTACAGTGGATTGACATAAAAGTAATTTTTATTAATTATTTACTTAAACAAGTAGTCTCATTACAATCAGGATTTCATTTAAGGAGAGACCAGTGTACCTAAAAATATTTAGAATATATAAATGAATATATATATTTTAGATGCACAAATAATTCAGAGAAATTTTACAAATAAGAAAATAATTTAACAATTTCGGTAAGTTTTTTTAAGCAAAACAAAGGCCAAATTTTGCTGGGTCCAGCTTCTCAATTCATGTTATTTGCTGCTCTTTTGTCATACACCACAGAAAACTAAAAAATCAGGAAAAAATTTTTTAATGTTACTTAAATAAACAATACTGGCCATCTCTGGTTCAGGAAAATATCTCTGCAATGTAATATGTCAAACAGAGATTTAAATAAGGTGAGAAAATAATCTGCAGGTTTATTGATGATGAAAATATATATCAGTTGTAGCTCTAAAGCGACATTAGCAAAATAGCATGAGTGGAAGGGAAATTTGTGTTTGTGTTTATGGTATGTAGAGAGGCAGGGGGAAGGAGAGAGAACGGGATGTGTCCTTTCAAGTTCTCCAAATAATCAAAGAAACTGGGGTCCTCCACAGCCTTGTTTGTCACTCATCCTGTGCCTTTAATGAACAGCTCATTAGACAGAAACCTCATTAGCTATCTGACGACAGGGAGCAATGATCCAGAGATGAGGAGAGGAATTTGTTGCTGCGCTCTCATTGAAGGTAAAGAGGCAGGGAACGTTCAAGGATGTGCCTACGGTCTTGGCTGCATGATTGGAGCAAACATCATCATCTTCATAACGGCTTCCCCACAAACATAATCCTCCACGGAAAAATGCTCCTAATCTAAATAGGACTCCAAAAAAAGAGATGTAGTTGCTGGGGTAATGTATTTTTAAAGCGGACCCATTTTGTGTATGTGCAAACCACAAAATTTTTCTTGTTTTAATGCATATTAAGTGGACATGTAGCAGAAAGTACTGCTTCATATTCACATGATAACCCTCTTTTTTTCTCATTACAGATCTGTGACAAGGAGTGGCACTATTATGTGATCAATGTGGAGTTTCCTGCAGTGACGCTGTTTGTGGACGGTGTGACCTATGAACCCTACCTGGTGACAGATGACTGGCCAATCCACACCTCAAAGATTGATACTCAGTTAACAGTGGGAGCCTGCTGGCAAGGTCAGTGTGTGTATGTGTGTGTGTGTGTGTGTAATTATGTGCTATAGAGTGGCATGAGAGTTGTGTAGAATTTTGCCCATGTAATTAAAGAAGCTGAATCAGACAGGAATGGGATGCAACAGAGATTGTTTACAGCTATGCTTTGCTGTGAGAGTTGTTTTATATGCTCTCACTTTTCCAGCTCGTGGTTACGGTTTTTATTTTCTCTGCATAAATTGAAGAAATCAGTTATTTATAGGCCTTATTTACAAAAAAGGAACATTTCTACACAGTGGTAGTTTTTCCAGCCTTTTTAATTGGTTTACGATTGCATATTTAAAGTTACAAATGCTTTAATTTTGTAAATGTTTATTGCCATTCCAAATAATCAAAGGGGTTAAAAAAGCAAGAAAACAAAGTAATAGTTTTTTTAAGAATGTTGCAAAAGAAACTATACTAATCTGCTGCTAAGATGCCACTAAGATGCTTTGTGTTGTTTTTGTTCTTTAATATGTCACCAAAAAATGCACAATAGATATACTCACACAGCAAGTTAATGAATCTTTCTTTCCCAAGGGGCCTGCCTTTTTTCCTATTTATCTGTTCTTAAATGTATTTGTTCTTTTCCAGAAGCATTTTTGATTAAATACAAAACAGTACTAGTACTGTACTGAATAATATCGAAACATGAATAAATAAAAATAAAGGAAAGCATAATATATCGTATTTCATCAGAGGCGCTGCTACATGTGGAAAACTACTTAGCACAGAAACCGAACTGAGAACAAATTAGACAGTCGATTAAAAGTTAATTGAAGTGTTAGGATATGAGATGTATTTTTTTACTTCAAAGAAGAAAATATTTGGAAAAGGGTGGTAAACAAACAGTAAGTACATAAACAACAGCAGTCGAAAGATGTTGAAAATTAGATTTAAAGCACAAGAAACAAGAGAGAGAAAGCAGGAGTCTTAATTTTAAGATAAATAGGCTAAGATCCATGCCCTGGGGCTGTGAGCATTCCTTTTTTGAAATGGAGAGGCACTAGCCGAGTTGCTATCAAACAGGAAATTCTGCATGTCAGTTCCAGCAGCAGGGAACGAAAGCCGGTAGTGATCACATTTAAATAAATAAAAGCTACCCCGCTGCCATGTTTATGACTTGAATAATTATACAAAAGTGCTTTACAGGAGGCAGAATGAGACAGTAGTGATCCGTTCTGCAGCTTGCCTAAATCACGCTCATCACGCTCACCAGTATCATCCAAAGCTTCAATCCTGTTGTCGTTTTGGTTGCCTTTTTGAATTTCTTTTCATCCCGTGCCTGATTGCAATTTTTTTTTTTGTCGTCATCATTTTCTTCCTAGCTTCAAACTGCGCTCTCTTTCTGCCTCTTTCCATGAATCTCTGATTGTGAGAGAAAGCCCTAAAGGAAGGATTAGCTCGAGTGAATGGAGGACAACTTTGCCAGCTATTACATCCCAATGAAGCCGCTTTAAGCTTCACTAAGCCGCAACTGATAACTTTGCAGGCCATTAGTGAGCAAGATTGCCTTTCAGCCTCTCATTTCTCCATTCCCCTTTTCCCCACAATCAACAACATAATGATGAGACATGTGGAATGAAGGCATTCAGTCTGTACTTTCACTGCCCTGAAAGCAAAAAGGCGAGGACGTGTGTTGTCGCCATACAAGGTTAACAAGAGAATGGTTTAGTTGTTGTTGAGGGTTTTAAGCGATTTTCTGTAGCAATAAGCTGTTTCTGAGTTTGGATGGGAAATGTGTGTTTTCCATCTCATTTAATGTGCAACAGGAAAGTGGGTGTGCAATTTCAAAGCAACCCTCACAGAAGAGTATACAAATACTTATCCTACTAAGCAGCGTTGGCATGAGGAGCTGGATGGAATATAATGTCAAAAATGAAAGGCAACATAACATGTCAACATACAGAAACAGTAGGTTTTAAATATTTATTCACCTGAAGTAGAGGCATGCAATGGTTTTATTCTTGCACAGTAAAAAAAGAAAAGAACAGTCTCTTAGATGCTAAAACCAATGTTTTACTGCTGCACCAAAGCTGACCTAATTGACGAACTAATTGCCGTCACTGATAAACCAAGTCCAAGACAAATGTTCCAGTTGAACACACAGTCCGCTTATTTTCTAGTTAACATCATACAGTTTTTTTAATTCAAACATAATTGCAATATCAAGCATTCAAACACTAGAATTCAGAAACATGAGTAACCATTGTAGCAATAAGCTGCCTAAACAGTAAAAGCCATTTACTTTCAGACTGTCTTCTCAAAGTCACATTTAATATCCCAGTGCACTGCTACAAGCATTAACAGCATATTTTTTCGAGGTAGATATAACCACTAGATCTTTCTCATTTTGACTCACCAGAGAATGGAAAAGCACAGGTGTAACTAATAAAGCAAATTTAAATCTGTTCCATTTTTTAACTAATGCCATCAAGCCTGCACACGCAATATAAGAACCAAAGAAGTGAAATCACATGCAGCAGTTATCAGTGTCATTGATCATACCTGTTTACGACAAGTTTAAGCCTTTGATTCTCAAACCTTCTCGATAATGATTTGCAGATGTTCTGGTCTAAGCAAACCAATCTCATTAAAAAAATCGTGTCACTCTGGTTCTCATTTTGTATCACAATGTTCTTCACAATTAAGATAATAGCAAGATGAAGCTCCTGGGCCCAAGTGCCTGACGATCCAAGGAAACCACAAATCAAAAAAATAATTATAACTGACATGTTTAAATTACATAAGGAGCTAATTAATGTAATTAGCCCTGATTGCTCACTTAAAAAAGATAACAATAGTTGTTAACACTCCATAATGTTAATTTAATGCAAGATCTGCCTCTCAACATGTACATGTCACTTTTCTCTTTTCTATTCTTTCACTTGTGTGTCCCCTTTATGACTCTATTAAACGCATATGCATGTGTAGACACAGACAATCAGTTCATACTTAGTATCTTAATCAGAATGACATTGCCTTGATGAAAAGCTTTTAACAACCCATTTGTCAGAGGGATCAGGAAGAAACACTATAGGGCAGAATGATGAGCAATATTTCTCCATTTGGAGAGAAAAATAGGTGATGGTATGGTTCGTTCACAAGGAAAAAATCCTCATTTTCCCCTACTTACATCAACTGTCATCTGAAAAACACAGATTTTACCACGTCTGTTCATAATGCAAGGGCATAACTAAAGAATGGAACAATAAAACCTATGAAAAAACATATTATATGGAGGGTTTTAGTTCTTGCATTTTGTTTTTGAACCACTTAAAGGGATAAATAGTTGATTTTCTGCCAGCTTTTTATCTTTACAGTGTTGTAGAATGTGCAAATGAACATTATTAAGCTTCTCTCCATGGTTCCTGCATGCAGAGCTGCCTGTTTGTTTGTGGTTAAAATGAATTACCTGACAGATTTTTTAAGGTTCTAGGGTTGTTGTTTGAATGACACATTGTTCTCCAGCATTTTTGCATGCCTCCTTCCAAAGACACAAATTTTGAAAAGAGAGCTCCTCCTTTCTCTCTCTGATGAAGGGAGGAGTGGCTCACCAAATTTTCCTATTTAAATGAGTCACAATAAGTCTTGACTGTGTTGCCAAAGAGCTACAAGCAGCCATTGTTGTTTCTGTCATTCAAAGAAACCAGATTGAGTTTTGGTTCAAAACAAGCCAACTCACTGTTACCTAAAAGGCACATCAAAACCTTGAAAAAGCACCAACAGCCCAGCTGGCACCGATAAAATCCTGCTAACATACTAGCTGGTGTATTTTGGATGCTTGACACTTCTGGGAAATGCATCCAAGATGAACATCAGGGCTATTCCAAGTCAAAATGTTTGTTACCCAGCTTTCCGCTACAAAGACAGCTCAGTTTTCTATAGAGACCATCTTTTGAAGCAAACTGTTGGTGAAAAAAACAAGTTAAAATGTTAGTTTTGCTACTTCAAATGAAACCTAAGGGTTTTTAATCACCTCTAATTGTGTTATGGTAGTTAGGAAACCACAATCCCATTACAGAAACAATCTAAGCATTCTAACAGCAGCATCTTTTGCTTTAACTGGAAAAACACACATCTTAGAACATTTTCTTAGTAAAAAATAGAGGTACACTCTACATACATGTGATCTAACACTATGTTAAAATGTTATACTAAAATGCAACCACAGTATTATCATCTACTGACAAACTTTAGCAATACAGTATTATTTTGCATTTTGTTAGCATGCTCTGGTTTTGATTTCAACATAAAATACTCTCCATTATCTGTAACAAGAGGGATGCTTTACAATGTGCCCTTTTGAACTGTGGCAGCAGAGAATAATCAGGAAAAATAAAATCAGGATGTGGCTCACATACATAAATGTTTACAGAGTAAGTACAAACCGGTTTATATTAAATTAACTATCCAAATTAGGAAAAAAATAGTGTTGTCTATCTTCTCAGCGACACTGAAGTTGTTTGTATTCGGACTTTTTGAAAGAACTTTCATCTTGTGTCAACCTGTGCCATTATTAAATAGAGCTGATAAACTTTCCTCAGACAGCTGGATTGTTTGAACTTGTTCTAATTTCCACTGTTTTTATGTTGTTATGTTGTTTAAAAATTTATAGCGAATTGCATGTTGTTGGCCCTGGTGGTTTTTAGAGAGCATTAACATCCTAATATCACAGAGATACACAGCCAGTAATCATATGGAAGAGTTGACTGGTGCTCTGAATAAAAGGAGAGGGAGGATCTAGGACAACAAAAATTCTGATAATCAGTCTCGGAAACAATATTTTTCTTAAATTGTTTATAACATGTTAATACTGTAGTGTAGAGAGTCTTTGTAAAATGTACAGTATAAGTCTTGTGTTGACCAGCATGTTGAAAGCAGTCGTTTGGTGTCCCTGTGGCAGGATCCTCCCTCTCTCTGCTCTACATGTATACACTCCTGTGTGACTCACATTGACAGAGCTGAGAGAGTGGATGCCTCCAGTCCCACGCAGGCTGGCTGGTGGCAGCTGCTCAGAATAATATCTGCCTTTACTGTCTTCCGTTCCCCTGAGCCTCTACTGAATAGTTTAGTACAAGGAGAACAACCCGCTTGCATTATAGTAAGTAGGTTAGTCATCACAAACAACAGATTTATTTAGACAATATTCAGGCACTTTAAAGAACACATTCAGTATGACAGCAGTGATTTGGATTATGCTGCAGCAGCTTGAAATACGATGGTTTAGTAGCATAAAAATGATGCTAATGGAAAAATGTTTTATAAATGAGCTGATATAAACCTATGATCAATTAAACATGTCTGCTTATTGTTGAGGATTGGAAATTATAGCTAGTGAATTGCGTTACAGTATGAATAGAGGATGTTTCCTGCCTAATTTTACACTATGAAATTGTGATAGTTTTTGCTGTAGTTTATTTTTGAACTTTATTTTTGTCATTCTCAACAGAAAACAAACAAAAAAATCATCTTGATTTGTTGTTTATATTTTGCAAACTACACAACATAAAGTTTGATGTCAATTTAACAAACACAATTTTGTGTTCACAGAATAGATATATATATTTAATTTTTTGTCTGATTTGATCATTATGAACCAATGCTAATAATATTGATAAAATATTATTTTTAAAATGTAATTGGTCACCAGACAAGCACAATACAGAACATAGTTTAAATTAAAAAAAAATTAAATGCTTAATTCCCAAAGAAATTGTTAATGTGTTATTTCAAGCTTGAAATGACCCCTCTGTGACATGTTTTTTATCTGACATTGACTGATGTATAGAGCACAAATAAGTTGAGATCATACTTCATCAGAGATGGCAAACTTGCACCACAGGGAAATGTTAGTGGGTTCTGTGGGAAAATCTGGCACTCTGTGTAAAAAAGAAACACTTTTTTCACTATCAACTACATCAGAGTTTGCTTAAATTTATAATGTAGCTGATCTTACACACTGCAGTGCTGACACAAACAGACTGTACAAATGTGCTGGCTTAGACAAGTAGTACTTTTTGTTTGTTTGTTTTTTTGTGCATGAAAGGATGTGTTTTCCACTCTCTCCTCTCTCTGTAGCAGTTGCAGAACATTACAGGTGATGCATGAGAGATGTCTGTCACATCTATACATCAGATTATATGGATAAACTGAACAGGAATATCTGCAGTTTTATTGTGTGCTGGAGGTTTATCAGGTCATATTTGTTTGAGTATTGCTAACTCTATGTAATGCCAACTATTCTAAGAAGGCTTTTGGTCCTTATTGAACAATAGCACACAGATATAAAGAAAGCAAAATGCAGAGATGTGATTAAGTACTAAGCAATTTAACATTACCATTGACAAAGACAAGTCAATAAAAACCCCATTAAAAATTGAAAACTTTAAAAGCACAATTTCAGTGTCAATATGATTGTTTAATTACATATATTTCCTGTCTGAACAAGTGTCAGGGTTGTTTTGCATGCATCTTTTCTTTCCATCCATTGGGAAATTGAGAAAAATAACCTCTGAATTCTTTATGTTTCCTATCCGCTGGGTCTTGTAAGCTTTTTCTGAAGCAGATTCACAGATGTTATTTTCGGCAAAATATGTGTGCTTTTCCCTCGGAAACATACATAATACATGTTGTTGTGTCTTTTTACCCTGCAAAGGCTCAGTAAAAACAGGCTTAAACCCAGAAGCACAACTCTCAGACTAGGTCAGTAAAATAAAAGGTTCAAGTTTACTTTAGGTCAGAAAAGGCAAAAGTCAGGCACAGAAGACGATCTGGTGAAATACGAATGGAAGTGAGCCAGTACAGGCACTAATGGACTACTGGGGAAGTGCAGGTGGGCAGGGAAGGTCATGTGATGAAAAATGGCAGGAACACAGGGATGACAGCAGGTCAGGTGGGAGTGGCGGGATTGGAAAGGATGTTTGAGTTTGAACATGACAGGAAGAGAAACCTATTAGACTTTAAACAGACTGATATTGTGACAACAGTCCTGTTTTGGTACATTTCTCTGCCCTGAACCCTCTCATATCTCATTTCTCTTCAGTTCCTATCTGTGGTTCTCTTCTCTTCTGTCTTCTGCCATTAGGTGGTGAGGTTGCGACCCCGAGGTTTACCCAGTATTTCCACGGCAGCCTGTCGGGTCTGACAATCCGACCAGGCCGCATTGAAACTCAGAAGGTTATCTCCTGTTTGCAGGCATGCAAAGAAGGCCTTGATATTAACTCTCTTGAAAGCCTTGCTAAGGACATCAAGGTGTGTGGAAAAAAAATACACAATACAATACACACAACACACACACACACACACACAAACACTCAACACTTTTAGCCTTTGCTTGGCGGCATAAAAAGTGTAAACTCCTTATTGGAGTGAGACTGTTGAGGCTAATGTTTTTCAGCTACAATTATCATTTGCTTTACAGGTTTATTATTATTTACTTTGATAGTAAACATGGTTCTCATTGGTCCTTGAAACCTCGAAAAGTTTCTAAATTTTAGGGATAAAAGTCAAGGCCCAGAATGGTTTTTAAAATAGACAAAACTAGACAAGGTTCATTGAAAGATTTTTTTTTTTTTTTTTTGCAATTGAAATTCTTTTGATTTTTTTTTCTTGCAGCTTGTCAATAAGCTACTTCCAGCTGCCTGCGTGTGCCGTTGCATCATTGATTAATGCACATACTGTTTTCTGTTTTAGAGAAGGATACAGACCTCCTGCCTTCATTGTAGGACAGCACAATTAAGAAATTTACACATTTAAGCATTTCTCTCTGTTAAATTGTCTGTGAGCTTCTGCAACGCCTGCTAATTCTCATTAATAAAATTCTTAGTTTTATGACATTAATTAACCTTGATCTCAAAAACTATGCACTGTTGGTTCCATGAATTTAATGCAACTGGGCTTGAAAAATCCTTGAGACCTTGAACCCTGTTAAATATAGTCCGGTAAAACAGTTGCGGCATTAATGCAGTTGTTTGAATCTGGATCAATTAAGTTTCTTCCAGGACAAATGGTGTTTGTTTGTGTGTCCAGTTTCATTTTAACCCCGCTCAGTCTGTGCTGGTGGTGGAAGGAGAGGATGTGGACAGCATGAACACAGCTATGACCAAGGTCTCCTACATTAACTCTCGCCAGTTCCCCACCCCAGGCCTCCGCCGGCTACACATCACCACCACAGTGCAGTAAGTGCACATGGATGCATTTTCATTTGCATTTTCACTCACACTTTGACTGCTTTAACATCCAGTTTTATATTGATTGAGCTTCAAATTTTTACTTCACTGTAGGAGTTGTACATTTCAGTCGCCTCCCCCCCCGAGCAGCTCTGCTAGATGAGTTTATGGCCTTACTGAAATGGACCTTAAACATTTCTCTTTGTTGTTTCTCTCATTAACTGAGGACTCAGATCTTTGCAGTGAACACTGAAGAAGCACATGTTTTGTTTGAGAGCTTCCCAGTTGTTGAATAAAGTGTGAGGTCTATTACTTTCTAGAGAACACTCATGTGAAATGATGCTTTAATACATAAAACAAGCTGGTCAGCCTAAACATGGGAGATGTTAAAATAAGCTACTAGCGGGCAGAGGACTGGTGTAAGCATTACAGAAGGGCTGTGTCAGCTGTGCTGTGTCCATCTTCGCCTTTAAGCCACAGGACTCCAAGTGAGACGGCAAAGGATGGATCGTTTGTGTAAAACCTGTTAGACCAGCTGGCTGTTAAGGACATTAAGCCTTCTGATGAATGGAAGGTCCATGTTGCTAGCGTCTCCTCTGCCTTGCTTTTTGTTTATTTCCTTTTTTTAGTCTTTCTTTATTTTGTTTTCTGTCTGTTTTTCTCCCTGAGCGTGCTTCTGTGTGTCTATCTCTGGATGTAAATTGATTTGAATTGACTCTGTCCACTTTGCCCAATCCACAGATCTCAAAGGACAGTGATGTCAGTTGGCCTGTTATTCAACATTTAGTACAAACCAAAAATATCTTGACAACTTTCAGCCACAATGTCAAGAAATCAAATTACAAAAACTGTTTTGAAAATGACTTGATTTCCTTGATATTAAGATTAGTTATCAATAGCTTAATACTAAGATTTTGAGGAAACCCTTGATGTTGTCTTGATTCCAAAATCTACATTATCTCCATATGATAATGTAGGGGAAATAATTGATTTAGTGTGTCTTCTGGCGTAACTTGATTTATTCCCTCTAATTGCACAATTAGAAACAATTAAACAAAGGTTAGTACAGCATAAAGTTTAAAGTGTAAATCATAATACAATGCAATGCTCAGCACACCTTTTACAACTGAATGACAGACAAAATACGTTAAACGAAAATCTCTTTTCTGTCTTATCATTATCAACTACAGACTAAGCTTATATGTTTGACACCATTTCACATAACCAAACTGCAGGTCATCCATAGTTTTCCACCTCAGTGAAATCACTCTCCTAGCCCGGTGCAAATAGAAGGATAGATACCTTATATGCAGAGCTTTGTTTCAAGAGGGATCTGTGCAGCAGATACAGCTGCAACCAGGCTGACTTTGTCTTTCCGTGACTATGTTGTTCCTATCACGCACACACACGCACACACACACACACACATACTTACACACTTATGTAAGCCAGTAAATGCTTAAAAAAAAGAATGTGACTTGCTTCATTGCATCTGTATGGAATGGAGTGTGTATGTGTTTGTATGTGTGTGTGTGTCTGCCTCTGCTTGCTTCTCCTAATTCTTGTCTACCAACTTGTGTGTGAGTTTCTGTGTGTTGTTGTAGTTGCACTCCCATCTTCACACCACCCAGCGCCTGCTCATTTGTTGAGCAGCAAACGCAGCCAGGTCAAATCAGCTTAGACGAGCGCTGGTCGATATGTGAAGCGAGCTCGAGGAGCTGCAATAGAGGCTGTCTAATTCTGAACAACACTCCAGGGCCCTCCTGAGATAAAGACACTGAGCAGATGCTTTGAGTCTGCAGTATGTGGCTGAAGCAAAGAACGATAATATGTAGCCCCATTAAACATTGTTGTTGTTGTTGTTGTTGTTTTTAAAAATCCTCTTTAGAGAATTGTGTTGTTGCATTAAAGCTGTGTGTCTTATCAGTGTTAAAAGTCTGACTAGCAGCAGCAGAAGTTCACTGATGACTGCCACTTCACTATTCACAGGGTCGATGGATTTGGACTTTCAAACAAGCTGGTGTTAAGCTAACATCTGTCTTTGTGTATTAGGTTTACTGTCAAGTGTTTTTTTTCTTTTGGACACTAGAGGCTAAGGTCAAGGCTTCGTGCTTTCACCTAAAACTTTCAAGCTATTCTTCTTTTGACTGCAACATTTTAGTGACTTTAAAACTTCAACAGTGAAACTTTTTGCTGTCTATGATTAATGATAATGCAGGTCTCCTGTGGAAGGGACGCCTCTCTTTAAATTGGGCTTTTCTCATTTTTATATATAAATATGTTTTTAAAACAAATACAAATACTGACATTTTATAAATGTTTGACAATTTCTAGACAGAAGTGAACGGAATATTGCAAAAGCAAAGTAGACAGTCACTTTTGGGTCAATCTAAAATAATTAAGTGTAATTACAGAAAGAATAGCTGGTGGTTTGCTCTCTATTTTTCATTTTCAACTGATTTTCTGATAATATTATGAAGAATAAAAGGAGAGCTTAAGAGAGTGTTTCATTCTCTTTCATTTTAAGTGTTTATCAGCATCTTCTGGGACAAACAAAACCTAGATGTGGTAATTAATCATCATCACTTGCTTGAAAATAAAATTAATTTTTAATCAGGTTCTGAATCTCACATCATATTACTTAAAGGCTCTAAAATATGTATTTTTTCTATCTGTTTTTTGTGTCCTACATAAATACTTTATTTCATCCCATTAATAGTTATTGAACATCAGTGGTGTGTTTATTTGTGTCTCTATCCTTTCTGTTTTTACTCATTTGAATCAGGCACAAACCAAGCTTGATTTATATTTGAATCAAAATCTATAGCAGTGTTTCTTTGTTTACCAAAAGTTGCCATGTCATTTTTTCTTGAATATTAGGTGTTAGAGAAATGAGAAGTTTTCAGGGGACATAAGTTTTCTGTCTGTCCACATTATGTCCAATCAGTCAAGTGTATTCCTCCAGTGAGTGGATTAAAAAATGTACTTTTCACTAACAAGAGGTATATTTTTTGCATTTATAACCATTATTGGAGAAAAGCCACCTAGAAAAGCAAAAACAAGACTAATACAGTTAAAAAAAAAATCAGCAGTGAAGCTGCTGTCTTGTCCTGTAATGTCTCCCTCCTCTCTTATTCTGTGTTTGTGTGTGTCAGGTGTTTCGGGGAGGACACTTGTCTCTCCATCCCAGACATCAAGGCGGTGGTGATGGTTCTGCCACCCAGTGAACCGAGAATCACCATTACAGCACCTAATCGTCTCGTCAGGCCTGCCGGTGACCTGCGGGGCCCGCTGGGTGTGGCACCCTTCAAAGAGCTTCACATTACGAGCACAGTAATGAAAGGAGACAGCTTCAGTGGATGTGAGTAGAGGAGCTGCCTGTCATTGTTGTTGTTCTCATGTGGTACCAGCCTTGCGTTAGTGTTTTACTTTATTTTGACCGAAACTCTGTCTTTAAATTAACTGAGAGGATCTTGTCACACATAACTTAATTTTTCTGTCATTTGGGGTGCATGTTTACAGCCCACAGACCAGGTGTGATGGAGTTGATGCATAACCTGGATTACTGTGACGTGCTGGTAATTGGGGAAGAACTGAGTCCGGAGAAAGAGTGTCTGGAGATTCATCACAGTGCTTTGCTGGGAAAACACCTGGATGCCACCAACTCCACCTCTGGAATATCAATATACGGTAGGCTGTGCTAATGCTGTCATAACAGGGGTGATGTGTCTGAGGGCATCCTGAAAAGCACCAACATTTCAGCTTAAAATCTTAGAGAGTATCTAAATCCCTTCATACAGTAATAAGATAAACATTCACTCTCCAAACATACAGATTTCTGTCCTGACATATTAAAGTTACAGCTGGCATGTTTTAGACTGCAGTTTGGTGTGTTTCCTGTTAAAAGGTGTGGACTCCATGGCTCACTATGAGCAGGCACTGAGACAGGTGCGCTACAGGAACTGGAAACCTGCCTCCCTAAGTGAGAGAAGGTTCAGACTCACCTGCTCCGAACTCAACGGACGTTACACCAGCAATGAGTTCAACATGGAGGTCAGTTCAATGTCATCCATTTGCCATTTTTTAAAAACACTTTATCATTCCCTTCTCCTCTTCATGTTGTGGCCTGTTTATCTGGTCCCTCTCATCCATCTGCTTTTAGCCTTTAATCTTTCCCATGCTCCTTTTCTTTCTTCATCTTTCATTCCACATCTTCTTTTTATGATTTTTCTTATTTTTGTTTATTTTGTGGTTGCAAAAACTCTTATCCACCTTGTTTTTCCTGAGTAAAGTAGTCCTTGTCCCTCTTCTTCAGGTCAGTGTTCTTCATCACTCAGCGCCAGTGGAACATGTCAATCACATGGCTGCCCAGCCTCAGTACATGAGACCCGTCCATCACCCGCTCATGATACACAGTCTCAACTCACACATGTCAGGTAAACCAGAAATGATATTCTGTAAATGAACTGAGGTCAACATTTAGTGTGATGGAGAGGTCTTAATGATGTTTTAATGGGCAGAGGCCTTATTTCATAACAAATGTCATCAACAAGCATCGTTATTCCCAAAACCAGGCAGACAGCACTGAAGTTTCTGTCACTTTCTGCCTAACAGGAGTGTTTTTTGTTAATTAGGTTAATTTCTGAAGAAGACATATTTAGACCTATGTAAAATTTTCTTTTACAGGTTCAGCTTAGACCTGCTGTTCTGCTTAAATCTTTCATACTACAATAGATGATTATAATGAACTGAAAACAACAAAAAGAAGACATGAATCGTAAAAAAAAGGAACTTATTTTACACATCTGTACATCTGTTACACAGATATTAGCCTAAGTAAAAACAACTAGACATCTAGAGATGTATTTGTAGACTGAGTGGTATATCCATGAATATTTATACATTATAATTTTACCTATGGTTTAAGCAAACAGGTACATTTTAAGCCAAATGAAAATAGAGCGACAAGAGGACAGACACTTCACAGCCAACAGCAAAATAAGAAAATAAATAAGTTTTGATTTAGTATACTGTAATATAATACAATACATAATGATTATGAATGATATGACATAGTTCATTCTGTGCCTCTGTGCTTTTACAGGACCAGCACCTCCAGCAGCCACAGTAGTTATTGTGGTTTGTATCGCTGCCCTGGTGGTGATCGTGGTAATTGGTGTGTATAGGATCCATGCAACACATCAAGAGGGATCCAGAGACGACGATGAGGGGGGCAAAGAATCTGAGGAGGACTGGGAAAACTCTTCACTCACCATTACTGTCAACCCCATGGAGGTTGGATGACTATTGTTTTGAAATTTTACAACTTATTTGTGTAGTTTGCCCAAAGACTAATGCTGACAAAACAATAGAAGCTATTTTACAAGTAGCTCAGCTGTGTTGGTTGCCTCTTTAAACAGGTCCAGGAATTTTGTGGTGCGTCTGACTAAATAATCTTTTGTTTTCTAGAATATAAAAGGAGCTCAGGCGCTTGATGAAGAGGTAAAAGAAGAAGGACGTGAAAGGGAGGAAGAAGAAGCAGATGAGGAGCAGCTGGGAGGAATGACAAGTGCTGAGTCAGACAACAGTGATGAAGATGAAGAGGAGGAAGACGAGAGAGAAGAGGTAAAAGAGAGGAAGCTGAAGGGAAAACTGGAGTGGGACAGTTCCTCCATAACATACTGACCACACATGCACACACCCAAGAGCATATACCTGTACATGCAAACACTTTTAGAGTCCCCCTTTCTCTCTCTCTGTTTATCTGTCTCTCTCTTTCTCTTATATTCTCTCTCTTCCTGTCAATCACACACACACACACACACACACACACACACACACATCCCTCATACACAGAAACAAAAAATTCTTGATAAAATAATTTTCAATCTGTTGCTGGAAACCCTTTGAAACTTCCCATGTTGTCATTTTTAATGAAACATCACCCTCTGCTGGACAAAGTCAGAACTAAAGAGTCCGCTGAAGTCCCACAGTGCTGAGTAACATTATATGTACATTATTACTCACATCATGCAATGAGGATGCAACATATATGATGAACATCAAAGAAGCACAGTCCTCTCTTTGTATGTGCACAATTAGCCAAAGTTTTGCTGATAACTTTGAATCTAAACTCTGCAAAGAATATAACCACTTCAACATTTAATATTTGCTATTTCATGTGTCTTCAGATTACTTTGGTGTTGTGTAATTTTTAACAGATTGTCAGCAATACATTATGGGTCATTAACTGTTTTAGCCATATACATATTCACTATCAAATGTATCCATAAGTGTTCGAATAGAGTTCCTTTGGCCTATAGAGTATGTATAACATAGCTATGATGTCACTCCATATATATCCCGGTCCCATCTTTACCTCAAACTACTGTTCTGTCCGTCAAGTCTGTGTGATCAGTGCTGCCTGTGTTTAAATACATCACAGCACTGTGGTTCTGTGGCCTGGACACTAAAGAGAAACAAGATCCTGTTCAGTTACCTCTTCCCACAAACATTCAGTCCTGATTTATGTACAAAGCAGAATATTGAACTATTAAGTATCTGACACCTCGGGTTTTTCAGATATATTTTGAAATAATACTGTGGCCTCTTATAGAGTTTGCTGTTTGGGGTTTCTTTTTTTCAGCAGATGAAATGATTCAGAGATGTTACTGTGTGCTGATGACATCTTGTCCTAGCTTTGTGTTTATTCCATTGTAATGGGAGCCCTCTATGCAATTATGGGCCCAGGTTAAAAGACCATTCACAGAAATTGGGAAATTCCAGCAGTTCAATTTTTGCACAACTGCACAACACAACAAAAGAAGCTGTCTGATAGTTCATTTAACTGGTGTCATCAAGTCCACACAACCTCAGCAAAACTACAAGCAGAGGTTGAAACTTTGATATTACTTGTATATTATTTCCATCTTGTGCCATCATTATTGCTGATTAAGTAAACTTGCTCAGACAAACAGTAACTCCATTGTTTCATCCACATTTAAATGATCTTAAAGCATATCCAAATCATTTTGACATTAACATTTCTACTCAGAGAAACCACTTCTCACCCATTCATGTCCAAGCAGCATCAGTACCTATTACTCCCTCTGAGCTCTTTAACTGATGCACCTCCCGTTCACCTTCCCCACCCTCTGTTGGCCTTCAAGCACCTGTGATTGTGATGTCATCATTGTGAAACAACTGCCTTGTTTCCCTTGTCCCCCTTTGTCATATTGTGCTTCTGAAAGATTAAAGAGAAGATTCTTTTACATATAAAAACAAACCCTGTAAAAATGTTCAAGACAGTTATTTTATATATCTGTTTCTTTTTCTTTTTGTAAACAAAATGGTTGGGATTTCTCTCTCTTTAGTGGTCATCCCACTGCTTTCTGTATATTGACCAATAAAGACTTGTTTTAGACTCTAGACACCCCTGTGTCTTGTTTGTGCATTGGACATCTGTGTGTGTGTGTTTGCATGTGTTTGTGTGTGTGAGTGAGTTGGCAAACCAAGACATATACATAAATTATTAAAATTATGAGCTGCCATTGTAGATGTTTGAAAGTTGCCTGAACCACATGTTGAAGCAAGTTGATTGGAGATTTCATTCATTTGATGGGTTTAATGTATTTATGTGCGTAATTATTTATCAGACTGCCCTGTCTGTACTGTGAACAGTGGAAATGTCAGAGAGTAACTTAAGTCACATAGTAAAGTTCTACCCAAAAATGGCAATTTCTGTATTGACCATTGTCATTGGGCAAGAATGCTTAACATGTCAAAAAAACAAAAGATGAAGATGAAAGGGACTGACTCATAGGGAAGCCCAACTGAAAAATATGTTAATAAAACCTGACTTGGAAAGCATGAATGTGGTCCGCAGGGACACATTCTTTATGATGCAACACTTTGCAACAATGTGATGAGGGTGACCAAGGAACAATTGTTAATCCACTGTGGGAGTCTGAATTATTTAATAAGGTTATGTGTGAGAGAAACAACAAAGGTGGTGAGGTTTGATCCAAACAATGGCAATAATATGAATATGGAACAATAGTTGTTTGGGGGAGGATGGGCCTTTTTGGGAGAAATTGCATTAAGTGTTAAATTGTGAAATGTCATAAGTATAAAAATCTCAAAAAAGTGATTAGGTAAAACTTATACCTTTTAAGTGAAAAAAATATATATGTATGGATAGATTGTTTTCTTATCTCAAACTTGGATTAGATGGTATCAATCTCATATGCTTTCAGTACAGAAATTAGAGGATGATCCTACAGCACCGTAAAGTGTTGCTGCCCCCTGCTGGTCGTGACTAAATCTAATTTTTTTATAGTAACCAAACAGAACCAAAAAATGAAGCTGCCAATATTAAGTTAAGATGAATGAAAGCAGCATTTAGTAAAATATTATCATAATGTTCTTTGTTTGATAAGTAAGAACAAAAATATTTTTTAACCATCAATTTGCAAATTGCAAGTATTGTTTGTTTTTTTTTCATATTTTCTTTAACACTGTCAGTCTTCAAAACAAAAAATCAAACACGGTTGAAATGTAACAAAAGGGCCACCAGGTTTCTCAAGTACAGCACTTTGAAGAAAACAAACACTTTGGAGATGGACATGTCTTCAGTGTTATTCCAAAGAAAGTAAAGTTCAATATTTCTCATTTTCACATAACTGTTTTGTTTCACATGGCACCATAAACAATAGCCTGTTAAGTTTCTTAAATTACATTTGTCTGGCAAATATTTCCTCTTTGACCAACACTTGAAAAAAAATGTGTGGTTCTTCAGTGAGTATTATGTAAGGTGTTTATAGTCCATGATTTACTGGCAACAATTATGTTTGATGATGGCAGCATCAGAGGTGAGGCTGGTGGGTGGTGGCATCATATGGAGCAGAGGTGACAGCACTACAGTTTGTTAATACTTTCTGAAAGGCTACAATGTTATCCTTAGGGCAGATTGTACAAGGAGTTAAGTCCAGTATAAGTGCTTGCTTTTTCACTTACAGGGTCAGATTGTTATTCTAAACCAGTGTTTTTCAACCACTGTGCCGTGGCACACTGGTGTGCCGTGAGAGATCGTCGGGTTTGCCGTGTCACAATTCCATCTAATTGGTCTAAAAACATTTTTTGAAAACGATTTAATTATTATCTGCAAAAAATATGCCACTGTCGAGTGTCTGTGCTGTCTAGTGATTGGCGGAGTAATCATGTAATACTCTTCCATATCAGTAGGTGGCAGCAGGTAGCTAATTGCCTTGTACTTTGAGACAAGAGAAAGAGTGATACATGGATGCGACCATTGGATGCGACAGGTGGTACTGGCAGTGGCATTGAAGCTAGCGAGACTACGGTGACATTGTTGGAGAAGTTTTTGAAAAGTAAAAATACGAACTCCGAACTGGGCCCTGGACAAAATTCGGACCCAGATGAAGGCCCTAGTACAGGGGTCACTAACTATATTTGTCAGAGGGCCAGAATTTTACTGGACCCAGTCACCTTGGGGGCCGGACCCTCAAATAAAAATTAAATAA
>JAPZDV010000004.1:8937267-8954243 GCA_029814665.1 Acanthurus lineatus | reverse complement strand
CACCCCCCCTAACAAAAAAAAAAAAAACCCAACTTGGCGAACTTTAATAAAAATGTCTTTGCTTTTAAAACTTTTTTTTTTTTTTTTTTTTTTTCGCGACAAGAAATTTCATGAATGTGAAGTTGTTGAAATACTGCGATAAAGAGATTATTTAATGGAATATATGCTCATTTATTTTTGATTTTCGCGTGCAGGCCTTTTTAGAGCGACGTAAAAAGCAACTATTCCTGTTGCCTTAATAACCATAGCAACTTCAGAGAGGCCCTACATAGCAGTGAAATCACTGAAAAAAAATTACACGGAAAACGCTATGTTCAATTCGAAATAAAGTTTGTAAATTTAAAATTTCGTCATGTACTTCATGACGGCGGGTGTGTGTGTGTGTGTGTGTGGGGGTGGGGGGGGTTAAAACTACTTTAACTTGCTTCTAAAGTGCGGGCTAAGTCACACAGCTGATACTGCTCTGAGCTTAGCAGCAAAGGAAGTGGGACACTCTTGTACGGGGATGTTGCAGTTTGAATGTCCCAGTTAGTCGCAGTGGCAAAGTGAAAATGAGCCTGGTGCAAATATACAGAAGTTGGACATTACTCTTTTTATCATTAACACCTGTTTTTTTCCTGCTGTAAACACACATACATACACATATATATACACACATATAAATATAAAAATATAAATAAAAAAATCCACACACGCTATCTGGAATATTTATTCTCACAAAGATGACAACAGTATGATGAGTTTATGATAAATTGACTTTTTTGTGATATGTGTCTCTCAGGACAGTGATGCTTATCTAAGGATTATGAGGTATTACTGTCGATTGAAGAAGCCAACAGTCTGTAAGTAGTTAAAATCAAAAATACTTCAACAGTAAAATGCAACATACACATTAATGAATCAGCAATATTTATCCATAAACATCAGATAGTAAAATAAATTGATGAAAATGACTATTTACTAAACAAGTTTTACTTTGACTATTTTAAGTAGATTTGATTTGATGATAATTTTACACACTGTAATCTAAGTAGAGTTATGGAAAATATTTACTTTGATGAAGTATTTTTCTAGTGTGGTTGTAGTACTTTTATCCAGAGTTGTA
This sequence comes from Acanthurus lineatus, assembly GCA_029814665.1. NCBI lineage: Eukaryota > Metazoa > Chordata > Actinopteri > Acanthuriformes > Acanthuridae > Acanthurus > Acanthurus lineatus. Next base: position 8,953,138 of record JAPZDV010000004.1, on the reverse strand, counting down.
AAAATGCGAAGTTTACATGTAAGAGCCCCCCCCGCCTAATCTCTGGACTTGAATAATTGTAATACCATTCATGTGCAGCAGAGGCTGCTGTTGGTTTTTCACTCTGGAGATCTGCTTGTGAAAATGTGTCTTCTCTTCAGCAGTTGAGATGAGAATATGATGTCTGTTTGCAGAGACTTTGCAGAAAGTTCATGATGTGATTAGTTTACTCTAATGGTTTTGTGGGGAACTAATGATGCCTAGTTTTGTAAGATCAGTGAATCAAATCAATTTACTTTAATGGAGCCTTTAAAACTAGGGAAGACAACATGTATGTTGTGCTACAATATTAAGATAATCAAAGTCTAAACAATGTCTGTCATATCAATATCAATATCATATATTGTCTTGATTTTATATTCATTTCGATAATATCCTGCAAAAATGTGTAATCTTCCTGTTTTTTTGATGCAAAACATTTAGGGAAGAATTACATTCCCAGAACAATTTATGTGGTCCAAGATGTCTGCAGTTAGTTTTATGCTCTGACAGTATAAGTGAAATGGCTCACTCATCCACGTTTTTAACTTGTAATGTTTGTTGCATTTTTATTCTACTATTTCTCTGATCATTTGTTAATCGGTAATAGTTAGAAAAAGTATTTTTTTTCATGCTCACATTGCAGCATATGGCTGGCAGAGATTGTGTTTTCCTTGATGTTCAACTGGTCATTATTTTAGTTTTAGTTATTTAGTTTTTAGAAATGTTGTTAGTTTATAGTTGCCTTCATAGCTGGGGTATTGATAATAGTCCCCCTCATCTAACTGTAACATAAAAATATTGCATGTTGATATATGTGTAATAATAATTAAATGATAATATCAATATTCAAAAAGGAGCTTTTATCCATAATGAGTTGTTGTGTAATAACAATTATAATAATAATATACTCATAGTTAGTATTCCAATATATAAGTGTATATTTAAATAATGAAAGCATCAGGAAAGATAGCTCGTTACTTGAATGAAGTAAAAATTTAGAGGCAGTGACAGAGGATAAGTTTGCAATGCAGCTGGACTGCTTTGATTTCAAGTATGAAACATATCCTGGATATATGAAACATTACACCTGGTGTGTCAGGTTAGACAAAGGTAATGATTGTTGAGAGTAGAATGAGAGGCTGTAAAACGTGGATCAGAAATCAGGTTGTAACAGAGAATGGGTCAGCTCAGTTAAGTACTGTTTATCAGCTGGTGAATATAGCTTTACAGTTTTAATAGCATTTGATTTCTTTCAAGAATAAGAAAATATTTCTGGTTGTTATTCCTCTGCACAGGCGATAGCCAGGGGCAGAAGAATTACATATTTTTAGGTTTCCGTCCATTCATATGTACGTACTTACTGAAGTCCAGATTTTTTGTGAATGCTATATCTCAAGAATGCTTTGAGGGATTTTCCTCACACTTTGCACAAGTGTTCACTGTGACTCAAGGATGAACTGGTCAGATTTTGGAGGTAAAAGGTCACAGACCAAGATTACTGTGACCTCACGTGTGTGGGGGCCAAAGTTTTGAACTTAAGATCTTGGAAATGCCTTGAGGGTGTTTCTTTAACTTAGGTGCAAAGGTCTACTTGGACTCAAGGATGAACTGATAAAATGTTGGAGGTCAAAGGTCACTGGGACCTTATGTCTGATGAACGTGCTATTTAAGGAACACCTCAAGGAAATTTGTTCAAAATCGGCATAAAGATCCACTTTGACTCAAGGATTTGTTTGTGTTTATCATGTTGCCCACAATATTTCCCACCTACTTTTGCCACAGTATTCCAGTAAATTTCACCTGCCAAAATCTGGTCTGCCTGAACCTTTAGACTTAAGTGTTAATAAATCTGTGTGTAATTGTTGCCATCTGTGGTCAGACCTAGAAGACTCTGCTGTAAATTACATTGCGCTCTTCAAAGTTTAGCTCCTGGGGCCTGAATGTCAGTATTTGCCTGGGAAAATGGTTAAAACTGTTGAACAGCTGACTGCTTTTAGATATAAAATGTTTGTGTGTGTGTGTGTGTGTCTGGTAAGGAGACTCTCTGGTCTTGTTAAATTGTGAGTGTTGGATCCAATCCAGGCAGGATCATGAACAACGTGAAGGCATCATTACACCGTCTGTCTGCTATTGATTTCTCAAACATCAGTCCCCTGTGTGTTTGGATGTGGTGAGCTGGACCTGATGAGACTGATCCCACAGAAAAATATACAGCCCATAACCACATCAAGCCTCACTAATGTCTGCTTTTTCATTCTGTGGTGCCCTGCAGTTTTTACTTTTTGACTTTAAGCACATCGATATCCTCCTGGCTGAGTGCAAGCTGTATTTAAAGCTGCAGGAGCTGATGAGCAGTGCATTAGCTCTTTGCTCTCTGAAGTGGAAACTGCACACTTGACAATAGGGAGAACTTACAGCCAAATACTTTATGGCCCAATTTTCTTCACCAAGGCTTCCCTCGATAGATTAAATGCTCCCTCAGACACAATTAAAGATGCTGAAAATGTGTCCACCTCGTTCTAACCACAGGCTCTTTTGCATCTTACTGCTGCTTTGTTTTTTAAGTGTCAGGTCTTTTTGGATGAGTGTATAATGTGTGGTTCAGAAAAATCAAGAAAATGGTGAACGGAAATAAAAACACAAGAAATATTTTTCAACCATTTTCAAATTCACTTGGCTTTTATTCACATTTCATTTTAGTTGACATCTCAACTGCAGTCAGTCCATACATTCTTCTTCTTTTCTGAATGGTCCTTTTCTCCCCATCCTACTTGATGAAAACAGGAAGCAAGAACACCACCATCACAAATAATAAAATAATAATAATGATAATAACAATAATAATAACAGTAATAATTATAATAATAATAATAAAAGCAGCATTGAAGAAAACAATGTTTGATTTCTCTCTCCCTTCATCACCAGCATCTTTGTATTAAATTTACCTGAATGTAACCATCAGTGATCAGTTAAAAAAGGGACAAAGAACCAGCTCGTGATTAATCATCATCTCATCATTCTACCATCATCTGAATCTGACTCCACACTCACAATAATAATAATAATTATAATAATAATAATGTAGGATACAAACTCAGAAGTAAAAAAAAGTGACTTAAGCTTTCTTTCAGGAAAGAAAACAGGATTGGTCTACAGTGTGTGTGCGTGTGTGTGTGTGCGCGCATGTGTGTGTGTGTTGTGTGTGTGTGTATCTGCATCCTATTTCAGAGCCGAAAACATTTCTGCCCTGCAGCTGCAGTTGCAGTAATGTCCCTCCATCCTACTCCAGCCTTTATTATCCATTCACTGACACTCTCTCTGCTCTGGTCCCATTTGTTTGTTTGGTTTTGCTTGGTTTGTTTGTGGTCATTAAGACAGTTTTATGGAGGGCAGACAGATACTGTCTGGTACCAGTGAGCTACAGCAGGGTGCTACAACAGCAGGTGAGGCTCCTCTTTCTGCCAACAGCATGTTAGCACTAGTTTCACTGCGACGGGCCGCGACCTACAGCTCCTACAGACACATTCACACACTCCGTGGCTTAGAATGAAACACTTTGTCATGATCAACATGATTATACATGTTTAGGTTTTTGTGAGGAATGGTTCTCAGTGCAACTTCACACTACTTTAAACAACTAGCAGTTTGGTCCTGTTTGTTTGAAAAAAGCCCCTTTCAAACATGCAGGTCTTTACTCTAAAGTCATGACAGAAATTCTAAGAGTTTTATAACACTTCCCACAGATTGCAAGTCTGTATTTAATATCATTGCTTTTATTTTAAGGCCGCAGCAGCACAAATTACACACATTAACGGATTGAATGCACATCTTGTTCACTTATTATAGAATCCTTAAAGTTTTATTTTTTTTTTTAAATTAAGCTCTTAAAATAATCAGTGGGGTACTACAGTTGCACAATTTACTGCTCAGGTTAAAACAGTCTGGGTTATTGTTTGCAGTGATGCTCTTTTAGAGAAACAAACAGCACTTGGTGAGTTGTTTGTGTTTTGTCAGTTTGGACTGCCACGGAATTGATTGTTATGGGTGTTACTGGTGTGACATGGTGTGCAAGCACACAGCCATTACATTACTTGTCCACTGGCCTCACTTTGAGTTTTTTCTTTTTTAATGGATACTTAGTTGGATGACAGACACCAAATAATTCAAAGGTATCTGCCCCTTGCATCAGCAGCAGAGGCCCAACACAGAGAAGCAGGAGTCAGATTTCACTTTTCATGTGACAAGAGTTAAGATGATTGACCTACATGACGATGGTGGAGGATCTGGTGCGAAAGTCGAAAGCAAAAAGCACTAATTTGTCAATATTGCTCATTTAAATCCAATGCTAATGGGAAACCTGAAAACATTACTGAGGGAAAAGGAACTGATTACCTGATTAAAGTCAGAGGTTGCAGCCTGTCGCCTGCGGGAATCCATCTAACTGTGGCTGCTCTTTATGTTTCATTACGTCCTGCGATATTTGAAACTAATCCACTGTCAAAACATGCCAGAAATGCATGTTTTCTTGTTTTGTTGACTCATTTTAAACAAATGATGGCAGTAGGTGCTAAACTCACTGACACACTGCATTTCCTGTAACCACTTTATAGTAAAAGTCAGCATGTGTTTGTCCAGTTCAATGGTTTAAATATTAAACTGCAGCAGTAAGAAATGTGCAGTTTGTATTCACAGTATTAAATACTGCACCCTTCACATCATGTCCAATGTAACTGCTAACATTGTTGTTTAATAAATAGCATAAAAATTTTCTCACTGTGGAATCTGTTGTCAATCAAATCCAATCAAACCTCACATACACAGTCCCTATGAGGCAGATTAGATGAGTTTTAAAGTGTGTTTTCCACCTTAATTTGGAACTTGAATGTACATTAATATTTAATGCTACAAAGAAATAAGTAAGATTTTAGCCCATTTTCAGGAGCTTTAGGAGCACTGTAACAAATGTACTGCTTTATGTCATTTCTTATGCACAAACTAAATCAAATCGGCAACAAAGACATGGCAACACTGCTAATGAGCCAATTTTAAGTTGTCAGGGAAATTGTTCTCATGACATTTGAGACTATAAAAAGAACTTTTATTCCCACATGCAGCAAGTGACTTAAGAGTGACTCACACATTAACAATAATAATGAGACCCGCCTTCTTCTTTCATGTTTCACTTAGGCTGGCATCATGGATGAAATGAGGAATGTCCAGTATATGAAGATGCTTTACATTCAGCATATCAAAAACAAGAGTCCTAAAGTGACATCTTGTCCTTCTGTACTTGTGCACATTTAAAAATTTCAGTATATTTAATAAGCAGCAGGATTAAAGGTTTAAAAAGGGATGATGGGTGGGAACTTCTCTCATTCTCACAGTAGTGTTTTAATTAATACTAAAAATGCTAAATCAATTTTAAAATTGACTTTTCTTTCCTAATATCATTAAATTTGGCTCCAACGCCCCCTCTCACAAACCCACCACTAAATACTGTAAAACGCATTGTGAGCATAACAATTTTATGTAACCAATCTCTTAATTTCAAAATCTTTATCTGATAGTTGCCACTCACTAGACGTTGGAAAAGGGCTCAACTTTTATCAAATGTCAGCACAAAGCAAGCAGCTAAGGTAAGCGTACTTCATTTCTTTCCTTTCATTGAACTTTGCTTCCACCATGCAGCCATGTTTTGACAGACTCTGTCTGCAGTGAGAGCTTCTGGTCGGGCCCGTGTCAGTCAGATAAAAATATTAGCGCTAAAATCCCCTTGGACATCTTGGCTCTGCAGCCTGCATCCTGTGCTAGTGGAGACCATGAATAATACACACTACAGTATCCAACAGCAATGATATGGTCACTGACGGTGTGTCAGTAAGGCCTCCAGGGATAGAATTAGTGTGCTTTTTTCAGCGCAGTTTTTTATTCTCATCACTAGGTGGTGGTGGTTGTCTTAACACTGTTACCTCTCAACCACACCGTGCCATCAGAGGATGGGTTTTCTTTCTGGATGAGTGAGTCACTGATGGGATACCATCATTAATAATTTATTTCAAGTCAAAAATGAATGGAAAAAGCAGCTGGAAATCCAAAAGAAGCTGGTGCTGTCCTGTTCTTTGTTTGAAAGCCTAGACTCTCTCCATCAGTTCACCCAAAGCCTTCATGTCTCTCATCCACTTTTTGTAGAACTTGGGCGCTCTCAGAGTGGATATTCTTCCATCCAGCATCGGCTCTCTGCATTCTTAAATTAATTTCTTTAGTTGATCCGTCTTTTAGACTTTCTAGTGGTCTAATATGTGTCCTTGTAATCCCAGTTGACTCTGCTGGTGTCAGTCACTGGTACTGGAGGTAATTTTTCAGGGACTGGGGCAGAGGGAGGCTCTCGATCTCCTGAAGCCGCTCCCTGCCCAACGCCAGACGGGCTGCACGCCGACACAGGTCCATCAGAGGCAGAGGCTCAGCTGAGGGGAGAGAGAGAGAGAGAGAGGTAAAGTTAAAAGAAAATAACACGTGTGAGGCTTGGTTTATGCTTATACTTGCACTTTGGTCTTTAACACAACATGCAATGAATGAATGAGAAACAGGAGCAGAGGGGTAGAAAGAGTGATGATGCACACATCTTTTAAATATTTAAACATCCTGCTCACACACACATGGACACACGCCACGCCTATGACGCTGGTTTGTATCATCACATTTTGAGAAACACAAAAAAATCATCTCTCGCCCTGACTTTTTATCTGTGGTCTTAATTGAAAAAAACTTAATATTAAGAAAACTAGTGGAAATATCTATATTAGAGTGACATGCTCCTCTATACTGTGAGCTCCTGGTCAGCCTTTGACCTTCATCTTCACATCAGGGTTAAGGGGGAAACAGATACAGGAGGGTGCGGTCTGAGCTGCAGGACACACAGACCACAGAGGAGACGAGGTGGAAAGATGCTACTTCAGGAGAAACCTGTCCGAGTCATGTTGTTCAATAGACCAATAGTCCTGCCCGTGATTTCTCTGTGTGATGTTAAAGAACTCATCAGCCTGTACAACCCCATATGTATGAAGCCAACACAATGCACACAAACATTAAAAAATATATTCTTAGCATAAATATGGGGATTGGATTTCAGTTACCTGCTCTATTTGGGATCTGATTAAACAAACAGGTCTCTTCTTAACACTTTTCCCTGTGAAATGCAGAAAGCATTTAAGTAGCATTGAAATTTTTTCTAACTGTTACCAGTTAAATAATGGTAAGTAACATTGTATAAAACCTGGCTGCCCTCTCAGTCATTAAGCCAGTAGCTGGTACACTACGTGGGGAAAAGAAACAATACAATAACACCACTGTACATCTGCAAGTGGACTAAGTGTTATCAAGTTCAGAAAGACCAACAAAGTGAGTCATCTTTAAGGAATCAATGTTGCTGATTCCTTCATGTAAACTTCAGAAGAATCTTTTGTGCCTTTCATAACTTTACTTTAGTTCATCAGCATCTCAGTTCTGCATCAGGACCTCCAGATGTCAGAGCATAGGGCTTGTTTAAAATAAATGAAGAAGGCGTGAAAAGTAAGTATGCCACAGCTGTTTTTTCAACGTGTGGTATTTAATTAACTTTCCACATCTTATGCAGCCCATCATTTTCAGGTGAGATGGTTTGTGAACATAAATTAGGCTGCCAGTCAAAGCCATAGTTTCTGACTTGTGTGACAACATGTAGCGATCACAGATCAGCTAATCACTAATCATCACTAATGTAAGATCACTAATGTTGCAAGCTGAATCCAAGTAAATTACACAGGGAACTGGAAAGATTTCACTTAAGATGAATTGTTTTGAACTCTGACCCTGCTAAGTTACATAATTATCACCATATTAAGGTAACAAGACACAAGGCAGAATTTTTTTGCCATGTCTGAAAACACAGTGTTTCTATAACATTCTGTAGTTTATCCGCCGGAGAAGCAGTTGTTTTTTAAACTACCTTATTTCACATTCATAACATATCTTTAGTGATCAAATACAAGGGATCAATAAATCTTTATCTAAAGTGAAGAAACGGAGGAGAGTGTAGTGATGTGAATATCTAATAAATGTGACTGATGTTGATCCTCTCTGATTTTATGGGCTTGGTCTTTGTGAACCTTTCCTCAGATTATTCCTGCCATTATTAATCTTTCACCTGGCAACAAAGTAAGAGGCCTTTCTTGTTGAGATGTTGAGTATATAGGAGGAGGACATTACTAGAATCTAATAAAAAAAAGGCCCCAAGGATAAGATGATTTGATTCTGGTAATAGTCTAAATGTGCTGGAGGAAAGACATCAAGCTTTCTACAAACTCACTTACAATAAATGAAAGAACGGCAAACATTTCTTTTTTTTATCTACTCTATGTAATTCACCCTTCATTGAACATTAAAAAAAGGAAGAACTGCTACAGTAAGAACACACTGCAGCTTCCTCCAAATGGGTTTTACAGTGTCACCTGCTTCAGTCAATAGCGATGACCACAACTTATGCTGCTTATAACACAACACAGCAGAGAGTGAGGGGGAGACAAAATGAACAGCATAACCCAACAACCTGCCCACCCCTCCTCATACCCTTCCACCTGAGGAAACACTGCAGCACATGCACAGCCCACTGCTCTACACTGTCTGTGCAAAAGCCTTGAAACCCAGTGACCCATGCCAACACAGTGGCATCCGATTTTCAGCACACCAACTGGAAGAAAATGTAGGAAGATGAGGCTGAACAACAACAATGGCAATCATTCAGATTGACAAGTGGGGGAGAGAGCAGCAGTAAGAGATAAAAAGAAGGAATAATAGGACAGAATCCAGGTCAAAGATGAGCAGAGATGCAAGTTATTATGGAGAAAATCTCTAATCGGTTGGTGCATAACTGTGTAAAGTTGCAGAGAAAGGACCCCTGTGAAGGGAGAGACCATTGAAAATGCCTTTATCTTGGAACAGGCCTTAATTAGTGGTATGTATCTTATTCTGGAGGTGTGAAGTGCTTTGTGAGGATTCTGATTGACATTAGAGCACAGCTAGCCTTCAAGCCTTCCCTCCCTGCTGTTCTTGTTTAGGAAAAACTATACACTGCCGTCACCTGTTGTAATTGTGGACGTCCTCTACCACCTGCTTCTGTAACTGCAGTGCTGTGTGCGCGCGCGCGTGTATGTGTGTGTGTGTGTGTGCAAGGTTAAACCAATAGGATAAAGGACAACCTGGCCTCTACACACACACACACACACTACTCTTTCATCCACTTCAGCTCTACATGTGTGTCCTTGCAACAAGACTCTCACATTAATGCTCATTCACGCTCGCAGAAACCCGAGTTCTTCACTTACAACGTTGACACGTCAGGCATTGTTGATTCTTGGTTTGACCTCGTTTGACTGTCACACTGCTGATACGAGAGCTGCTCTCATCACATTTTTTCACATTTTTATGTTTATAAAGCTGTTGTAAAATGGCTAAGTGACCTAAACAGAAGATGCAATGAGCTGTAGGCAAGTAATTCATACAATTTATTTTGTGTGCTTAAAGCACCATACATGCATGCTACGGCTGCAAATAGAAGTTACTTTTATGACAAATTCATCTGTTGAATTCTTGTTGAAACACCATTATTCAGTAAGTCTTTTCAATCTCAAAAAATAGTAAAAATGTTGGGGATAATTTCTCAGAGCCCAAGACACTGATTTCTTTGAATTGTTTTTGTCTTAAGGTCCGAAGACATTTAATTTACATCGACAAGAACATACAACTGAGCAAATTTTGTAAAAATCTTTAAAATTTTAGTAGGTGGAACTAGCAAATGCCGTTCATTACAGACAGCACATCATACTTGCAGTGATCCAGCATCAAGAGTTAAGATATTCAGGTTGCACTTAAACCCAAAATCTTGAATAATACAGGTACAGTATAGATATTATTATAAAACCATTCATATTAGGCCTAGTTGTGTAGTATTATAAATAATTTTTTCAACACTGCACCATCCAGTCTGCTTTAAGTCATGTATTTAATAAATGACTTCCACAATTATTCAACCGTGAGAATTTATTTTTCAGATAATTAAACAGATTTAACTGACTGATTTTTTCAGCTCTAATTGCTTCATAAAAACATACACAAAATGTGTGTTGCTCGCAATGGTTTGGATTATAATTGTCCTTAAAAGTAGTTACAGTGTGAAAGCTTGTGAACAGCCAAGCAGCCTCTCATTAACAGCTCTAAATATAACCCACTGATGCTAAGCTGGCTTTACTGCCGCCCAACTGATGACCTGAGACACGCAGCATTTACTGACACCTGCTTTTGATTGGCTGATGTTCTCTCTGACCCGACGTAAGGGGGAATTATATGAGATCTTGATTGTACGCAGTACTAAATTTTGATTTCACAGGAGGAACCAAAAAACCTCAGCATGATATGATGTCGCACATGATTATCTGAACCTCTCAGCAATACACAAACACAAAACCAGAGATGTTCTGATAATATTTCTTTGCCCATCTTGATACTGAGATACTAATGCAGCTGATAAAAGGCTAATAAATTAAGTGCTATTGATTAGTATGTTGACTTGAATGCTTGCTGACACCCAGTCAATTGGCTCTATCAGAGGTTTTTCCAATACTGGTTTGGCTTTTTTAATAGCTCTATATGTGATGTTTACAAAGGCACACAGACCCATGGAGCCTCATTTTCCTACACACATACACACACTCACACACACACATACACACATCTGCTTCATTAGGTACCCTGCAGAAAGATGCTTATTTGTTGCTTATTTCTCTGCTGACTTGCAGAGAAAAGCAGTTATTTGTGTGGAAGCACTGACTGAAACAAGACTGGATGTGAACATGTCAATTTGAGGTCACTGTGGCTTTAACAAGTTTTGAATCTTACAGAGTAAGCTCTGGGTCTGCAATATGGGTGTATGTACATTCAAAATGTAACAATTCTGTTCCAAATCAAATGAATTTGCACGCTCATAGGCTCCTTGGTGCTCAGCTATGTGGAGACGATTTCAGAAACAGCATTGTGGTCGCTGAAAGGAAGAAGGAAACTTTGTACGTTTCTTTGTCTTTTTGTTGTCCCCTCTGGAGAGAATGCCAGGAGAAGTTAAAATAATAAAGGTGAAAAGTAGACTAAAAAAGTAAAAATTCACCAGGTTAGCTGCAAACTCTCTACAGCCAGAACAAGGACTTAATTCGTCTTTGTTAGTGGAATCAAATACTCTCAAACCTCCAGTACGAGTCATTTCTACCGCAGTATGAAATGATCCATAACAGCATTGCTTTATCTGCCAGATAATAACAGGAATACTTCTATGATGTCCAGATCTATTATGCTTCATTAATAATACATTTCTAATGAATTACAATGATTAGCTTAGATATTGAACATCTGTTATGAGCTTTTATCACAATACATTAAGGTGTTTTATAACAGCAGCTACAAAACATAATGTTCAAAAGACTTTAAAGTTGTAGTAAAAGATTTTTATTTGTCTGCTGTTTATTCCAGGGCAGGTATTTTAAATGTTTTTAGGGATGTTTTACCTGCGCAGTAGCTGGTGACGGTGCTAGCAAAAGTAAAAATATTTCTGTAAAACCCTGATTATGCTTGCTTTCCTTTTTGGTGTATTTATAAAACATTTAAATGCATTACAATGACTTATACAGTGTTTCATTTGTATTCCATAGCTGTCACAGTGTGTAATGTAGGTACAAACAATATACTGCTCCAGAAGAAATTGCTGCTTGTAATACTGATCTAGTTTTGCTTGATCCAACAGCTACTCTTAACAATAACTTACAATCATCTTCACAAATATCCTCTGTTGCCCTCCTGATGTGCATAATGACCTTGTATTGCATTGTACAAGTAATTAACTGGGCTTAAAAGATCCAAATGCAATACACAGTGCATTAAAAACAAGATTTATTCTTAATGACACAATTTCTACCATGTTTTATCATATTAGTGTCTTCTCAAGTGGTGAGATAAGCTAATGAGGTGAACTGATCAGCAGGTCATTTACCCCTGCATCATTACACATTCAGTACATGAAGAGAAATTACTCTTCAAAATGTTGCAGGGCTGGCGATCATCACTGTGGGTGAGCCTCTTCATGTGTAGTTTCACACTGAGATACAGAGGGTCAGACTGAAACTGTTTCGTTACTTCCATTAAAACAAAGGTCGAATGATTTCAGTTTTGAAAGTGTTGCCCTTTGTTGATCTTACCAGAGCTCATTTGTTAGCTTAAAAAAAAGGAGTAGGCTAAATCCTGAACAACCCCTGTGGGAAAACTGGCCCATTAAAGCAGAAATGAAAAAGATGATTATAAACACTAATCGTGTTTAGTTCTCTATTTCCTCTTTGCTTTTAGAGCTCTTGTTTGCAGCAGTGGTAATCAAACCAGCAACCTTGTACTAATAGTTGTTTTCTCCACAATCTGCTACAACTGGTTCATTAATATGTAGGTGGCAGACTTCTATGAATCTTGAAAGGTTTTGCTGATTAGAATTATGGGACCCTGTTCCTGTGTGATGTGACCCAAGCTAGCAGTAAACTTTTTCCCTGATGAGACATTTTATATCGATATGAAGTGTGACCCTGTGAAGGGAACAAGAAGTAATATGAGCACACAATGTGACATGACGCCTGTAATGAGATGCAGTGCATAGCAGTGCAGAGCAGGATTTATTGTCTGTAGACAATGATAATGGAAGAGAGGGTGAAAATGGCAACGGCAGCATCACTTTTATGATAGATGTAAAAACTGACCTGCGGGGAGGGCTGGGAGCTAAATAAAGCCTGGCAGATGATGAGTGAGTTTAAAAGAAAAAGTAGGGGAAGAGTCAGTGGGAGAGAGGAAATACTTCAAGTTGAACTGAAATCTGTGAAAAGAAGTATAAATTGTGATGACGCTGCAGCTATTGTCAATTTTTTTTTCAAAAGAGGATTTAGTCTAAGCTGTGTTGACTGACATTTGAGAGCCAGTGTTTCCAACAGACACCATCAACTTCCCCGGTGCTCTAGGTCATCATTACATCACAGCACTGTGGCCTAAAGTGTGGGAACGTTGATATAAGTCCTTTCCTTTCCTTTCCCCCCTTTTTAACAAGCCCTTGTAGTTTTGTACTCTGGATTAACTGTTGGAAGTACAACCAGGGTGGTGCACAAGGGCCCAGGAGCTTTCAGGGGCCCATGGATGGCGATTTTTGCTGCTCAGTTATTAAAGGTCACGTAGCCTGTGTTGCCCATCATTCACAGCAACTTTACCATTAAAACATTTAAACTACTTTAACATGAATATGTCAGCTACCGACCTCCTACCTTATGTATTACACTTGCATTTCAAGCATTAGTATTGTATTACACTAGCTAGCTTCTGCTACAGCTAGATAGCCTAGCTTGCTTAATGTGGCTGTGATTTGCATTGGACTCTACTTTTTCGGTCATGTTATTTCAACACTTGCTGAGTCATCTTAGAGTTATGATTTTCCTGTAATTTGTAAAGAAAGGGGGTCTAATTAGCATTAATTGTCTCACAGTCATGGTCAAGTTGTGGTGATGACAAAAACCCCCCCAAACTATCACAAAAATGTATTGAAACAGCACTCCATACTCTGTGTGATACAAATCCCAACATGGAGTCAACCTACCCAGCATACATAATAAGGGGAACATGGCAGATGGAGCTCAGCTGTGGGGTCAAGTCCTCACAGTATGTTACCTGCCTTGCAAGTGCCCATTCACACAGATACTGGGACAATAAAAAAAATGGTATTGCTGTCAATCACAATCAAAAGTTCACATCCCCTATTTGAGACCACCAACACTGCGGAAAAAAACCCCCAAAACTTAAGTCTCAGAGTTTGTTAGCCTGAGAAGCTGAGGCTGACAAACTCAAACACACACTATACAGATGGGCAAGGTAGCCACGGAGAATATGATCCTCTCCTCTTTCTCTCTATCACGTCTTCCTTGCTTCTTCAGCCACAGCTCCATCTTATCTGTAACAATACACCTCCCTCCTCCTTCTTCCTGCAACACCACTTCACCAGCCGCATCAAAGAAGAAACCCCTCTACCTGTTTTCCTCGCTATTCTTCATCGCTTTTCTTCCCCGCTCTTCTTTCATGTTCTTTTTTTATCTTTGTTCCCTTCTTTATACTCTCCAAGGTCAGACTGTTTGATCTCTGGCTCTGTAGAAATGATCGCTGTTGGGTGAAAGCTGAATTATCTCCAAAATGTCAACAAGAGACAGAAAACAGGTTTGGCGTTCAGCTTGATGACAATGCAGTTTTTATCATTATCCTGTTGGTTTTGGAAGTGCTTCTAAGCCCGAGAGGCTAAAGAACTTAGAGGAGCATGTAATCCTTTAATCCTTTAATTAAAGTCAATAAATATGAGAATGAACAAAACTGTAATTACAAGGTTTTCACATGACAGCAGTGGTAAAAATTTACAACTAATGCACATCTCCTGTGCTTGCTCAAAAGCATGTGTACATACTGCTCAATAGCTCAATAATGTGACCTCGGGCAAATTTCACAGCAAAACGTTGAACCTTTTCTCTCCCAATCTAATGTCATGCAATCGACCTGCTGCAATGTGCTTTCATGTTTGCAAGAAACACATAAAAGAACAAACATTTACACAAAGGAAATCCACAAAACCTGTCTCCCAAACATGTTGACAGATGTAAAGAGCACACACACATGCAAGGTCACGAATACAGGAAATCAAACTGACAAACACACACACCTACGAATCAGGGAGGATCAGAAAAAAGTCAAATGTTGTGAAGTAAACAGCAAATACTGAGGCTTTGATCTTGATCAGGGGCAAATAAGCCCAACAGTCCCATGTGAGGCAAAGTATTGAACTTCACTTCTATTTGTACCAACAGCAAAGATGTTTAAAAGTTGCACCTAATGAGGAAACATGAAACAATTTGTTCAGTTTGGCCTCCTTGGCTTAATAACAAGCTTTGCTGGGGATCAAGCTGACAATCTTCAAAGGTTTTTAGTATTGATATCAAAAGTATCAAAACATGTAAAATGATGTCCTTCCATAGTTGCATGGATTTAGTATAATTTGTCTGTCTTACAGCAAAGACTTGCTCCTACAGCTCACATCATGGCAGTCTAATAAAAACTAATTATGAAAGCTGGGTGGCAGATGTTTAGATAGGAGAGAGACTTAGAGAAAGATTTCAGGATTTTCATGTTTTGCCTGAGTCTCACCATCTGAGCAGCTCTGAGATGCAAAGAACAGTCTCTACAGCTGCTATACATGCTAATAATAGTATTCATCCACTGGCTTAGAGGTGGAAATAGAGTAATAAAATGTAACTGCACATTCTACAGCAAGCAGTTTACACATTAGACAATAGATGTTTTATGCCTTTGTAATAGTGAGTTGAGTTTTTCTCTACATCACAGCAGTTAAAGCAGCAGATGAGTTAAAGGAGACATTTGAACATCTATGACGTTTTATCATCTTCATTTAGAGACATGGCCTTGGTGGTTTATATTACTCTGCTGACATAAATAAAAAAAAACTCAAACAAGAAAGACAAACAAGTTAGCTAATTAAAGAGCCACTTCAACAGTTATCCTATAAGAGTACAACTAAAGTTGTCATAATAACTTAAAAATTAGAGATTTAACTTCTGCAAGGCTGCTTGCTCACTCATAACATCAACTGGATATGTGGGAGGAACAAGAGAGGAGATTCACAAAAGCCTGAAAATTCACTAGATGGAAAGAAAAAAAGGAGATACTGAATATATTCTGATGCCTCATATATATA
>JAPZDV010000004.1:8909985-8927620 GCA_029814665.1 Acanthurus lineatus | reverse complement strand
AACATAGCCATCATTTATAATAATGGGTCTCCCCTTCAAACAGAAATGCAATAGTCACAGGGTGCTTTCCTAAATAAAAAATCGAGACATGGAGTCAAACATTCCTAACCCATAACCTTCTTATTCTTTGGTAACTTATCAACTTTCACTCATCCACAGATTTCTGCACATCTGTACAGGATCATGATTAGAGGTCATCAGGCCAAAAGATCTTTACATAACACTGAATCAACACAGTGTGTCAATCTCTATTTGTGTGACAACGAAAAGCATAAAATGGATTCGAACGGAAAGTGCTGATCAACACTTTGCTAAATATAAAATTTAAATGTGCAGCCATAAAATGCATTTTTATGCCTGTCTCCGAGAGCGCGTAGCATGGTCATGGGACACTTCCCACAGTGACCGAAAAGCAGTTTTACAAAGCAACATGATCCAGTGGCCTTGTAAATCACCTGCGTGGCCCACCAGAACAAACCTTAACTAGCTACGAAGGTTGAACTGTTCTCTTAGTTCTACAAAAAGCAGCTGCAGTTTTAAAAACTCATCCATCATCAACAGTAAAAGGAAAAGAATTTGTTGTGTCAGACTATGAAATGGATCTCAGTTTCTTTAGTGTGCAGAACAGATGTAGCTCCAGGGCATATTTAGCCTAGCTTAGTGCAAAATTTGGCAGTGGAGAAAAGTGGAAGCATAGGTTCACCAAAATTAAAAACACACTCCTAAAATGCTCCTAAACAAGACTAAATATGCATGTAATTCTTATTTTCTTTTATTTGTTTAATTAACTTCAATTGTTGGTTTGGTTGGAAGGATTTAACATACAAATGTAGCACGTAAAATATTATTGAGATGCTTTCTTTCTTTCTTTCAACCTGTCAGTTGTATGAGTTGTTCTGTGAGCCTCCTCTTTCAGGCAGAGGAGCTGAGCTAATAATAGGAGAGAAAAGCACCAAGACCACTGCAAGGGGTGTTTTTGCCAATTCAGTTTCACCACAGATGAACGGAGTTGTCATTGTTTCTATACGTGAGGCTACACAGACTTTCAAACGAGTTTCTGCAACATGCCTCCATTTGCTCACTCACCCTCTCTACCTTTAGGCTCATAAACAACTCACATGACTCTATTTGATTTTAGACAGCTTAGGTGAAACAGCGTGCAATGCAGCTACAAACTCTGTCTTAAATGATACACCAACTTCCTCTACTCCTTCCCTTTTTAATATGGCACACTTGTGCTTACAATGGATGTCCTTGCTACACAGTATATATCCATCACATGCACAAAAAAACACTGCAACAAGAACAGTGACAAGCCTCTGTCGCAATCAAGTTGGTTTTTTTTTGATAGGTGAGTTAACACTGAAAGGAACCAGGGTATGGGGAAAATTAGATCAGACTGAGGAACAACTCATCATATCAATCCAAAATAAGAGAATAAGGAAGTAAGACATACAAAGAAGCCCAGCATCTATAAACATCCATGCAAAGTCCAGTAAACATCTAAATTACATGGCAAATAAGGCGGAACTGGAACAGGAAATGCTTAACATTTACTTTGCCCTATAACTTCAACAGTCAGGTGACACGTGTGTGACAGACGATAAGGAAGCAGTGGGAGGCCAAACTGTTGGACGGTTGCAGAACCGGCCATCAGCAAGCTACAGTAGCTGCTTGGGCACAGAGCCCAGTGGAGGCGGAGGGGATGAAGAGAGAGGGTAAATGATGGATAACTAAAGGCAGAATGACATTTAGAGGAGAGAACATACAGTAGGTGGGAGGGGCATAGTTTAGAGCAGGGGCAGAGGGAGTGAAGGGACAAAGTGGACACGAGAGAGACAGAAAAGAGGACACAGCATTGGACACTTAAACAGAGAGGGGACCACTAAAGGGATTTGTGTCACAGTGAAAACAATACAGTGCAACATAATACTTAAATTACCTTCAGCCCTGCTCACTTTGCTGTAAGGTCTTGTATTTAATATATTTTTATATTTGTGTCGATATAACATCACAGCTTTGAAACCATTAAAACTTACGAGCGGCAGAGATTTGGATTAATAAATTCAATAAATCAAATATTGACTGACATGGAAAGAAAACATTTTATGGGTTCTGTTCATATCTTTATTACATTTAATGTTATTTATTTCTGGTATAAAACTCTTACCTATAAACTATGTTTTTTTTTTTGCTCAAAAAATGTACAGCTGTCAAAAATGAGAAATGAGGAGAGAATTAGGCAAAGTAGGTTAACATCTGTCAAATCCTCTTTCCTAAATGCACCCTCACCCTTAAAATGGTAATTTTGGTCTCTCTGTACAGGAGCACAGGAGACTTGTTTGATGCCAAAATCCACCATCTTGTTTGAAACAATAAAACCAGCAGTGCTGCAGGTGTGAGAGAGGCCAAAGGTGACCAGTAAGGGGAAAATATGCCCTCTGCTGTTCAAAACTTATTTAGAAATTAGAGAGATCACATTGAATCATTCTTCATTTAAAAATCATATTAAAAAAAAAAATCAGCACAACCCCCCTATGAACTTTTTTCTTTTTTTTGTATTTTTCTTTCCTTTTCATTAAAGTGTAACAAGAGTGAGAAGGGTAGTTTTATTTATATACACCTTTATGTAACAAGATTAGAAATAAATAAAAAAGAAGCTGGAAAAGGTGTTTGATCCGAATTTAGACCATGACCTTAAGGTTTTATCTCACTTTCTAAAATATGTAGGTTAAGGATACATGTCAAAATGCTAGAAAGTTTTCACCTAAAAGAAAAAGAAAACCTAATCTTGACCTTATAGAAAACCCCAATTACTCAATATTTCACATATTGTGAAAGAGCAGAAAAAGACTGTGAGTCATACAGCTTTCCAAGAAGAGAATCCTCATCTGCTGTTTTGCCTCATTTTGTTTTCAGGAGAGCAAAAAGCCAGAACAGAAAGTTTGTGCATCGTGAGAGAAACATGGCAGAGGCCAGATTCAGGCCTGCCACTTTGGGCTGTTGCTCTCTGAAGTTAGGCTACTATGTGCAAAAACAGTTGCTAAAATAATCAAAGCAGTACAAACACTCACTGGAGACTTTAGGAAAGAGAAATACTGTGTGCACAATGAATATTCATTGTGCCTTTAAACACAGGAAAAACACTGTCAGTGAAAACTACTGGCCTGCTACAAAATGAGTTACATTCAGTTTAATTTATCTGTCTTGATTTTCCTAATACTATTCATTAAAGGTCAAGTAAACATGATGTGGACAAAATAAGAAATCTCTTACTTAAGAGTACTGTATGACAGGCAATGGTTTACATTGCCTGTAATCACAGTGCAGGTATGAGAAAAACTGCTTTACAAAGCCATGATTTCTTGGCCATGTATACAGGAAAACAGTCTTATGACCAGCCTTTTTACATGTGTGCATATGCATGAAAACAGCTCATTGTAACAGCAGTGCAGCAGGATGAAGGAGGAGAAAGATCCTAAAATTAGCAAGTAATGCTAAAAAGTACAGCAGAGAAAAATCTGAATACTGAACATTAGGATATGCAGCCACCAGGTCACAGAACATGTAAATTAGTTTTGTGGAAAACCTTGTTCTCTCAGTAACCTGGTTCCTTATTGTTATGTAAACTGAAAAGTTAACAAAAAGCAAAAGAGTAATCCCAACTACAAAGGAGAACAGGAAGAGAGTGTTAGGATGCCTTTGAGCAAGTCACTCCACCCTTAACAGCCCCAGCAGAGATGCTTAGTTGCAAAAAGTAGCGGAAAAACCATGTGTGAGGGGAGGAAACTGAGAGTAACTTAAGAAATAGCTTGAAAAGACCAAGCAGGTTCCGTAAAAATCCCAAAAGCAAAGTTCTCCGGAACTTAAAATCCATTACATCCATTACATCACGTCTCTGTCTGCTGCTACGAACGACAGGATTCCTGAGTGCTAAGGCAAACGTCCTTTCACCTGACTGAAGGCATGACATCATCCTCACAAGATGTGCAAACAGGAAACTTTGAAGAGGCGTCGTCATGGAAACGGTGCAACTTGTCTTTAGCAGCAACATATGGACAAAATTCAGAGCAAGTTCCCAGACTCTTTGTGGGTCGCAAGAGAGGCAAAAGTTGGAAAACGGTTAAATCAAACAGACGGTCACTGACAAGGTAGCTTTTACTGAACTCCCTGTTTGTGGTGCAACAACAGTGTCCATTGACAAAACTGACATAAAAACACGCATGTAATTCAGCAGAGCAACGATAAAGAAGAATTAAACGAAGCAACTGTTGAGTAAATTGGGAGAGTTTCATTCACTGGGCAGAAGAACGCCAAAGAGAGAGGGCCAAGAGACCTTTAAATAGAACTGAATCCATGAGAGCGCACAAAGGAGAGGAGCCTGCCAGTAAATTGGTAATGTCAGGAGGGCAAATTGAAGTGTTGATTAAAGGCCGGACCTACAGCTACCTGAACAAAGAGTAAAGGAGACAAAGATTGGGGAGGATTATCTTGCTCTTATTCATTACCACTTTCATTCATTCCAGAGAGGAGGAGTGATTGCATCGCCTTGTTAATAATAGTGACCTGGGTGAGTGTGAGTGTGTGTGGGTGGACGGGTTTAATAAAACAATGACATTCTGCCTCAGCCATCACTAAACGCCTCAGATATAAAATCATTTTCACTCTGATTCAAGTTCTTTTTCCACATTGAAATCATGCCACCTTGTCTTGTTCAATGACTGTCAGACTGGTAAGAGGTTGTAGTCTCTTCCCTCTTCTATCTCATTTAAAAAAAAAGGAAAAAAATTCTCATGTGTTTGGGAAATGCGTAGCTCATAATCAGTCTTGTCTGTGGAATGGTTTAACATGGGATTTGAGGGTTTTGAAAAAAAAGTGACTGCTGAGCTTTCAAAACTGATTCCAGACCTTCGGCTTTCCTCGCTCGCATACATTTCTTTAAATCTCTGGTGGCTGGTGTTGTGGTGCATAACCGACTGCAAAGCAAAGCTGATCCATCAGAAGGTTTTACTGCCGTTCAGAGTGTATTTTTGGAAAGTTAATTGCATTCAAAGGAGTCTACCACAGACTGACCTGCTCGTAAAAATGACACAGCAGTAAAGTCCTAATGCAATATCTTTCCACTAATACTTTTGTCTGGATTGATTTTCTTTCTTTGAAGACACACACACACACACACACACACACATACACACCAGGTGGAACAGATGAGGGGAAATGGATCGCTCCTGACAGAGAATGGGGGTAAATGGGGAGATAATCGGGTGTGAAATCACTCTGGTTTTCTTTCTGCAGTAATTCAGTCGGTCTCTCATCATCCCTCAGCGTCTCTCGACGCACAGGGCTATTTCTGCTTTACACACAACTAATAGTAGGGCTTTTAACACACATACTCGTGGTACAGTAGGGAAATGTTAACCTGTCAGCTCCCTCAGGTTTGCTGCTACTCCCAGAGAAGCGACTACATTCAGGATTACATGCTTTTTTTCCTGCCTTCTTCTCCCACAGTACTCCATTTTTATGGCTCCATCTTTTCCCCTGAGCTTTGTGTTTTAGCCGCCTCTTGCTGATCAGTCCATTTCTCTGTACTCTCTATCTTCCATCTCCATCCCTTCTTTTCAGCCGCTCTGTGGCTCAGGTTTTAAACAAGCATGTTACCCCAATTACAAGGTTTTAAGATAAAGAGACAAAAAGAAATTATGCAAAAATGGTAATGGCAGATTAAAATGATGCAATGGTGAGATACTTCTCTGCTGCGGGGTTGTTTCTGGAGTTTTCATTTTCTATTCAACAATCCAAAATTTGGGGTAAAAATACACACTCAACAGTCGTTAACTAAGCTAGCGTGCCTGCCACTTTCTGGTTGTTAGCAGCAACAGAGTGGCAGAAAGCAAACAGTAGATTTGGCGTTGCACATGGACTCCTCAGAGAATTATAGCAGGCATGCATGGAGAAACAAACGCACATACTACACAGAAAAAACACAAGTGAAATCCATTTAACAAGCTCTGCTGTTGCAAAAGAAAATATTAATGTTGAAAAGTTAAAATGTGCCTATTTATCAGGCAACAAAAACCAGAATACTACAGGTGAAGGTGTTTGCAGTCAGGTTGCCATAGAGACAGTTACACTATATATATGTGTTTCACAATGGTAACAATACTATGGTTCCCTGTTCACTTTCTCAAAATGTTACCCATTACTTATGTTGACTGAGATTTATGTCAAGCATCTGTGTTGGTGCTCATTAGTGAGAGCAGGTGCACACGGCTCTGGCCTTGGGGTGCTCATAAAAACTGGAATGGATCAATAAAAACACCATTAATGTGGTTGAATCAATGAGAAGAAACAGATAAAACAATAAAGGCAGAAAAAAAACAAAAACAAGAAAAAAAATAGTGTCCAGCCACAAAACAATAGAAAATAAAAAGCAGATTAGAGTCCAGAGTACCTCTATTCTTCCTTCACTGAATCAAGGATTCTCAGAGAAAACGATCCGAGTTCTTTTAAAAGTTTACCAGAGGTCTATGTTATAACAGATCAAGTTAGAACCAGAATTTGGTTTAATCTCAGTCTATGAATCAATGTTTAATTTGGAGACAAAACCAGGTCAGTGTTGTACAAGTTGTAATAACCCCAGGCTTTAGATCGCATGATCGGCAGCAAGGGCCTACAGGGTCAAAATAAATAAGAGCTGGTTGCCGCAGCAAAGTCATCAGCCATTTCCAAAAGACTCTCTTATGCTCAATTAAACTTGAAATTTTTCCACTGAAGCTTTGAATGGAACAACATCAAATAGTCTTTTAGTAACTGCTGTATTTTTATCCAAACTGGCAGTTTTGGCCATGCTGAATTGTTATACATCTGGTAATTTCCCAACATTTTGCGCCATTGTCAGGTCACATCTTTAATTTGTCCAGTGCTCTGTCAAGATCAAAATAATATCAATAACATTCCTATAAGTCTCTGCAGCACTGAGGGTCTAGTGCTAATTAGCAGATGCTTGCATGCTCACATGCTAACTTAGATTCAGGACACAGTAAGTATTGAGCGGCTGAACACTATGCCTCAGCATTAAGGTCGAAGCGTGGTCTTACAGAGCTTCCAGCATGACTGCAAACTTTTCATCTGTTAAGATATTGACACTACAGACACTGATGGACAGAGTGCAACACTCTGCTTATGGTGATTTCATATGCCTTAAGACTTTGATGATTCATTTATATTCAAGTGTTAAAAAAAAGCCTTCTCTCCTTAAATCTAGTGTTTACTATGAGCTCTACAGCACTACACATCATTATAGGCATTACACTTTGTAAGAGTGTGAATATGTGTTGAACCCTTATACACCAATTCATATTCTAGCACTCTTAACTTCACTGCAGCCCTTCATTAGCACATTTCTCCTCTTCCAGCCTCCTCTCTGTGCAGCCCTTCATTTCTCCATCACTAATCAGTTCATGGGATCTCCACAGAACTGACACCAGTCGCTTGACATGACTTTCAATATGACCCTTGCTCGCTCTTTACACCTCTCATTTTCTTTATCTCTTATGTCACTCTTCATTCTGACTGCTTGACTTTGATCAGCAAACATTTGGACATACTGCTGCCTGCGTCTCCTCCTGCATTTTGGTTTGTTTATCTTTTCACATTTTCCACATTTTGGCCTCTTTTTTCTTCCCTCTTACTGTTGCCCCTTTTTCATACCCTCATTTTGTCAGTATGCATTTTTTCCTGAAAGCTTTGACACTAGACAGTGCACAGATATCACCATCTTCATATTTTAATCTTTCTGATTCATACATTCCTCTATTTGTCTTTCTTTTCTCACATGCCACCAGTTTCCCAACTCCTATTCAATTCTTTCTTTTTCTTGTATTTTTTATGTTTTTTTTCTTGCCTCTTTTCCCACTTCTCCTCTGTTCATCTCTCCTTTTAAATATTTGATTATGAGTGCACTGACATGACACCACTGTTCACTGCTGGAGCCGAGGGTGTTTAGATCTCAAAGCAGAGGATGAAAAGGCAAACATGCAGCACTTTCAAATATTCATCTTAAGCCTCCTCTGTCACCTAATCTTGAAGCACAGTTTCAGAACAGCTAATCATAGACATTATTGTAAAAGAAGTGTGAGGTCACAGAACATAGCTGCAAAGACAGAAGCATGCATGCAGGAGGATGTTTAATTTGAGGAGAGTACTGGTTGATGGACCTTTCACTCAGATGTTTTGCAGAAACTATTAAGTAGCTGCGTAGGAAGCGTAATTTAGCCACTATGCCAATTAGCACAATTAGCATATGTAATGTGTTTTGTGTAGTTCATAGTGCAAATGCAAACACAAATTGCTCTCCCAATTTTAGGGATAAACTGGTTAGAGTTTACAATTTAAATAATCAATCAAACCTGGACTTAGTTTCATTAAATATCTATGTTAAGTGCTCTCCAAAACACAGTTGGGTAGTACAAGAAAAAAAACACAGCTTATACTTTTCTTCTGTGTGCCTGTAAAATGCGTGGGAAGCTGCTGATGGCTTGTCTAAATGTGCAGGAGCCAACATTTCAGGGGAAAAACAAACAAGGCAGAGAAAGAAAGACAGGCATGCACATGTGACGGTTAATACGGAGGGAGGCAAACCAGGGAAGCATAAAGAGCAGAGTGCAAACCATTTGCCTGCAGCTAGCAGCTAAGTTAAGCTAAGGCACTAACCCACTGACCCACATATCACACAGGCCCAGTTAGCATGAAAGTTTAAGGGCTAGTTTGCTAACAACTGGGCTGCCACTGAAACACTAAGTTACTGTGTCCAGCAGGAAGATTTATAATTTACAAGACTGACCAACATTCCTAAAATGGATCAATGAAACTAAAGTGCATTTGGACGTGCAGAGTGGAGGTAAATCCAACCATCAGGAAATAAAGGATCGGCTCAAGCAAATCAAAACATTTTTTTTAACTTACTGTAAGTTGCATCAAACATTTAGAAAGTTTTGATTTGTGCTGCCAAGTGAATAGAGCAAAAGTGACTGGAGTTTCACAAAATTACAGCAGCAAAGTGTTTTGACAGGAATAATTTCACTACAGTTAGATAGGATTATCCATCTCTACATGAGACTAAAACTTCAGCAAAAAGGAGCAATAAATATCAGGAAGGACATGTTGCTTTTGAGTTCTGATGAAACTATTCGGTGCTTTGAGCGACGCCAATGTGACTTTTTCACCTCCATTGTATCACAGTTGCAGCAGGAGTCTGAGAGATGAATATCTAAAAAACTCAGCAGATAAAACTTAAAATATCTGCATGACTTTAATATCACAAAGGGCGATTGTGAAATTTTTTCCATGGGATTTGGGTGAAGCAACACTTTAACCTCAGTTTCTAAACCAGAACACAAGCTGCAATGATAATAATAGCAGGGATAAGAGAGAAAAATATTTGGACTGCACTGGGAAGCTGATATTTTGTGGTGGCAAGTAAACAAAGAAAGTGCTAATTTAGATAATTTTATTTTAAATAAGTCAAAGAGATTTTTCTTCCAGTAATCAAAACATCAACTAAACAAAGTTTTCATGAGTATAAGTCTTAAAGAATAATTTGTGCCACAAAGGACAACTGAAAATTGATTTATACACTCTTGGACAGGATAATCTGATACCATAAATGTTAAAAAAATGTGTTTTAGATGTAACATGAGCCACTGTGACAGCAAGTAAATCAAAGAGAGGTCAGACTGTCGGGGCAGCTTGCAGGAGAAAAAAAAGGGTCAAATCTCATTGACAGATCTGCTGGAATGTGACGCTGAAATAAGTTCCTAATTGTGATTTTAACTATAAAGTATGAATTAAACCCAGCCAACTAAAACCTCAGTGTATTTGTGTCTGCGTGCTGCAAATGCCACATTTGGAAGTCCAGCAGCTTTATGTGTGTTTGTCATTTTTCACACGGTGCAGTGAAAACAAACCAAGTGTTGGTGCAGAGATGTGGGCGTGTTGCAATGCAGATTTGAAACTTCTTTGAAAACATGACAATGATTTGTCTTAATTCATCTCAGGAAGCTAATCAGCTGAGTGTCAGTGTAACGCTGCCTCCTTCACATCATCCCACACGACTGCACGGCTCTGCTAGCTCTCCACATTCTGTCCTTATTGTTCACACCCTCCCTCTTGTTGCCTTTGTGTTTTGGCTCTATCTTCCTCCTGTTAAAACTTCAGTATGGTCCTTCTACTTTTAGAGCCTATCCTGGTTTTACTTATTTCACACTGCTGTAACCCTCTCTGTCTGTTTTTCTTTTACTCTCACAGCATCTCCCTCATTTTTTCTCACAGGTTTTTCCCTGTTTCAAACCTAACTTCCCTATGGTTTTCCCCTTTCTTTGCCTCCCCCAGCTTTCCAGTCAGCTGGAGTCTCTGAGACTGAAACTGGTGTGTGGTTAGAGACGGGAATCAAGAGCAAGTTTCAGTTCAAAACAGATTCCTAATTATCTGATCTACCTGAATCGTATGTTTCTGAGCTTATCGGTCTCTATTGTTGATGCAAACAAATGCATATTGCAAAACAATGACATGACTCCTCTTTTGCAAGATTTCAATCATGGATGCATGAGTTTGATGTCACAGAGAGAGCAGTGTTAAAAAAGTGTGGTTTCATTTCTTGGTGATGTGCTCATTGCTAAGTCTTAAACGTTATCATCTCAGTTAAGGATTGAGTCACCAGCAATTAGCTTAAACCTTTTTGCACAACATGGACTTAAATTCCAGGACTGCTATGTATTTAATGCACACCAATGCTTACAAAACAAGCAGCACATCTGCTACCAAAGATAAATATCCAGTTAAAATAACATTAGCACCAAGCAAGAGGGTTGTCCTCTTCCCTCATCCTCTGAATTTAAACAGCAGCTGAACAGTGAAGCTTTTGCACATCTGAGATACATGCGTGCCTCATACATGCCTCAATTTATAGACTTTTAGATAAATTAAATAAAAAAGTGTAAAGGCTTCCCTTTTACAAAGTAAACTGATTAGGAATAAGGGAATCTGTAAAGAGAGAATCAGACAGATTATGTTATAATTGCACTGGTATCAAAAAAATCTTATCAATTCCCATCCCAACATGTGCTAGTGAGTCATATCACTATCATATCACACATATCACTGCACTAAGAGACAATGTAATTCTTCTACTGAAGTTAAAACCAGTCTTTCCATATTTGATTTACACAGTTTCATATGATAACAGTCCTGTGTCTCAAACAGTGGCCTCTAATGGTTCAGGTCTTTCAAGGTCTGAAATTATATTCTGGGTGGTTTATTAGCTGACAAGAAAGGCAACATTAAGCTGCCAGTTTTTGCATTGGAGTTTGGTGTGATGTGTGCTCCAGTACAAAGAGGAGAGAGGGAGAAAAAAGAGAAGGAGAGGAAGTGGCAGATATTAGGGCTGAAGCTAAGACAGCTCCCATTGTAGGGAATCAAAGCGCTGCTAATTGGTACAATTACAGAGACAGGGCAAGAGAGAATACAAAGAGACACACGCACACACATTAGACAGAAGCAGATGAGGGTGTGCGTCAAGGTAGCAAAATAAATTAGGTACACATGTTTATGTAATGTAGTAACAATTAAATGGAATATACGCTATCTGGCAAACACAGATCTGCTCACTTCTCCATGGACGAAGAGAAATTCTTTGAAGTCAGAGAGCTGCAAGGATGAATAATTTACATCACATTTACAGGATAATGCAGTCGCTTGGCGCTCAGCATTTCTTTGCATTAGCCCTTATTACACATACTTATCTCACCCTGATTGCTTCGTGTGATCTTCCCAAAGCTACCATGAGCCTGAAGTGCTGTTGGTTATACGACTCACTGGCTACGTGCTGTGTTACAGCGGGAATGCGAGAAATGATCTGAAGGTGGAGCAAAGTGATGATCAAGTGTTTGTGGTGCAGCAGGGCCTAAGCTGGAGTGATGAGAAAAACAAACAGTTTGTGGCGAGGAGACGCAGCGTCTATAAATCTCCTTTTAATACCCTGCAGTCGTGTTGTTTCCCCTCACAGCAATAATTCACAAACAATCCAATAGTCCCTTCTTATGGGAAGACCAGTTAGATTAAGTCATTACTGAGCTACCAGGAGGATATTTTATGAACAGATACACACACACTCAGATTTATACACTGCACTTATTGAGGTGTAAACGCTCTCTCTTGTACACACACATCTCACCAATGATGCAATAAACAATTAAAAGGGAAAAAGCTGCGAGAGACGGCTATATAAAACAATCTAGCTGACCACATACTGCAGCTTTGCCATTTACGCTCTCTTTTGCTCTCCCAGACAGACGGCAATTATGACTTCACTCTCACTATTCGAGTCATCCTCAGGGCAGACAAACTGATTCAATTCAAAACTGATATTGAACAAAGCCGCTTGCAGACTGTAATCATACGCAGTTTACCTCTCTGCTACAAAGAGAAGCGCCCGCAGGCTATTTACTTCACCTCTGCATGAAATCTAAGTGATATCCCACTCATCATAGTCTTTGTTTCAGATTCAAAGCAATGTCTGGAGCACTAACAACCCAAAAAGAGCTCTCAGCCATAAATGTGGTTATGTGTGAATGGAATATGAAACCAAAAGCATTGTTTCAGATTTGGTGGTCCAAGTGGATTTTCCCTACCTGAGGCCAGACTCTAAAATAAGCCTTTGTTTTCGTCTGTCGGAATGCATACACACACGATTTCATTTATTTTGTTTACGAGTTTTGGAATGCATAGTTAAATAATTTAATGCCTTTTTAGACCCCAGTTTCTCACGTAGACAACAGTTTTGAGGCAGGGTCAAACTGGTGTTTAAATAGAGCGAAAAAATTAGTTTATATTGCAGCTTTGGTGACCTCTGACTGTAAAGCAAGCCATCATTAGGAGGAATGGAGGCTCAGAAATATAAAGCGGAGGAGGCTAATGTGGCTTATTAGCTGCTTTTCACCATCAACTTTAGTTTAGCCATCCTGCAATTGAGTATGAACTGGTCTGTCGACATTTATGAGACAGGATTTTTTACTGCTACATTTAAAAATTAAAAAAAAAACTAATAAAAAAAACTGGTTAAACTCATTAACCTGTTAGCAAACAGGTTAACAAGCTTTCTCACTGACATTTAGCGAGAGATGATTTTCCCACCCTTTACTAGAATTATGATGTATAAATGAACTAAATGACATGCAATCCATGAAAAGAAAAGGCTTGGATAGATGTTGCAGCTTGTTGAGAAAGGTTGGGGCAACTGTGGCTGTCTAGTGTGTTTAGCATACTAGCTTGCTTGCAGTTAGCTTAACTGCAACAATAACTCACCAAAACCCCATAAACAGTCATTACAAAAGCAGCATGAGATGAAAATATTTTGTGAAGATACACTTATGAATTTAATTGTTCTTTTATCCAGTGTGACCTTAACCCTTTTTATTGTTTTATACTTAGATCACAAATGTTCATTTTTTTATTTCCTTACTATCTTCTTTTCAGTTTCTCATTCCTCACCCTTGCCCCCTTTTTTCTCTCTTCCTTCTTTTCTCTTTCCTGAAGATACACCTATCAGAATGAGCCTTTCAACCTCCGCTCTCCTCTCTGCATTAAGCTGTGCACATTTTCAACAGTCAAACCTCGTTCACAGCATTAAGTCTATATGCTTGTAGAAGCGAGAGCTCTGAACACACTCAATATTCTTCATACTCTTCAAGGTGGCCCATCACACAGACACGCCATGAAATCCAGCAGATGGCTCCATAAATGGAAAATGGCTGAGGTGAGGGTGCTTTCAACAGTCAAAGTATGTACTTTGAACTAAGCCTGAGTGTATGAGATTACCAGACATCACACAAACAGTCAGTCAGTACTTAAACCAGACGTTAAGAAATTCAGGTCTTTGAATTCAGCTGCGTGTTCAGTGTGTTTCATTCTGAGTCCTATTCTAGCTGCCCAGCTGCAGTATTAAGCATCCAACTGAGGGCTAGATGAGTCTTGTGACCTTGCTTTAAGGGAAGACACAGGCTCTTGATGTGGTAACCCTTGAGAGCAGAGAACTTCTCAGAAACATTTTAAGAATTTAGGGTGATCAGGCAAGAAAAATCAGATGAAACAAACTACAGAGAGAGATGAGTTTTCCTTTCAGCTTTCTGTTGGGTAACACACAGAAACACACCCTGTTGTGACATCAAATAAGACCCGTGGGGTTGTGCAAACACAAGGAGAGGGAGACAGCCAGAGTCAGATCATAAGCATGTTTTCATAACACACTTTCCCTTCCCGGAAGGTGTGTGTCCGTGTGCGTAGGTGTCCGTGATGTGTGTCTAATAGGGCTTCTAACAAGCTGTTCAAAGAGTCACTCTGTTTAGACTGGGTTGGGAGAAAAAGCCTGTCTCTTCTCTCATAACACACACATGTGGACAGACAGTGGGAGTCAAACAGAATGTTCTCCCGTCTCCTAAGAACAAATCAAACCATATTTGAATACCTAAACCCAAAGCGGGCAGAATAACCTCGCAACTGCTCGCTCTTAACTCCCTCTCATGCCACTGAGACAGACACAACAACCTCTTCATACATTTCTGCAGAGAGACTAAATGTTGGCATAATATGAAAATATTTAGTGCAGAACAAACCCTTTTGGCCACGACGGTGACCCAAAAAAACAACCAAACTGCCAAAATAACAAGTAATAAGTAATATGGTGTTGATACCTACAGACACTATTTGTGGGGCTTTTATGAGGAAATTATCTGTTAGTGCATCCTCAGGTACCTGCTCAGTAAAATCATATGAAATGAGTCTGAGGAGAAGCTCCAACAGGGACAAGAGAAAATTAGCTTCACATCCAGGAGGTCAGCTCCTGTAAAAATAAATTTAACTCAAAACAGAGGAAAGCAAAAAGCTAACCGTCACCCTATTCTTTCCTAGGGGGCAACAACATGCCTGAAAACTTCCATCATCACCCCAACTACCTGAAATAAATGTTGAGCTGACAGCAAATTCATTCTTTTAATATCGACAGAGCAGAGAACTTAAATTCACAATGACAAATAACTTTCCACATCTCTACTGTTTCACAGATATTTCTTTGGAAAGCTGACCATGCACTTAAAGATAGGAGTGTATGAGACCTGATGAGCAGTTTAACTGCAGCCTCAGCTTTTTTCCCCCGCGGAGAAACCAGTGAAACTTGAATATTGCAGAACATGTGGATGTGCTGTCTTGCCAAACTTTTACCCTGTTTTGCTGCCAAAGAAAGTGAGGCAGATGTCTACAATCTCAGAGTTCACAGAGTTACAGAACAAACTGAAAGTCTTACCACAGCTTGGGACAAGAGTTGACATGTCACAATTCAACTGGCCTACCACTGCTGGCTTCCTGCTTTAACAGCCATCTAACTGTGGCTCAGACGTGTTGAAGGATCATTCAACAGTTGTGTTATATTTTAAGGTCAAAAAAAGAAAATCTCTGCTTCTCCTCAGGATGAATTTAAAGAATCTTGTATACACAAATATCAGAAATAAGTACTCTACCTACTAATTTTTGCACTCAAATAAGTTCATAAGATATTGCAGTGTAATATGTGACACTTACGATCCAAGCCGTTGATGTACTTCATGGATATCTCACAATGTCCCCACACGGCGCTGACGATGGGATACAGCTTTTTGCCTTTCAGTCCTCTAAATGCAACTCCAAGATACTGTCCATCCACCATGAAACTCAGAGTCCCCTCATCCATGTCGAGAATCACTAACAGAGAGTCCGGCAGAGTGAACGACTCCTCCGGCTCCAGGAAACAAGGATAAGAGGGGAGCGAGCTGTGGGCCCTGTTCTTACTGTCGTGGTAGAGCCTGTTGCGTCCTAGATCCCAGCCCCAGGATTCACAGTCCGAGCCCACCAACGCCGTGTACCCTACAGAATGTAAAGGAGCCTCTGAGGTTGCCACTCCAACCACAGCGTGGGTGCCACGCTGCCGAGAGGGCCAGTGGATCTTCCAAACATGAAGACCCCGTGTGTACCCGACCCGCCCCCGGATGCAGTCTGTGCTCTGAGCAACTGGGTGGCGGTGAAACGTCAGTTTATCGTCCTCTTTGATGAAGATGTTGAGCGAGCGATCATCAGGGTTCCACGCATGACGGAGTTGGGTTTCCAGTCCTGCACTAGGCATGTCCAGCAGGAGATCCAACCGAGGAGGTTTGGAGAAATCGGGGTCCCTCAGTTCTGGGTGCTGCCGGCGATGAGCCGAGGGCCTGTAGGATGGAGAGCCACCACTTTCCCCACGACCATCTACTGCTTTAATTCCACCAGAGATCTTCTGTCCCATGGCTCCGATGAAGGGCTGACAGAAGATGAGGGGAAGGAAGGGGGGAGGGAGGTGTTTGTGCAGGTGGGTGCTGCTTTGTGCTCAGCTTAACGTTACCTCATCAATGCAGTGAAGCTGAGGTGAGAGTTCCTAACCGGAGAGTGGTGGAGAGAGATGACGGAGGTGATGAATGAAAGATGTCTGCAATCTGGTTTCATGCCACTAATGTCATCACAGAAACACTACTGCTCCTGTTGAAAGAAAGACAAGAGAAAAAAGACATTATGAAATTGGTATCAATTAGTTTTAGCAGACTAGAGTCTAAGGAATTACTTCAACAAAATCCCAAGAAACATAAAGAGAAATGATGACTGAGGGAGAGAGAAAGAATTACTGAAAGAAAGAGAGAATTACACTGATGGCAAGTGTTGGCAAAACTCTTTGTTTTGCAGATTTCACATGACTTTCTTTTGGCTGGAATAAACAATGAACAGGATGAACAAGTATACACGCAAACTGGTATGAACACATGCACGCACAGACACGCACACATTTCCTCTGACTCATCCTGCATCCACCCAACAAAGTCATATGCCAATGCCAATGCACGCATGCAACCCTGCAAACACTCCCCAGTTGTGCAACAGTGCAGAGATTCAGAGCTGCCACGCTCTCATTTAGGTAATGTAATTTTAATGAGTTTTGCCTGAGTCTGCAAAACCGTCCACACAACAGGAGGAATAACAAAACTACAGGTAATAATTTATTGCCATTCCTTAGTGAAACAAAGTTGAGACTGTCAGCTTGACTAATTCTTCTCGCCTTCACACTTCATGGACAGATGGAAAGTTTAGTGTGTGTTACATGTGGTTCTGTAATATGTGTCAGTAGTGGATGGATCTGAAACCTTTGAAAACTCCCCAAATCCTGGCGAGCAACATCAAAGGCTGATATTGTGGTGTCATTTTTAGTTGAAATTTCCATTTTTGCATCATCTTTAGAGTAATATCTTTCCACTGTGGGCAAGACAGTTTCAGTTTAGTTTTTATTCAGTTTCTGTTAAATTCACTTCATGTTATTCAGGGTATTTTTTTAACCATTGGTTCATATGAACATATGTTGATTTTAAACTGAATGTTGATTAAAAAAACATTTTTCCTTTGATAACTGCTTCTTCTTGCTTATTTCAGTAGTTACATGAAGAAAATTAAATAAATATACAAATTTTACCTTAATTTATTTTGTATTTAAATAGATAAACTATGTAAGTAGAAAAACATACTTTCATCGTATGAG